>JAEIFT010000028.1:1200000-1546405 GCA_018904225.1 Lordiphosa mommai
TTTCAATCTGTTTTTGTGGTTTTTTAGAGCTTACATATTTTTTTAAGCAGCGTATTATTAGCTATACGGAGCTACATGTTATAGTATGGGTTCAAATTTATCCAAATCGCTAAAGATCTCTGTTTTTAACGGAGATACGGCAGATTTTAAAGCGGATTATTTAGAACCATTATTAAGAAATATTTTTTAGCTTTATGAAAAATTACCCTAAGGCGAGTTTGTCTGGGCGAAATAAGAATAGAGAGTTCCTTAAATCTAGATTTTAGCTGAGTGTATTGATACCACTGGAAACGTGGACAAAAAGTTCAGCGAAATTATTCGTCCAAAAATAAGAAATCGGCTTATTTAAAAAAAAAAACAACAATTTTTTTATGTGGCATATTCTAAGAACACAATTTTTTAGTTCTATTATATCCATTGGTTTTATGGATATATTGAAAAAAATTAAATTTTTTAATATTAAACAAAAAATTATACTTGTACCGGTATACCGAAATAAAAATCGGAACCCAAAGCCGAATTAAACTGAAAACCGTAATAGAACCTTTAAACGAAATTCTCATTTCGGTACGTACCGTAACCGGTACCGGAACCGATATTTGTTTCGGGATTATTCCCTGTATTAAACACAAGAGGAAAGTTGGCTACGTAAATTACCAAGAAATATACCATTGATCAGGGAGCAAGTTCTTCCGCTGAACACGGCCAATGTGTTCTATCAAACCCCTTTTAAAAGCTCAAGTGCATTCAGAGATCGTGTCACTTGCTCATCTCTAAAGCACCTCAGCTATAAAGATAGACAATTTTATTTTCATTTTACATTTGAAATTTTCCTCGTTTTTCCTTAGTGTTTTTTTTTTTGGGTGTAGTATATCTTCTCCTCTAGCTCTCTCTTCCACGGTTGCTTTTCTAATTTTAAAATCGTCTTCGAAATGTTGTCTACCCGGGCGCGTTGTTTACGGAAGTTTTTTTTTTTTTTTATGTGCCCACCTCCTTTTCTCCTCCTGCTGCTGTCGCTGCTGCTGCTTGTGGCTCTCGTCTGAGTGCATTGCCATGTAGTCCAGCAACTTCACATCATTGTCGTCGTCGTCGTCGTAGTCGTTGTCGTCGTCTGCTTCATTCTTGTATCTTTGTATCTTTTGCTGAGCTGAAGTCAACTTGTTGTTCAACTCAAAGTCGTTTCGACGTTGGCACAAACTTTAATTTCAAATCTATTAGACAGACAGTAAACTTTGCTGTTCTTTAATGCATCGTTGGTTATTAATTGATTTCCTTATTAAAGTCGACAAAGTGCCGGGTGAAATTTGTGAGACAATCTTTGATGGAGTTTGGCTAATTAGAATGTGATTAAAAATTTGTTGCCCAAAAGAAGTTGTTTGCGGTTTTTCTTTGGAAATGGTTTAACACTTGAAAGTTGCATAACGATTCGAAGGGAAATGATAGATAAGTGTGTTGAATGAGCAGCAGAAGTAGAAAGGGGCTGTGAGGTAGAGAAAAGTAGGCGCTAAGAGATTGAAAAGGCATGAAAGACCAAAGAGTTCAAATAAACAAAAAAAATTAATCAGCATTATTGACTTGGTGTTGAGAGCTTTTCCGTGTAAAATGTGCACGATTATGAAATCAATTATAATTGGAAAAACAATTGCCAGAAAACGTGAGATGAACCATTAATGAAAGTTAAAGCAAGCCACTAGACGAACTATAAAGCTAAACATTTAACGAAAATATATAAAAAATATTTTTATTCAAGCTATTGAAACCGTTAAAAGCGATTATCGTTTAATTCAACATTTTACTCTTATTTTTAAATTTAACAACAAATACAGTTACCCACTTGTATCTTTGCCCACACCATCAGACTCTGTTTTGGGTGATCAACAAAAAGGCTTCTTCGTGTCTCATTACATTACTTGGAAGTTGCTCTGCCGGATTATCTGGTATAGATTAAAAAAGAATCTCTACATTGCTCCGATACTTTAATGAGTTGCATACCGTGCAAACTTTTGACATTTGGCAGCACCAAACAACAACAACAAAAACAGGAAAAAACTCGTAAATTAAATGTAAAATAAAAAAGAAAGAAAATCTCACGAAAAAGAAAAAAAAAAAAGAAACGTGAATTTTAAAAGATTAAAAATAGATGAGACGATAAAAAAAGTTTTAGATTTTTGAGACCTTGGTTTTATACACTTCTAACTTAACGTATATATAATCATATTATTTTATCTTGTATATTTGAATAAAACTTTATAACACACACCGCCTAGTTTCTCCGTTTGTATTTTTTCAAAATTTGTAAAATAAACTATCTACCAGATTGGACGACGTGGAACAAAAAAATCCCCTGCGACCTCCGTTTTTAATTTTTCGTTTAATAAACTACCCGTTGGGACGTACGATGAAAACAAAGTTTTTCTACTACTACACGTTCACAATCCCTGTTTCTTTTATTAAAACAAACGTATGACGCTACGTGGAAACCCACCAACCCATGACCCCCGAGCTTACGACCCCCACGCACACGCACGACGCCGGACGCGCGCACCCCCCCCTTTTTGGTCTCCTTACCCCATTATAAAAATATATATATATATGTATATGTATGCAATGCTGCCCCGCCTCAACTCGGCTCGGCTCACGCACTGCACCCAACCATGTTTGGCTGCAGGGCAACAACGAGACTTAAATTGCATGCAATTGCCAAAGCACTTCCCCCTGCCCCCACATTATAGCAGCACTTTTTGCCATGTGTGCAGAAAATTCTGTGCACATTAAAATTTAAATTGCATTTCGCCTGTTTTTTTTTTTTATTATATAAAAATTCTTTTTATTAATACAAAGCGACGACAAAAATGCTAATCAGTTGGCAACTGTATAAGAGTTTTCATTAATCAAAAAAAATGTATAAAAAAACACACACAAAGTTCATTGAACGTGTTGAGAGCGCTTACTTAAAGAGTTCGTGCACAATTTTGAATTAAAACAAAATGTGCAGTAAACAAATGATAGGCCAGATATGCAATAAAACAATTGGTCATCATCATTGTAATAATATTAAGTGGATCAAAATGCTGGAGGCCTTCATCAAATATCAACAAAATCAAATGGAGGAAGGAAGCCAAAGTAAAATTAGATTTTGGCCCATGGGCAATAAACGAAAAAGGGTTGGCAAATTGAGTAAACAAGTAATCTGGGAATATTTACTTGGTATGTAATAGATACATACATACATATGTGGTGTTTGGTCAGCCAATATATATAAAGCAGAGAGTCCAAAAAGATGTCCAAATTGTGAAGAGTCCAAAAAGATGTCCAAATTGTGAAAGTAAATTTAAGGAAAACACTCAATGGAACTTTAAGAATGAATTGGAGTAAAATTTGATGACATGTTTTGAAATTGAAAGAATTGAGTTTAAAAGTGCATTTTCCAGTTGGCATGCAAATTTATTTTGACACAATACTTTATATGTATAATAACAATGCAAAAGCTGTCTTATAGATCTAGAGAATTGTGCCGAAATAAATTTGTATTTCATCTGGAAAGAGGCCTTAAATTTAAAATTCTTAAAGATTCTTTAGTATCGACTGTAATATACTCTATACTTGTCAACGTTTGTATATAACAGATATCTTAAAAGTGTGGGGTCACACAAAATGTGTAGGTGCTTCCCACCACAATTAAGGCCAGTGTTGCCCAGCGTAATTATTTGTTTTCCCTATAATTCGACCATCATTCATCTAATCCAGTATCGGTGGACCGATAATGAAGATTAAAATATATGTCTAGAAGGTTCAAGCAATTTATTTTTAAAATTGTGGGAGATATGGTAGGTGTGATTTAAAAATCAATATGTTTTAGTTTTTTCCTTTCTTCTTTCTCCATTACTTACTTCATTACTTCCTTCTTTTCCCCTTCCTTACTTCCTTCTTTTCTTCCTTCTCTTTCCTTCCTTCTTTCTTTATTTCTTTCCTTCCTTATTCCTTCCTTCTTTTTCCTTTCCTCCTTTCCTAATTTCTTTCCTTCTTCCTTCCTTCTTTCCTTCTTTCCTTCCTTCTTTCCTTCCTTCTTTCCTTCCTTCCTTCCTTCCTTCTTTCCTTCCTTCTTTCCTTCCTTCTTTCCTTCCTTCTTTCCTTCCTTCTTTCCTTCCTTCTTTCCTTCCTTCTTTCCTTCCTTCTTTCCTTCCTTCTTTCCTTCCTTCTTTCCTTCCTTCTTTCCTTCCTTCCTTCTTTTCCCTTCCTTTTTTCTTTCCTTTTTCCTTCCTTCTTTCCTTCCTTCTTTCCTTCCTTCTTTCCTTCCTTCTTTCCTTCCTTCTTTCCTTCCTTCTTTCCTTCCTTCTTTCCTTCCTTCTTTCCTTCCTTCTTTCCTTCCTTCTTTCCTTCCTTTCCTTCCATGCTTCTTTCATTCCTTCCTCATTTCTTCGGTTCTTTTTTCTTCGTTTCCTGTTAGGGGTCCGCAGTTTCGGTTCAGAGTGAGTAAAGGCGCAAGTTTGTCGGCGATCCTCCGAGCAGATGGACCACAATGAGGCAAGTGAATAATTTTGTCAAGAATGGGACAGTTGCAAGAAGACTTTCAGTACGGACGGAAGGTACTATCGGTGATGTAGCTGATCATAGAGTTACCACAACAACTTGAACTTATACCCTTCTTAAATACAATTGTTTAGAAAACTGAACGCAGTAGACTTGTCGAGTCGATTGGAATTTTGCCAGAAGTTGCTTTAATTGGTGTAAGTGGACGAAAACATGGTAAGCTGTCTTTTTATGTCGAAAGAGGGCCATTTTGATGTAAACGGCAACGTAAACAAGCAAATACTCCATGATAAGGAATTGCACCTACTTACTAAAGCAATCCATTCAAGCAACAATTGGGGCTATTCCTGTCTTAACTCTCCAGGTATGAATAAACAACCTGTTTATAAGATGCCGCACATGGATCAACAATTATTTTCAAAACTAATTGAGCTTTAATTAATAAAATTGAATGAACTTTAAAATGAATAATAAAAAACATAATTCCATTCACTAAGAAAAAAGTTATTTGAGTTTCTTAATGTAGCAATATTCATCAGCCACCCTGTACTTTCATCCTACTTCTTTTCCCTCCTCCCTTCTTTCTTCCTTCCTTTTTTCTCCTGTATTATAGAATGCTTCTGTCACTCTTTTCACTAGGTTTTCTTACTATCTCACACAGGCCTTTCTTCTTCTTATGATGTATCTTGCTGCCTTCGTCCTTCTTTCTTCTCACTTATATACTAACTCCCGTATGAGACTTTTGACGCGTTACTTTCCCTATTAATTTTTGCAGACGATTCTTATTTTACAAAACTAATTTCAGAATGTTGAGCTCTTCGAAATTCTTGGAGTTATAACCTGATCAATACACCTTGTGTTCTTCCATTTTTATAGGACCAAATGCCAGTAGCTTCTGCTAAGACGTTTACAGGACCTTAAAATAGCTGACATTTAAGATATTGGCAAATGCTTTGAAACATCCGGGAAATTGTGAGAATATTTCTAAACAAAATCAACTTGATTTTCCCACATTGAGGCCCTCTCACATCATCCTGCTGATTTGCGGATAAGAAACTCATCATCGCACGCTGTTAGTTTCCTTTCGCACACACACACATCATGTTGACCCACATTCCAGGGCTATGAAACCCGCGAAAAGCCATCATGGCAGCTCTAAAATCTGCTTCAGCTTCAATCTGTAGTCTCGGCTTTGGCTTTGGCACTGGCTACGCATTAATCATGACAACTCTGCCATGTCAACGTAGTCGTAGTCGCAGTCGCAGTCGTAGTCGTAGTCTTCGTCGTCGTTGCCATGCAAATCCAACAAAACTGTCACTAAATGTGCGACTTTAAGCGCTCTTATCCTGTGGACAGAGAGGACAGAGCGGAGCAAAAGGAAGAAGGTTTTTGTCGCCTGCCGTCGCAGTCAGCCGCTTCCTGTTGCAATATTTCCTGTGCGCGATTGTGTGAAAGAGATGGAAAGCGAGAGAAAGATAGAGAGAGAGAGAGGTTTTTCTCATCACGAAAAACCAAAGCGAGAGGCGTCATCCACATCCGTTTTTTGTGCTCTGTGCATATTTCACACGGCGGCCACAATGGCCCAACCGTGTGCCGCAACACATTTGGCTTTGGTTTACAAAATTTTCCACAAATTGTGTGCATTTTCACTATATTTTGAACCACTGTGCACGTGCAGCTTTGGCCTGGCCAAGTGAAAAATAGTGTAATTTCCAGCAGCGCAACTCAAAAATGCAACCCAGAGCCAAAGTTAATTTGTAGCGACGGCAAAACAAGCTATTAGCAGGTTGCCTTCAGTGGTGTGAGGAGCAGAGCGGAGGGGGAGGGGGAGGGAGTGGCCGGGTCGATGTTCCTTCTGCTCTCTGGCCACAACCCGTTTGCAGTTGGGCTTTTGTCTGGCCCCGGCTGATGAACGTGAATACACGTTGACGCTTTAATGCTCTTTACAGTCCAAGTCGCAACGGTCCTCAGCTACTGGATCTACGTGTGTGCATGCGTATCTGTCAGATACTTTAGCACAGAAAGTAGAAACACAGTGTGAGTGCATGCATATCCCCCCACCACCACCACCACTTCGCCTTCTCCTTGGCTAGTGTGTGCATTCAACATGTCATGAATGAATAATTAGCCAGGCAAACTCTCTTGGCCGGAGGGGAGGGGAAGACCGAGGCAACTAGGAAGCCAAATGCCTCACATGGAAACACGTTAAAAATTTTCTGCTTTAATTAATTTGAGTTGAGTTTGTCGTTCGTTTTTAGTTCGTTCGTTATTCTTGGCTATCTAATTTCATTTGATTTCATTTTTTTTTTTTCTCATCCCTCCTCCCCCCTTCATGGGGGGATACTTATGCATATTTATAAGCGCATTACCCAAGGGGCACAGTGTAGCTTCCTCTTTGGCCATTAACGGGGCGCCTAACGCATTTCTATATATTTTATTAACCGGAAATGCAAACGTTTGTTGTTATGCTTTTTGCTCAACTTATCTTTTATTTATGTGAATTTCAATTGCTAAACATTTCGGAAAGCAACCGGAACGACGGTGTTCAAAGAAGAGTTGGACAGAGAGTAATAGAAATTATTAGCTGGCTTATTAAAACAAAAACCTTAAGTGGGGTAGCATTATTTTTTTTATCGCTTAAATGCATTAGAGTACATATTTATCCAATGGTTAGTGGCCGCTCACTTAGCAGCCGCAAATTAAGCTTTTATACTAGAATAACTAAGACACAGTTAGATGTTAAAATAAATATATAAAGGCATAACAGACTATTTAGAAAAGACAACGTCATCTCTTCAATTAGCTGGCTCGGGATCAACTGATACGTAGGTTGCTATATATATTTCTTGCCTAATAATGAAAACGCGAATATTTATGATCAAAAATGGTTTTATTGTTTTTCAAAGTATTCTCCAGCAAGATTTGTACACTTTTGCATGCGCTCAAACCAATTGTCGAAGCACTTTTTCCACTTCGATTGAGACACCTCCAAAACATGGTTTTTGAACTCTTCAACAGCATCTTCTGGCGACGAAAATCGTTGACCATGCATTTTTCCCTTGATGTGCGGTAATAAAAATAAGTCATTGTGTGCCAAGTCAGGGCTGTACGGCGGATGACCCATCAATTCGACGTTTTGGGCGTTCAAAAAGGCGCTGGTGTGAGCTGATGTGTGAGAGCTCGCATTGTCATGGTGCACAATGATCTGTCGTCTCTTGTTTGATTTTCGAATTTCTCCGAAGACTTCAGGCAAACAAATTGTGGTGTACCACTCAGAATTGAGCGTCCTACGTTGCTCAAGCGGAACAGGCGACCATTTGCTTCGAAGTGCTTCTTCCACGAACGACTTTCGTTGGATTTGGCTCGTCTTTGAAGACCCACACGGTCGATTGCAGTTTTGTTTCGGGCACATAAGTATAGATCCACGAATCGTCACCAGTGACGATCTTATAAACGTCTTTTGAAACACCGCGATTATATTTTTTCAAAATTTCTTTGCACCACACGAGCCTTTTTTTCAGCGATTGTCAAATTGTGCGGGATTCAACGAGAACAAACCTTTTTTACGCCCAGGTATTCATGCAATATCGAATGAATGCTGGTGGAAGAAATGCCCAAGGATGCCTCTATCTCACGGTATGTCACATGACGATCTTGCATTATCAGTTCACGCACGGCATCAATGTTTTCTGGCACAACGACTGTGTTTGGACGACCTTCACGATCGTCTTTGAGCGAGCGTCGCCCGCGATTGAATTCATTAAACCAATTTTCCACAGTGCTATAGGATGGTGCTTCATCGCCATACAAAGATTAAAGTTCATCGTTGCACTCTTGTCTTGATAACCCACGTCGAAAGTTGTTAAAAATGATTGCACGAAAATTTTCACGAGATAATTTCATTTTTCTGCCGAGGTTAGTTTTTGATTAATCGTTAATCGATATCAAACGTGGTCACACATGAAAGAGTTGTAAGGAGCTTTTATCGATAAAATTCCAAACTTTTTTTTAAAAAAGGGCCAATTGGTCCTAAAATGGCTAGAACTGACCTAGGCCAGAAATTTAAATAGCAACCCATGTACTGTCAAAGTTGCTGCATGTACAATATGACTAATCCTTTTGACTGTACGTAAATGAGGACAAACTCTTTTACAAATAGAGATTGATTGACCGGGAATACTTATGTTTATTTATTTTTTTGACCCATACAAATCAACCCGCCCTAATGTATACTATTTTATATGGGGTCGGAATCATGATCATTCCAACCGCATACCGATCCTAGGTGGTTCTTAAATTTAAAGTCTTTTTTTAAGCTTAATCAGCATAAAGCGTCACAAACAGGGTAATTATCTTATCTAAGATCAAATGGAGTATACCCAAAATTATTGAGTTTCGATAAATTCGGAAAATTTTCAAATGTTCTGGAAGAGTGAACTTTTTCATGATTGAATGTCAAACCCTTTTTAACACAATCGATAAAAATACGATAAAGAATTATAGCCAAAGAGTAAAGTCAAAGTTCGGGCATGCCTATTGATAGACCATGTACAACTAGATTAAGTTTTCGTTATTATATATATTTTTTTCTTTTTTCATTCTGTTTTTTTCATTCTTTTTTTTTCTTTCTTTTTTTTTTTTTTTTCTTTTTTTTTTTTTTTTTTTTTTTTTTTTTTTTTTTTTTTTTTTTTTTTTTTTTTTTTCGTTTTTTTTTTTTTTTTTTTTTTTTTTTCCTTTCTACTTGTTTTTTTTTTTTTCTAATTTTCTTTCTTACTTCTTTTTTTCTTCCTCCTTTAATTTTCTTTCTTCTTTTTTATCTTCTTTTTTTTCTTTCTCTTTTTTTCTTTCTTCTATTTTTTACTTTCTTCTATTTTGTCTTTCTTCATTTTATTTTGTTTAAGGTCCTTTTTTGTTTTTAATTTCTTAATTTTAAGCCTTCTCTTACTATTTATTTTCCTGAGTGTAGTTAACCTGCTTTCTTATCTATGTATAACCCCTCCTATAAAAAAATTAACAAATTTTGCGCCATTAAAAAAGATTTGTAAACATTTCACACGTCCAAAAAAAAAAAAAACTGTCAACCGTTTTAAATAAATCTCAACTCTTCATGTCTCTCAATAAATCTTTACTGAAATAAATTTATACAATTTTGTAGCAAAAACTATTTTGCACATTTGTAGTTGTTGTTGTTTTTTTTTTCATCGTTTATTTCTTATCTCACACAGCAAACAAAAATTATTCAAGACTACCTCAATACGAGTTTCGTTGCCTAAATGAGCCGTGTGGAGGGCGTGCGCGAGTGGGATGGTGCGAGAAGGGGCGGCGGGAGGGAGAACAAGAATAACAAGCGGGTTGCGAGTAGAAAAAAAATCGTTTAGCATATTTTAGCATATTCACACAGTGTGAAAGAGACACACAAACACACACACACCTGCCTTTATATCTAAGTATCTCTGTCTCTGTCTGGCTCAATTATTACGAAATGCTTTTGCTTTTGTTGTGGTTCATTAGCACTTGTCAGTGACAGGTCTTCCCCTACCCCCACACTGCCCCTAGCTACAGCAATTGTCACAACGATGCCTCAATGAAAGTTTATGGGTTTTATTGTATACTTAGTTTGTGTGTTGATTTGTTTTTTTTTCTGTTCTGTGATTTTGAAAGTGAATTTATAATTAGCTAAACGTTCAATGCTCTTTGTTGTTATTAATTAATGTGGGAAGCTTTTGAATTGAAATCGTTTAGTAATACGACGACCACACACATAAATGGCACATTTCGATTCAACACAATTTAAAAATCGTTAACATATTGAACATATTATTAAGATAAGCAAACGAAATATGCAAATTGTTTTTTAAATTTTATTAATATGAAAATCGGAATTATTTTTAAAATATACATGGAGAAACGGAGCGATGAACGTTTCCGATATATTATACAGGGCAACAGCCATTTCGCTCTGGCCTTCTCGATGCATTGATGTATGTAGTATCGCATTAAACTTATAAACCTACAAATTTGTGCTTGGTGTGACCCACATAATTTTCCATAAGCCAAAAAAAACAGCAAAATGGTTTTTCCGCGATTTCTCGAACCGAGACCAGTTTTGGAATCAGGGCACAGAACAGGAACAGAATTTTGCATCGAGGAGGCCAGAGCTCACAAAAGTGATCATTTTGTTGCCCTGTGTTATGTATTTCATTTCAATATATTGAAATAAATATACTAAATTGGTGACTGAAATATTTCCTCCCAACAAAAATTGATATAAACACTTAAATCTTTGTTTTTCTTTAATTAAATTAAAGCTTCAGGCCCAAATATAATTCATATATCATTTAAGTCAAACTGCTAATGATTCCAAAAATAAAGCTGGTAAAGTATGATTACAAAATCAATTTGTATGCCCTTAAAACCTAAAAAAATACAAAAATGTTGAACCATCAATTAGGGATTTTAATGAACTTGAGAGAAGAAAGAGAATATAAAGAGAGTCTTCTCTTAGTCAAACCAGGAAGTTTGGTTTCTATTTCTTATTGCAAAAAAAAAAGCTGACCAAAAACCAAGTCAAGTTTAAGTTAATTTCATGCGTTCAACAGGTTTTTCATTCTCCTACCCTTCAATCCACTCTCCTTCCCTCTCTTTCCCTCTAGCACTGCTTGTGCCATATTTTACGTTAGTTTTTAGACACGCTTACTACCGCACGAATGCAGACAGACACGGGCGGAGGCCCGACCCAACCTAACGTTTTTTTTTTAATAGGTTTTTCTATGCCTCAGGCCAGCACACACACACACACACGCAACAGTCAAAAGTATCTGACAGATACTTTAACGGCTTTGGGTCTGCCTTTAATTACAGTTTGCCAGGCGCTTTTGCATTAGTTTTAAATGTTCATAAATATTAAAAGACCTGGCCAAGTCAAAGGTACAACAAAGTTGCATCAAGAAACCGGCATAAACCTACTTTTAATATTTTTTCTAATTTGCTACCCAATGTCTCCGTCAAGTGCATTAGAGAAAAACAAAATTCAAGCAATATTTTATTTCGCTTTAAATACAATTTTCAAGTTCATTGTCCAAATGCAGGCGTTTGGGGCTAAACCTTCACATGTCAAAGCGATTTTTTTTTTGTAGTCTGACAACCTTCACAAATGCAAAAGCGAATGAACAAGCGAACATCATCACAAAAAAAAATTGACAACTCATGCAGCTACCTCCCCTCCGCCCACTTCTATTTGGGGCTTCCGCCTCTGACAGCGGCAGCCACCCACAATAAATCTTAATTTCTCGCTCGCTCAATGCTGACAATACTGCACCCCCTCCCCTTTAGTCCCCATTCAGCAACGCTTGTCGACATTTTCAGAAATGACACATCAAATTAAATATAAATAAAGAAAATACAAATAAAAATATATATATATATAAAAAATAACAAAAAATTAGCTGAAACAAATTCGTCACAATCAATTTTTTTTTGTAAAGCGTTGGTTAAGTGTTTTTGGGGATGGTGATAAGAGGAGAGGAAAGGGAGAGAGTGAGGGAAGAGTGGCGTGTGTCACTCAATGTTATTCACCTGAATTGCAAGCAAAAAAGTGGGTCAAACACGACTGCAAAATACTCTACAACTGCTACAGTTTGTATATAATTAATAGCTTTTAAGGGCTGCCCGAACCAAAGGGGTAATTAATTATGTTATTTTAATTTAATTATAATGTATTGTAATGAATTTTATAAAATAAAAAGTAAGTGCTGCCCATCACTTTTACGGCCGGTGCTGCCCAGCGAAATTGTTTGATTTGCTTATAACTCTCTGATCGTTCCCCAACTTAGAGAATTAGAGAATTTACAACATTCTGTAAGATATGAGGGTTTTCAAAGGCAGGGGGGCCTGGCTCTTTGTACCTTTAGTACTGAGTACAAAAAGTGTGTCAAAAATAAAAATAGAAGGCTAACATTGGCTGCGTCGATGTTTTAAATACCCTTGCAGTTTTTGAAAGGCGCTACCATTGATAACAAAAAAGTTTTTCTCAATAGAATTAGTTTTTTGACCGATCGATCCTATGGCAGCTATATGCTATAGTCATCGGATTTCGATCAATTTTTCCAGAATTGTGTGGAAGTATATGAAACTGGAAAACAAAAAAGTTTTTCCCACTAGAACTAGTTTTTGGACCGATCGTTCCTTTAGCAGCTATATGATATAGTCATCCGATCCGGCCGATTCCGACAAATGTGCAGGGTATTTGTATTTAAAGACTTTTTGCAAAGTTTGGTCAAGATAGCTTCAAAACTGAGGGAGGAGATAGCATAGAAACAGACGGACGGACGGACGGACGGACAGACAGACGGACAGACGGAAATGAACTCAGCTCGTCATGCTGATCAAGAATATATATACTTTATGTGGTTAATTTAAGCTGTAGCTTAAACGCTTTTAAACTGTTGGTTAAACTGTTTTAGGTTAAATTAAGTAAGGTAAGTTTAGACAGTTTAGAAAATATGAGGAAATCCTGTGTGACATAATTCAAAGGGGACTAAAAAATAACGTCAGATTGGTGCAAGAAGGTTAGGCTCAACCTAAGCCCCACGTAAACCATTCACTCGAAGATACAAACTTAGCAGAATAAATCCAAAGCGCATCTGTCCGACAGGGGCTTTAGAAGTTGTGATGGAGTTAACACCACTTTGTCACACGATTAGCCTAAGGAAAAAAGCAACACTGCTAAGACTGACAGCAGCGGGAGACTCTCAAAAGTTGGAGAAGGAAATCCCTATAATATCCACTTTAATGGGAACTTCACAGTTTACAAAAGTACAAAGAAAGATTAGATATCACTAGAAGAGACACACAAAATGCAACCACACACATTTCAGTGGTACACAGACGGGTCTCTGCAGACTGCGGAACCACCTATATAGAATGGGTAAAACAAACTCCCAACTTTTCAGATTCTGAAAAAAGAGAAGGATGAATCCGCCGAGCACATAATAGCACACTGCGTTGCTCTGGCAAGACACAGATTCAACAGTTTTGGAAAACATAGCCTACATCCCAACTGTATTGGATATAGGTTAGATCCTACAAAAATCCTGAAAAATCCCACAAAACTCATCGTGGGGGCACAATAGATCAATAAGTGTCGCAGTGCACCCTATTCCCAACGACAAAACTAAACTGAGGTAAGTTTAGGTTAAGTTATGTTCTGTTAGGATAGTTAAGATACGGTAAGGGCATAGAATAATTAACAGAGAAGTGCTATTTGAGACGCCGCTTTAATTTAAGTGATGTCAAGCTCTTTATATCATGTAGAAACTGCTGTTAACTTTTTAGAGTCATGTAGATACTTTTCTCAAAATATTTGTTCCTATAGGTAAAGACTGTGGTTAGAGCGAGACGAACATAGTCAAAAAAGAACTCAGAAAGCGAAACTAACAGCGAACAGATGACTTATTTTGAGTGAAAAGGTAGGCGGTGTTTCAAATTGTTCTTTTATGTTAATTCCTCTATGCGAAGTAACGAGTAGTTTCATACAAAATTTGTGGAAAGAAGGAGCATAAGTAATGATTCCTTCACCCTTTACTTTGAGCCCATACGGAGCCAAGAAATACTGTTGCGCTTAACAGCACATGAATGGATCCTATATTAATAACTTGTGGAAATCAAGTTACTTCGAACAGCTGAAGAAACCTTGTTGCAAGCAATGTTACTTCACCCTAC
This sequence comes from Lordiphosa mommai, assembly GCA_018904225.1. Lineage (NCBI taxonomy): Eukaryota > Metazoa > Arthropoda > Insecta > Diptera > Drosophilidae > Lordiphosa > Lordiphosa mommai. Next base: position 1,214,251 of record JAEIFT010000028.1, read on the forward strand.
TTCTTCAAAATTAAATTTAATACGAGAAGACGATGTTTTATACAGTCGTAAATGCAAGGATTTGAATAAATTACTGAAAATTGCACAAATCTAAAAATTTGACTAAATGATTTACTGATTTAAATGCGCCAAAGAATTTGAATAATCGTAGCAAAGGTCAGTTATAGAAACTGAATAGTCGACATTGCATTCGCTTGGTATAAACTTCATACTATGTAGCATATCATAACAGTTTTCATAGCAACTCTTTCAAAGTTCATGGGACGAGAAGTTGCTTATCTTTATTAAAAAACAGCAATAACATTGCTAATCGAGTAGTGTGACCATCGCGGTGGTAATTGAAAAATACCACTAAATTCAAGATTTGCTGTAATTTCTTAATAAATCGGGTCACACTACACTTACGTTCCACCTTGACGTAATGAAGTAAGCTAAATTACTTACTTCGCAAGTCCGTATAGGGGTTGAGGGTTTGATTAGTTATTTAACGTAGCGTTATGTTATTTATGTTACGTCCAGCAACGATGTTTACGTAACGTATAATCTTTTTGTTATGTGTTAAAGGTAACATAATTATTTGGCTCAAATCTTTTTCTACAAAATCATTAATCTTAGTTTGGGAACAGAAAATAGTCACAGAAACGAGTTATAAAGAATATGGTTGACGGGTTACCACTTTATAGCGCAGTTTGATAAATTTTACCATGATCACTAAGTTTCGTCTGCATTTACAAAAGGATGCATTCTCAATGTGGTTTAACATAGTCAAACTCTCCTTTAAAATGTTCACACAATTTGGAGAGTGAGCAAATTAGGCACCCATCAGTCAGCTTACTTTCGGATATCCAACTAATCAAGTGAGTTGTTTACTTTGTACTCGTCGATAGTCTATTGACATTCCATAGATTTTGATGTCCGGATTGACTTTTAATTTGAAAGCTAAAAAGTACCAGCCAAACAGGTGTAAGAAAGAGGAGGAGACATTACGCAATCATATTTGCCAGAAGGAGACTCAAAACATTTTGTCATCTCTTTCTACTTAACCTCTTGGAAGTACTTATGAGTTCAAGTCGGTAGGACAATGTATGTTGGTAATACAATGGTTGTATCTTGGCCTAAGTATGGGTGTAATTTATAGTCACTAGCCAATCAGCAAATTAAATATACTTAAGCTTCGTTAGACTAGCTAAAATTTCCGCAACCTTTCTCAACGCTTAAGCTGCTTCCCCTTCAGCAAGAAAGGCGAAAGCAACACAAGACCGATAAAGGTACCACAAAATTTGTGTCATAAAGTTGCAGTAGTAAATGTATCTTTCTCTGTATCTTTTATAACTTTCAGACAGCATCTTAATCCTTCATCATCATAATCAAAAAAAAAAAAAGTGTGAAATTCGTGGAAACCGCTGGAGGGTATCACCCTCTCTCTTGCTCTCTCTCTCAATGTCAGACGTTTTTTTTTTTTGGGCAAACTGCACTTCGAGATACATTTGTTTGCGTATCTTTTTACCTGTATCTTTGGCACGTCGTCTTGTGTGTATGTTTTTTTTTTTTAATGCTTGAGCTCTGCAACGCCCTTCTACCTGAGGTTACTGGGCCTGGTGGACCTCTTTGTATATTGGCCATATGCCTTTTAAACTTGTTTCAAATAATTTCAGACTAGACGTGCATAAATCTACTTAACAACAAAAAAAATCTAAAAAAAATAAGCAAAAAATAAACGTACAAAAGGCACACAAAACGAAAACTTCAACTTCGCGACGTTGTTGCTGCTGCTGTTGCTGCTTCTGAGATTTTTGGTCGGGACTTTTCTTTGTTGCCAAGTTTCAAGTTGTTCGCATGCTAAATAATTAAGTTAGCACTTTTATGTCTGTGTGTATGTGTGTGCGGATTTACAACTGACTGATGGACAGACTACATAGGAACAGGGCGGCTAAAGTACACTGGGAGAACCCTTAGACATTTTATAAGTTTTAAGACTATTTGTAGTATTTTTAGGAATTTTTTTCAATTTTTTAAAACTTTTATGAATTTAAAATTTAACAAATTTTTGAATTTTTTAGTATTTTTGACATTTATTGTGGAGTTTCTTGATATTTTTTAAATATTATTAACAGGGCTGCAAACCGGTTTTGAACCGAACCGGTTCGAACCCGGAAATCCGACTTTTATTTTACTGTGAACCGAACCTACTTTTTCGAAAAAAATAGCTGAACCTGAACCTGTTCCGAACCAATACTTTCGGTTCGGTTCAAAAAAAGTTACAAGTCTTAGTTAAGCGGGCATTTTATTAATAAAAGACGTAGTATAGACCAAAAATTTCTCGAAGAAATAATACTTAAAAAATTTGAATTGAAATTAATTAAACTCGTATGTTCGAGTAAACAAAAATTAATAAAGTCTGACATTTTGTTTATTTTTTACAATTTAATTACTCTTCTTTACAAATTTGGAAAAACTTCGGACGAACGAAGGTTCGACCCAAAACCTTATCACAAAAACCTTGAACCATAAATTTATGAACCTTAACCAATGGTAAACTTTGGTTTGAACCCGCGAAAAAATGATTTGGGTTTGCCAGTCTGATTATTAATTGCTTTTATTTAGCAATGGGCACAAAGCCATAAACGCATTTTGTTGTTGCAGCGCCCTTCAGTTACTTTTTCGTGCCTATCGCTGCTTCTGTTGATAAAATGGTTTTATTCGGGAATTCCCGATTTCTTCTGAATTTTGCGGGACCCGAAACTTAAAAGATTTATTTTCTGTAGGAAATTACCATGCCAATTCTTCAATTTCGTGATTTCGTGACGTCCAGAAGATTTCAACATAATGCCGCCAGAAAAAAACGACATAATTCCGCGAACAAAAAACCACATTATTCCCCGAGCAAAAAACGACATTATTTCGCGCGAAATTATTTCGTTTTCCTGTCGTTCCAAAACGATTTAATATCGCGTGGGAAAAGCGCTCTAACCGACATAACTCCGCGAGCATAAAACCAAATTATTTCGCGCGGAATTCCGCGAGCAAAAAACGACATTATTCCGCGCGGAATTGTGTCTTTTCAAAACGACTTAATTCCACCATAATGTCGTTTTGAAACGACACAATTCCGCGCGAAATTATGTCTTTTTCCTGTCGTTTAAAAACGCTTTAATACCGCGTGGAAAAAACGACATAATTTCGCGCGGAATTGTGTCGTTTAAAAAGACATTGTTCCGCGCGAAAAAAACGACATTATTCCCCGCGAAAAAAATATCGTTTCAAAACAACATAATTCCGCGAGCAAAAAACGACATTATTCCGCGCGAAATTGGGTCGTTTCAAAACGACTTAATTCCGCCAGGAAAAAATGACACAATTCCGCGCGGAACTATGTCGTTATTTCCTCGCGAAATTATATCGTTTTAAAACGACATTATTCCGCGACATCATTTCGCTTTCTTTGTACTGAGCGGAATTATGTCGTCGGAATTATGCCGCTATGTCTTTTCCGACCAGCCTGTGGAAGCATTTTAAATCGGGTCGTGCGGAACCCGTCGTTACCTAAACTCCAGCACCCATCCTACATAGGACTACCATTTTGTCCCTCCCAAAATAGAACATCTCAGGTAAAAGTCCCGTTAGTCTGTGGAAAATCACTAATCACACTAAGACGGGATTTACACCATGAAGCAAACTTCATGAAGTTTTCCTAGTAGGCGAGAGATTTAATTGTATTTTTTACTATTTGTTTAAAAGGTCTGAAAGATTTCCTCTAAATTCCACGCCTACTAAGAAAACTTCATGAAGTTTGCTTCATGGTGTAAATCCCGACTCAGTAAACGAACGACCCATTGCTTCATAGCTAAAATTTAACGAAAACAGATTCCAAGAAAAAGTATTTGATGCCGATTTAACCAGTCCCGAATCATTTTTATCTGGTCCTGAACCCCGTCCATCCCAAAACTTTATAAATTTGTTCCATAAATTCCGGGATTCCCGAAGATTCACGAATAATTTGTACATACATTATCCCATCAGGAATTTTCTTGACTTTTCTATGATTTGCTAACTGGACAAAACATAGATAAAGAGTGTACAAAATAAGACTAGGAAAATGCTGGAGCAAATACTTAAAATTAAAAATGTTCAATATAGGAGCTCTTATTATCTTATAATCTTTAAATTATTGTACAACCTCGTCGTTATTTTTTTTTTTAAGAATTGTCATTGGATTAATCACAAATAACAATTAACCTTGATCCACATGATTTTACAATTTAATCATTGATTAAATATTATATTACTTATATTTCTCTCAGTGTATAATCGCTGACAGTTTCTGGGTAACACTTAGAACTCAAGAAACTTTACTTTACATATGTTAAAGCTTTATGCCAGAGCTTCCTAGTCTTGTCTCTTGTCTCTTCCTACCCTCCTACCTCATTCCTCACACTCTGGATGTTTCCTATGAAAATATATCTGCAAGATTTCTGCTTACCCACTATAGGGGACGACGGTTTAAAAGCCAAGACAAGACACGAAGACAATATTTGTTGTTACTTTCGTTGTTTCTGTGGAAGTTTCTTTTGAGCGCACATTACAAATTCAAGGGAATCCAATTTATTGTAGCACACACAAGCCAAAACTCTGGGGGCTTTATCTAGGGCTATCAAATTTTCTGTTGCGGTTGTGTTGAGTATTGGAGGGAGGTGTGGGGGGGGGGGGGGGACATTGTAAATTATATTATTCATATAAATTTTTTTTTTTTGCTCAGCCCTACTCCATTTTTAGAGACAGCTTCTTTGGTTGCATTCTTCACATGACTCATCCTGCGCATTGGATACCCTTTTGACTTCTCAGGTTTTGTGATTATTTTTTGTTGTTTCCTTTGTTCGTTCGTCGCAGTTGTTTAAGTGTTTTTTATATCGAAACAGGTATTGACGACGACTGTAAGTTTCAACTTCTTATGCAAAAAAAAAAAAAAAAGAAAAGAAACAACAACAAAATCGTTCAGCTGTGTGAATTATGGCGATTCTTAAAGACAGCAAATTGCCTTTGAATGTGCATTCATTTTCATTTTGTTGTTGTAAAAGTTGAAATATTTTAGGCTTATTTTTTTTTTTTTTTTGTTGTTGAGACTTCAAAGCAGCCGACATACATGTGGTTGGAAAATTGTTTAAGAAAAATGCTAGCTCAAAGCAAATAGAAGGGGACTTAGATGATATTTAAAGTTGAAAGAAATTACTTTTTCTAGGAAATTCAAGGAATATTGCTTATCAGAAGGGTCTTTAGTTATACCGAACATTAAGGTATTATCTGTCACAAAAACTTCTAAATAACAGAGTAAAATGTATGTTTATCTGACACAAAGCAGCAATCTAGATGATAGAAATTATATTCAAGGAAGTCGAATTTTAGTGTGTGCTAACCGTCTATATGAAATGATCATAGTTCGGTATATTACGGGAATAATCTAAATGTAAACCGTCCAGGCTGTTCGCTTAAAATATTCAGTACTCTACAATCCATTAACCTATAAGAATTCCTCACGAATAAAACACGACCTACTTACATTCAACACGAACGCAACACGAACGCAACACGAACTGGATAATATTTTCACGATTATTTTTTATTACTTTTTAAACGTTTTTATAAAAATGGGGATCCCTTAACATAGAAGGATCATACAAGCTTTACGCAAAAGCCAATAGATTACGATTCGCTTAGGATCGATAACTTCTGCAGAAGTTACAGGTGTTAGGAAGAGGAAGAAACGGTACTTATACCCTATCTTCCACTGATAACTTCTTCTGCTGCTTTATCTATTGCAAATTTTCATATTGTGTGAGTCCGCCTTCATAACGCCAATAAATTTACTATTCTCATTGAAAAGTAGGCAAGCGTTGCTTCAAAAGTTAAATAGCTGGTGGTATTCCGACCACTGAGCAAGCCTTAATTGCAATCATTGATGATTAAACAAGATTTGCGTAATGCCCGAGGGCGTTATGTCACCGGGCGTTATTACATGTCCCCATAAATAAAGCCTTTAGCGATAGAATGCTAAAGGTTTCTAAAATAAACTGGCGATAACCCTTACTACTAATCGTTAGGAAATTCGCTAGCTAAAGATAATGCAGAGAAGATCCATTAAAAATTCGTTCCTTTTATAATAATATCAAGTTATGCTTGATTTACACTGAAGTAAAAAGTGGTAAAAAAAAACTACCTGAAATAATTTCTAAACAATTTCGTCTAGGGCTATAGAAACGATAAAAGCGAAATAGTGCTGGTAACCATGTTCTTTTAATAATGTGAACAACCTTTTGGTATGTTTATACACTTGCAACGTGTATATTAATTTTGCCTGGAAGTTTGTATCGCATAGAAATATTAATTTTCGACCCTATATACATATATATTCTTGATCCGTCTGTCTGTTTCTACGCAAATTAGTCCCTCAGTTTCACAGTTATCGAGCTGATTTTGCACTGAGTCTTCTTTTTACTTCGCACAACTAACTTATCGGAACCGGCCGAATCGGATGACTATATCTTATAACTGCCATAGAACTGATCGGTCGGAAAATGGGTCTTTGTAAGAAAACCTTTTTTTTTCCATGATAGCGTTCTTGAACTCAGAAATAATGAATATTATATGCTTTCACACAGTTCTGCAAAAGTTAATTCAAAACAGATGACTAGATCTTATAGCTAGTCATAGGATCGATCAGTCGAAAATAGGTCTTTGTGAGAAAAACTTTTATGTGATCCATGACAACGTTCTTAAACTCAGGAATTATGAATAATATATGTTTCTAAACCGTTTTACAAAATTTGGTTCAAATCGGATGACTATATTATATAGCTGTCATAGGACCGATCGGCCGGAAAACGTATTTTACTAAGAATTTTTTTTTTTTAGATTGCGCGATCAAAATGTGATTCTCAATGATTTTGAATTTATAAATATCTGATAACTTTATTCTATATATATTCTACCGGATAAATCAGTTGAAGTGAACTTTTACAAGTGTATTAAAACTTCGCCACAGACGAAGTTAGCTTTGCCTTCTCGTTTTAGTTATATAAAGCTAGATTTTGAATATAAAATTAAATTTTTGACAACCTAAATGACAATGTTTTGCCTTACAAATAATTGAAATTGTAATGCAATGTAAACCCAGCCTAACCATTTCCCTGAACAACATTATTATATAGAACCAGTGGCGCCATCTGTGAACAGATAATCAAATTGCCTACATATCTCTCACCCCGAAACACCACAAACTCCCTTGGCAAGAGCCAACCCTCGATTATGTTTGGTGTTTTGCTATTGCAATATTTTTAATCAAGCGTAACGTGGGCGTTGCCCAGCAAAACCCCAAGGGTCCGAGAACCCACCCTTCTTAATGCCAAATACTTCCCTTTCGGCTTCATCTTTTGCTTTTGCAGTAATTCGACAAAGTCATCGCCATTGCTCTTCAATTGCAGTTGGTCAACGCCCTCAAAGCTGACCCTACCGCATCATTTGTGGGGCTTCCTTCTTACTTGTTTAGCGTGACTGGACAAACTGGAGAGAAACTACCTGAGTAACGCCCAACAAAAAAAAAAAGTAGCTTCAATTGCTTTTCACAACTCATTTAAAGTAAGAAAATTCTGAAAATCCCCCAAACAAGTGTCCAAACAACAAACAAAAAAATTAATTTATTATGTTAACAATGGGCCCACAAAAGTTTTGTAATGTTTAAGCCCTGGCAATTAAGTGACAAAAATTATCTACTACCCGGGATCTTTACATGTGGGTCTGGCCATGAAGGGCTAGTTAGCCCCTTTTTTTTGGCTTTGCGTGTTTAATGACATTATGATTAAAATCATTTTGTGTCAAAAACAATTGTCGCACACACTCACATATGTCAGGAAAAAAAAGGACACACTCCCTCATTTTAACAATTTCTGGGGTTTTGTTTTTGTTTTTAGTCTTCCGTTTACAATTAAGGCGCTAATGAGCGTTTCTGTGTTTAACAAAATGGGCTGACAAGGCCACAAACTTTTGAATAGATGAATAAAGGAGTCAAGGAGTCTAAAATCGTAACTTACTGCCATGGGAAAAGAGACCAAGTATTTCAGCTTACCTGAAAATAGAAAGAAGAATTTATATATTTAATTAGTGGGTTTAGTTGGTTTAAGGTTATACTATCAATTGATACGTTGGTATAAAGAGTGCAGTTAAATTTTTTTTATTTATTTTATTTTTTATTTATTTTATTATTTTTAAAAATGTATTTTAAATTTTTTTTTAAATTTTTTTAATATTTAAAAAAAATTTATATATTTTTTTAAATTTTATTTTAATTTTTTTTAAATTTTTTTAAAATTTTTTTAAAATATTTTTTTAACTTTATTTTTTTTATTTTGTTTTTATTTTATAAAATTAAATTTTATTTTGTTTTTATTTTATTAAATTAAATTTTATTTTGTTTCTATTTCATTAAATTAAATTTTTGTTTTTATTTTATTTTTTTTCTATTTCATTAAATTAAATTTTCTTTTTATTTTATTTTTTTTATTTCATTTTATTTTATTATATTTTTTTTTTATTTTATTTTATTTTATGTTATTTTTATTATTATTTTAATTTTATTTAATTTAATTTTCTTTTATTTATTTTATTTATTTTTATTTTTATTTTTATTATTTTTATTTTTTATTTTTTTATTTTATTTTTTTTTATTTTTTTTTTATTTATTTTTTTTTATTTTTATTTTATTTTATTTTTTATTTTTATTTTTTTTATTTTATTTTATTTTTTATTTTATTTTTTTTATTTTTTTATTTTTATTTTATTTTTTTTTTTTAATTTATTCTTATTTTTTTTTTTATTTTATTTTTATTTTTTTTTTTTTTTTTTTATTTTATTTTATTTTATTTTTATTTTATTTTTATTTTTATTTTTATTTTTATTTTTATTTTGGGTTTTATTTTATTTTTATTTTTTATTTATTTTATTTTTTTTTTTTAAAATTTATTTTCTTAATTTTTTAAATTAAAATTTTGGACTTATTTTACCCAAAATCATTTAAAATTTCATTCATACTTTTTTTCCTTTCTATATATTTCTAGGAATATCAGCTAGTATACCCCCTTTTCCATTTATATTTTTTATCTTCTAGACAAATAACAAATAAAATATTATAAGCCCCTAGTTAAGTCGGTTAATGTCTTTTAAAATGAGGTTATCAGGTCGCTGAGGTCTTTGTCATTGACTGCTTGAGGGAGAGTTGCCCAATAAACCGAATGTGTAATATATTGATAACTTTTTTTTTATTTTTGTACTTAAATTACAATTTCCATATATTTCTGGGTAAATTATATATACATTTATATATATATATTTGTATTGATAAGAACTTATGCAACTTCTGTTGATAAGACTCTGGTGTAGGGCTTGGCTTCCTGCATACAACTCAATGTTTGATTTGGGTTTTAGTTCTCGGCAAACATTTGATAAGGCCTTAAGCGAGTAAAAGTTAAGTAAATACAAAAATATTTGTTTATTATTGATATTTTGCTTATGTCGTTGAACTTTAAATTAAATTTAAAGTAAAACTTTTCTTCTAGGCTTAACTTGAAAACTTTTGCCCAAAAACCGGTATTTCTGTCTATATATAGAGTGCAGCAGAGACGACAGACAAAACAAAACAACACACAAAAAAAAAAAGAAGAACAAAACTCAACCTAAAATGTATCTTACGGATACATAAACATGCCGCGCATCTTTGTCTACGTAAATGGCCCATGAAAATGAGACACCAACGACAACGACAACATCGACAACTCGAGGATGAGAACGAGGACTCAGCATGATAGTCGCCGGCAACGTTGTCGACTCGCTTGATGGCATACTCATAAAAAAAAGTGCCAAAAATCGCGTGTTGATAACAGCGCGTGAAGTTTTTGGTGGCTGTCGATTCGTTTTGGGTTAGATGAAGGACAAGGACTGAAAGTGGGTATGTGGAAGGAGCCAGTTTTTTTTTTATAAAGCTTTAAGAACTCGGCACAAAATTTATACACATACAAGCTGACTTTATGTCGAATGTGAACATCCCTATATACTATTGTACTTTAGTCATTTCCGTTGCTAGCGCATTGGAATTCCCAAGCAGTTATAGCGTCGTCTGCATAACAACTATACTAACTTTACAAAAATTCAAAATTTAATGTGTGGCCAAAAGATAATTGAGCTCGAAGCTTAGCTTAGCAAACACTTTGGTGTTTAACTCAAATTAAAGTGAATTGATTATTAAAAAAAAACTCGCTCTAAATCGATTATAATAACACATTAAGAAGTATTCAATATGCAACCCTTGATCCTTCTCTTTCGCTCGCATCATTTCAGCATATTTAGATGCATAATTTATGCAAATTGGCCATCCTACCTCCTATGCTTGTCGCCACAAAAACCCAAATGGCATTCTAATGTTGGCCACCAAAATCAAAATCATATTATACACAAAGTTTAGCCAGTGGCTCTGTGAAAACATCAACCGAAACTGAAATGTTGGAAAATTTTCATTAATTATAACGTCAGTCGTTGGTCGTTGGTCTGGACTTGACTATGCAGCTGAAATAACAACAACAACAAGAACAACAAATGCAGCTGTAAAGCCAACAAGCCGACCAGCCTGTCCAGACAGGCGTCCAAAACCAACTGACGGCCATGGCAGGCCGTGTTTTTTCTTTTATTTTGTGTTTTTTTTTTTCATTTTTCAATGCATTGCATTGCATTTGCAGTCAGCGAAAATTAGTCATTAACTTTTTAAGCATCGACTGGACAAACATGGCGTATGAGTGATGTGCATGTGCGGTCTATCCGACCCCTCCTGGTGTGCTTGATAAGCCCGACACAGTCGACAGTCGAACTCAATTCTGTGGCGCATGTGGCAATTATGTTGCAGAGGCAATTGCCAAATGGGAGTTGGGAAGTGCGTTAGAGAGGATGATGATGATGATGAGATGCACTTGACGGTTTGACGGTGATCGCTGTGGGCTATCATTACGTTTATTGGATGGAAAATGAGACCAAACTAGTTAGGGAGGGGAAAAATAAGAGAATTTACGTGGGCCACTTTAAGTGTGACCAGGTGGGATGGGTTTAATATTTTTTAAAGAAGAAAAACTTGCTGTGGAATTACACTGTCTGTTGATTAGATTGTTTTGGAACAAATAAAAATATTTGAGTGCTTAAAAATTACAAACTTTTTATTAAAAGTGGGCAATAAGATACGGTCACACTGGAAGTAGCCAAGTCTAAGACGGGATTTACACCATGAAGCAAACTTCATGAAGTTTTCTAAGTAGGCGAGAGATTTATATGTATTTCCTTACTATTCGTTTTAAAGGTCTGAAAGATTTTCTCTAAATTCGACGCCTTCTAAGAAAACTTCATGAAGTTTGCTTCATGGTGTAAGTCCCGACAAAATATCTAAGTAATCTTTTAAAAATAATTTTAGCATTCATTCAACTAAAATTGCATTAAAAAACTAAACAAAAATTCGTGATTCTTGGGGAACAAAAGTTTTTATTAAGGAAAATTTTAATTTTTTGCCTTAAAAACTTTGTCCCAAAATTTTCCTATCTAGAAGGGGTTTTTTTATACCCTTGCAGAGGGTATATTAAAATTGTCACGATGTTTGTAACGCATAGAAGGAAGCATTTCCGACCACATAAAGTATATATATTCTTGATCAGCATGACGAGCTGAGTTCTTTCGTGTGTCCGTCTGTCCGTCTGTCCGTCCGTCCGTCTGTCCGTCTGTTTCTATGCTATCTCAATCCCTCAGTTTTAAAGCTATCTTGACCAAACTTTAAAGTCTTAAAATAAAATACGCTCATTTCATCGTGTCGATGACTATATATAGCTATAGAAGATCGTCAAACTATTCTAGTAGAAAAATTTTTGTTTTCCATCGTAGCGTCACCAATCGTGGTATATATAAGTTTTATATGCTTCCACAGAATTTTGGAAAAATTTATCAAAATCGGATGACTATGATATGCTGCATATAACGGTCGTCAAACACTGTTCTTGGGAAAAACTTTTTTTCTCTTCTTTTTTTTTCTCCACCTCTGGGTCATGTGACTTAGTGCCGACGTCGTCCAACTTTCTTGGACTTTTTTTTCCATGCCCCCAAACGTGTTTTATTTATATGTTTCACACAATTCTGGAAATTTATCCGGATCTGTATAGCGCATATACGGTCGGTCAACTTTCTTGGAAAACTTTTGTTTTCCATCGTAGCGTCACCAATCGTGGTATATGTTAGTTTTATATGCTTTCACACCATTCTGGAAAAATTTATCAAAATCGGATGACTATAGCATATAGCTGCCATAGGAACGATCGGTCTAAAAACTAATTCTACTGAGGAAAACTTTTTTGTTATCAATGGTAGCGCCTTTCAAAAACTGCAAGGGTATTTAAAACATCGGCGTAGCCGATGTTAGCCTTCTATTTTTTTTAATAGATACCGCCTAGCTTAGATACACAATTCCATTCCAAGAGCTAACTTTCCCCAGAAATAAAAACAATTGTCAAAAATTAAGCTTCTAGCGCTTACCGTTTAGTCTGTGCGTTAATTAATATTTTTAATATTTTTAAAGAACAACACACTGTCTGTTGTTTAGATTGTTTTGGAAAAATTATAAATATTTGAGTGCTTAAAAATGACAAACTTTTTAATAAAAGTGGGCAATAAGATATGGTCACACTTGAGGAAGCCAAGTCTAAATATCTAACAAATCTTTTATAAATAATTGTAGCAGTCATTCAACAAAAATTTAATTAAAAAACTAAACAAAAATTCGTGATTTTTGGGGAACAGGAATTTTCATTAAGGAAAATTTTAATTTTTTGCCTTAAAAACTTTGACCCAATATTTTCCTATCTAGAAGGGGTTTTTTTTTCTTAGATACCGCCTAGCTTAGATTCACAATTGCATTCCAAGAGCTAACTTTCCCCAGAAATAAAAACAATTGTCAAAAATTAAGCTTCTAGCGCTTACCGTTTAGTCTGTGCGTTAATTAATATTATTAATATTTTTAAAGAACAACAAACTATCTGTTGTTTAGATTGTTTAAGAAAAATTATAAATATTTGAGTGCTTGAAAATGACAAACTCTTTAATAAAAGTGGGCAATAAGATATGGTCACACTTAAAAAAGCCCAATCTTAATATATAAGTAGCGAACCACGTATTAAATACAAAATTTTAATGTAAACTTATATTTTATAAATAATTGTGAAAGTCTTTCAACTAAAAATGCATTAAAAAATAAATCAAAAATTCGAGATTCTTGGGGAACAAGAATTTCCATTAAGGGAAATTTTTATTTTTTGCATTAAGAGCTTTGACTCAAAATTTTCCCACCTTTTTTTTTTAAAGTTACCGAAAGTCCCCACAAATGATTGTCAAAATTTAAGCTTCTAGCTCCTACCGTTTAGTCTGTGCGTTGATGATCTGAGTAACATCAATCAGTCAGTCAGGACATAGATAGAAGTGTTTCCCACTATTTCACATAATTTTTACCACAAATGATTGTCAAAATGTAAGCTTCTAGATCCTACCGTTTAGTCTGTGCGTTGACATAGGACATAGATAGAAATTGTTCACACTATTTTACATAATTTTTACCTATCATTTACCTTGGCTCCTTGATATTTGCTTAAGCAAACTTGACATTGACCTTGAACTTGATGTGCGTTCTATTCTAACGCTCGACCGAGATACCCAAACAAAGAAGCTAAGCCGCTTTCAAAATCAAAAGTCTAACTAAATAGACAAATCGAATTGCAAAAGCAAAAAGCAACAAATCACTGAAGTAATTTAACAATAATAAAAAAAAACAGTAAAAACGGAAGCAGACACTGAGAGAACAAAGGCCAGTTCGGCAGAGGGGGGTGGGGGAAGCCATAGACACACTAGACCATTATAATCGGCTTACAACAAAAAATAAAATAAAAAAAAATAAAAAACCTAACCATCCGTTTGACATTTGTCAATTGAAATTGAAATTCTGTTTTCTCGTAAATTGTGTGAAAATGTAACAATTGAAAATTTATTTATGAGTGCTTTTGTATTTGCGCGTGAAATTAGTTCGTGTGCAATGCGGGTTTACATAAAACCCAATATAAAATTTAATTGTGTGAATAAATAAAATAATTAACCATAAATATTAGAACCAATTTCAGAAAAAAGGTTAAAAATTTCCCTAGCTAGAATTTAATTATGTTTCTGAACTGGTAGCAAATATCAAAATTGATTTTAACAACAACTTTGCCATCAAATTATCATTAAATTATTTTTTCCCCCTCCCTCTATCATTTTCACACGCTTTACGATTGTTCGACGGCAATTTAAACAAAGAAAAAAAAAACATTCAATAAAATAAACAGCTTGTTAAAAGCTTGTGTGCTCGACTATGAAGTACTCTTGAAATTCGTTTCTTAAATTGCTAACACGGGAATCAATTGAATTGGATTGGAATGGTACAGGAATAATTCTAGATCCCCATATATTTTTTAAGCCCTTTGCAAATTTAAGCACAGCAATTTAAAAAACGATTGAAATGTACTTAACAGAACTATTCGAATGGTCACACTTACATACAAATGCAACAATGGGCACACTTATAAAAGCATGTGAATATGGGGTCGGGAGCGGGATCTGTACGGGTATGTATAACATTTTTTTCCCGCGCTCATCTCTTATATTTATATACCATAGATTGTTATCGATTCCGAGTACTTTTACCGGAATTTGGACTAGGGATACGCGCGAGATGGAATTCCCGCGGGAATCACGATTTTCCCTTAAAAGATATTTGATATGATTCCCTCAAAGCAAAGAATTTACAATACCTAGAAGTGTTATCTCACACAAACAAATTTGTATGGCCGGTCCTGCTGGTAGGTTCCGCATTTCACAACAAAACCCGTCAGGATTTGTCTTTAAGCATACGAGCCGACGGAGAAAGATGACGGAACAAGGAGTTACGAAGCATTACACATACTTTAAATAGAATAAGCAAGTTAGCCCTCCTTTTGTACTGTTCCCCCTGTTCTAATATGAAAATCAAAACGATATTACATTTTTTTCTTAGAGATATCGCTTCTATATATTGTACATTTTTTGCTCAAACCTAATATACCCATTTTAGTTGGTAAATAATAGGTAATCATTAAAGGCAGCGCTCTAGGCAAGTAGCATAATTACTACAACGTAGACGACCCCAAACGCAAGCTTTTCGATTGAGTAATTGACAATGTTGCTTATGATTACATTTAATTTGTTTTCAATTTTGATACGCTACCAAAATGAGGTATATTACATTTCGAATGCAGAAAAGGAAACGATTCGACAGTAGCTAAAAGAAAATCAATCAATCGGATATTGGAATAAGGAAATTCAATCTTTAATAATCCTAAGACATTATAAATTTTTTAACTGAAATGTTATAAGTGGGGAGTAGTACCCACTTAAAAAATACCAAATATACCAAATATACAATGAACAATTTTTTTAAGTATTATAACGCATTAAAAAAAATCAGAAAAGTTTAAAAGTAACCCAAAATACATGAGGCTGAAAACAGAATAAAAAACTGAAATGATACCAAAGCAAGGACAATGAAAAATATTCCAAACTATACTAAAAAAATACTAAAAAATACAAAAAAAAATACTGTACAAATATTTAAAAATACCTCAAAATACTATAAAAAAAAAACTTTATAAATGTTTTGGTTTAAGGCCTTAAGCTAAATAAATCATAACAAAAGCACTTAAATACCAAATACTCAAAATACTGAAAAATGCAAAATACCGAAAATAATAAAATGCCACTAGAAAAAAAAATTCCGAAAATTATAAATATCAAAAATACATGACCACGAGAAGACGGAAAAATTAAAAAAACAAATCTTAAATAATACTAAAACTAAGAGAATAGAAAAAATACCAAACAATACCACAAAAATACTAAAAATACTAAAAAAAAAATACAACAAAATACTATGAAAAATACTTTAAAAATACTTTATAAATGTTTTTTAAGTGTACATTTGGTTTACCATAGCAACTTAGACTTATGCTAAATAAATCATAACAAAAGTACTTAAATACCAAATATATATTTCATATCTTGCCTTTACAATCTACTTCAGCAGAAGGCGACTTTATGATAAATGCAGGATTTAAGACATTTCGTTTTCATATCTTGATGTTAGTAAAATACAAAGCTTTTGTGAAAACGTAGCAACTCCGCGCTAGAGCTTTGAAGCGAGTTGCCAGTGCGAGCAGAAAATGTCCAAACTTTTGCCAGTGTAAGTCGGGATTTACACGATGAAGCAAACTTCAGGATGTTTTTGAAAAAGCTCTTGCTTGTAGGAAAGAGGCGTAGAGGGGCAAGCCACCCCACCGCACCTCTTTCCTACAAGCAAGAGCTTTTTCATCGTGTAAATGCGGTCTAAGTTGAAATATTTAAAGTAGGATTTTGATTGCCAGATTGTTTGGTCGGTTGTGGTGTAATGGATAGCATATTTTCCTTTAGTGGGGGAAACCTGGTTTCAACACCATTTTGGAACTTCAAAAAGTCAACTTGGGTGCCAACAACTTAAAGGCAAGATGATCTGTCCTCTCAGTTAGCACCCAGTCACATTCCTCTTAGCGGCAAGTTTAAGTAGCCTTCAATGTTAAAGGCAAGATGTGAAAACGGCTCTTAATATACCAAAAAATTAAAAATACCGAAAATGATATAATGCCACTAGTAACTAGAACCACATATTAAAAAGAAATGTACTAATTTTAATGTCATTAAATGGTTCAAGACCAAATATTCATAATTTTGCTATATTTTTGCGCTCATAAAACCTGAACTTAACTCAACTATCGTTCAAAAAATACAAGTAGAGGCAACAAGAGAGTGCGATGATGCAGTGCGCTGAAATACAATGAACCAAAAGTTCGAATTCCACACAAGGTAATGATATAAATATAATTTTTTATAAGATTTAAAATGATTTTCAGATAAAAGCAAACCCCAAAATCCAAGCCAACTGAAGAAATTATGATATATATATAAAAAAAAATACACAAATGTTTGTTTTTCTTTAAAAGGACCACTTTCATCCAAAATTTTCTAATAAAAAATTGATTTAGTATTCTGGGATTAAGGCCTAATCTCAAATGACATACAAATTATTTTCGTCACAATGCTTCATATGAATAGAAACACTTTTGTAGAGCTGTGAAATCAGAATGCTTTTAAAGAGCCTTCTTATTTATATGTAACATAGTGCCGAAAATAAAATTTATGTCATCTAAAATCTGGCCTTTAAGATTTTTTACAGCTTGGTCAATTTTTGACTATGATCTATCGGATTTTTTTTGTGCTCTGTGCATTTTTCCATATTTTCTCCAAATCCAACATAATGAGTCTATTGGTGGAACCCTACAATTGTTGACTGGGTCTTCTTTTAATACCACATCAACGAATGGACCGATCTTTTTCTTGGTGTATGTATTTGTAAGACGGGATTTACACGATGAAGCAAACTTTATGAATTTATTCGAAAAGCTCTTGCTTGTAGGAAAGAGGTGTAGAGGGGCAAGCTACACCACTACCCCTCTTTCCCACAAACGAATGCTTTTGCAGAAACTTCATGTAGTGCTTGCTTCATCGTGTAAATCCCGACTAAGACTTCACTCGATATTCCACCATTTCTGTTCTTCATGAAATTTTAATTAATGCAATTAGATAAAATTTCAAAGTGTATACCAGCTTCGGCTTGACCAAAATAAGCTTCATTTACTAACATTTTGTTTACTATTTGTGTGTAGCTTTACACACTTCACAGCTCGCTGTAGTAGCACTCAAATTGAGTGCCCGGAATCGTCACTTTAATTGCACACACCAAATAATACGAAAAAAAAAAAAGGAAGGTAATTAATGATGTTCAGTTCAATATTCATTGATAATAAATTGCTAATAATTTTATGGCAACAGAATATAATATCTCTTACGATTATTTGATTGCGTTTACAATTACAAACTTTTATCGCTCAATTGTGTTTTTGCGTTTGCTTTGCTTTTGCTTGACTCTGCAATTTCCACGCTTGGCTGCAATTATGCAACTCAACTCTGTTTTTTGTTTGTTTGTTTGTTGTTCCTATGGCAAATTGAATTGCTAATGAACTAAACATGAAAATTTAATTAAAATGCGCTTAAAGCGAAAACAGTGGCAAAACTACAAATGCAAATTGCCACAACAAAAAATGGAAAATGAATTAGATAATACTAATAATAAAAAAAAAGAATAAATAAATCATACGAAATAAACATTTTGCGGTCATATAATTACTCGTTAAACAATTTTTTATATATATATATGAGCTGCCATTCGAGTAAAGTAATTAAGCATTATAATGATGAGAGCAACCGATGGGCTATTAAAATTAAAATGTTGAAAGTTATGTCCGTCCGGTTGATGAGTAATCCGGGTTGAATTTAAATGAACAATTTGAAACATCTTTAAATTGATAAAAGTTGAACACAATTTATCTGCCAAATTGTCTAAAAGGAAGACAAATTTCAGTCAAAACCAAGTCGAATCTTGGCTTAGACAAACAACAGCCATTTAATGGCAAATAGCATTAAGAAGCCAAAATGCAATATGTAAGAAAAACACAAGCAATTGCAAGTTATTACATTACTCCGTACACTTTCAACGTCATCGGGGCAAAGTTGCAAGTCGCGAAGTCTCGAAGTCGTCGACTGCCGTTTTGCAGTCACTTAAACGAGATAAATCAACGTGGGCGATTACACAATCTGTCTGTGTGTGTGTGTGTGGTGCATGACCGGGCAAAAATTGAACAAAAATAAGTAACTTTAAAGGCAAAGACTCGCGCCATTGGAGCAGTGGGTCGCACTTGGGTCGCACTTGGAAAAATGTGGAAAAACTTTGAAAAACCTGTACAAAATCAATAGCACACGCACACACTTACACACAATCCGTTGATTATCTTTGTATTTGTGTGTATGTGTGTGTGTGGGGGGCTTGGAAAAATGACAGTTGCAACCGAATGCAACAATAATTAAAGTTAAATGCAGCGGAAATAACTACAAGATACTCATAAGTGGGTACGTAGTAGAGTGCAATTTGTTGGAGTTTCTTTTTTTTTATATATTTTTATGAAATAATTAAACTTTAATGACTCTGTGGGTATGAGGTTCTTGCCAGAAAAATGCCAGATGATGCGCTACTAAAGCCAAGGCTAAAGCAAACCAATTGAGGTCACATCAAGAAGAAGAAGAAGTGTTTAAGAATTGAGCAAGACAATTTTATGGATGTGCATTTAGGAATTTATTTTAAGCCAAGCAATTTTGTAATTAAAGTAATATTTACATTAATTTTATAGCATAATATATACAGAGGGTAGGATTTTGTGTTATTAAGGGCAGATTTCTCATCTTCTAGATAGCTGCTATGTTTCAGTTAAAACAAAATAATATCTTGTTATTTGTAAGTTTATGTGACAGATGAGAAATCGGAGTATAACATAAATTGAAACATATCGGTTAGTTTTGCATTGCTGTTGTTGTTGTTTTTTTCTTGCTTAACTTATTACACAGGGCAACAAAATGACCAACTTTGTGAGGTGCAGCCTTGTCGATCAAAAATTATGATTCATTTATGTGCACTGAACAAAACTGCATCATCGGTTTTGTTCCATCAGCTCTTGTTTCCACGATATGACGGAAAAACGGATTTCTAGTAAATTTTGCCCTCACGGATTTCTTGTGGTCACAATAGGCATGAATTTCTGAATTTATCTGGCCTATTCGAAAGAGCACATATCAATGCTTCCGTAAAAAATCAAACGCGCAATATTCGATCATGTAAAAGAGTCCAAATTGGTCTCTGAAGTCAGACATTACTCGATTTATGGCTATTTTTACAAAATAAATCATCCCTTTTAAGCTAGAGTGGTTGGTGTATTTAAATTTAAGCCATTTGAGCCTGTAGCCAATCCTCTATTCTAATTATGTGAATTAATTCGCATTTTTACCAGTTTATTTGGCGAAGCTACAGCCTGCTTAAGCCAAAAACACACATTTAAATTTATGGGAGGACTACTAGATTTCTATACCATATTTGTACAGGAACTATTAAAAGGCTACTTGATTCCACACAGAATTTATAAAAAATGTACATCTGCTTGTAAATAAATAAAATAAAATGATGAATCAAGTAGCCTCTTCACAGTTCCTATACAAATTTGGGGTAAGAATCTAGTTGGCCTCCCATAAAATGAAATATGTGTTTTTGCAAGCAGCCAAATAAGCTGGTACAAAGCAAAAAAATCACAAATTAGAATAGATGTTGGGCTATATGCTGAAATGGATAAAATTGAAATCCAACAACCGTTCTAGCTTAAGAGAAGATTAATTTTGTAAAAATAGCCATAAATCGAGAAACGTCGACTCGAGACCATTGGACCCTTTTGCATGATCGAATTTTGGGCGTTTGATTTTTTACAGAAGCATTGATATGTGCTCTGTCGAATAGGCCAGATAAATTTAGAAATTCATGCCTTTTGTGGCCACAAGAAATTCGAGAGGGTAAAATTTACAAGAAATCCGTTTTTCCGTCATATCGTGGTAACAAGAGCTGATGGAACAAAACCGATGATGCAGTTTTGTTCAGTGCACTCCATTCTTATATAATCAATTATAGATAGGGCTGCACCAAAAACACTGTTGCCCTGTGTTATTGATTGTCTTTTTATTTCAAATCAGCTATTGTTACTCTTTCCTCTCTGACTCGTACTCGTACACTAAAAAAAAATTGGGTGCGGCTATAGATATGCACCAGAGTTTACACGCTATAGCGAGGCCCACATAATAAATACTCCAACTTGAAGTCTGAAGTGGAGACAAAATATTAGAAAACAAAAGACATTTACACATATTGTACAAACCCAGAAATACTGAAACCATCTCAACTTTAAATATCCGGTCCTTGCTACAACCCACCAGCTCCATATAAGCTATAAGGCTAACATATACTTAATACCCATGCTTTTTTCTTTAAGACGCTACCATTGATAACAAAAAAGTTTTTCTCACTAGAACTAGTTTTTAGACCGATCGTTCCTATGGCAGCTATATGCTATACCAATTTTACGAGATGTATGTGCAAGCATATTAAACTAATGTGTGCCACGATTGGTGACGCTTCGAGGAAAAAAAAAAAAAAATGTTCATACTAGAAATAATTTTTATACCAACAAGAATATATTTACTTTATGGGGTCGGAGAAGTTTCCTTCTATGCGTTACAAACATCGTGACAAAATTAATATACTCTCTGCAAGGGTATAAAAAAGGGTAACCATGAGTAAAGTTCTTCTAAAACTTTAAACATTTTTTTTTAAAACAGTATTTTTAAATTCTCATATCTGCTCAACCGATCAATTTGCCATTTGCACACTACCTTCTCAGATATATTCCTCAGGCATTGATCGAAGAACTAAGGTTTCCGATATTTTTTCATATTTTTTAAAACAATAAGAAATTCAATATTCCTCGTAAAATGGTATATGGTAAATTTACCTCACACGAGATACTAAAGGTCCTTTTTGTGTTTCATGGTAGTAATTGTAAACGCTCATGTGCCTTTAACAGTTTCGTATTAATGGGAAAGGGTTCTGCGGGGAAGCTATTGAGCGAAGAGAGGAACATATAGTTGAATGCAGAATTCTGTTCAGTAAAGAAAAGTGAAATGGATGACTGTTGCATTGGCACAAATGGAAATGGAAGAGGGTCTTCCTTTTTTTGAAGTTAAGTAAAATTTGCATCTGCAGACGTACATACATACAGACATGCATGGCGCCAAAGGCAGCGCATTCGCCCAAACTGTAACTGCCTCAAAATAATGTCGCCCGACGAGCTCTAAAAAGCCATTCCACCCGCCTGAGAATACAATTTAAAGAGAAGCTGTTCTCATGGAGAAAGAAAAAGGTAAGAGATTTAAAGTTTGAATAATACTATGATTCCTTACACTCACAAAAAAATTCGTTTTAAATGTACCGAAAATCGTGTTTTTCGTTCTCAATAGTAAGGTAAGTCCGATTTTCTTATACTGAGAACGGGTGGGCTTAAGGTAAGAACGCATTTATTGAGACAGGACGTTCCGCCTTTCAGAACCATCCGGTCTTATTATTGGAACGGAAAAAATTGTATTACTGACCTCCCCGCATTCCCCCTTCCACCATTTCTTCACTTATAACCCCCTTATCTAAATCAAATGCCGCAGTAAGCAAGTTTTCTAATGTTGAAAGTTTTTTTTACTATTCTGAGATTCGAACCAGGGCGATTTTGTATATGCTGTGCCTAAGCACAGTGTTAAAGAGAGTCGGTCATCTTTCAAGAAACATTTTAAGAACGAATTCTAAACCGACGAACCAACTGAGGTTCGTCGGTTTATAATGGATAGTATACTTTTGAGATCGTGGGCTTATTTCAAGAACGGTAAAAATAAGAACGGATTGGGTATAACAATAAGAAATTTGTGCTGCCTTTTAGAACGCCTTTTTTCTGAGTGTATTTATTTTTTTTTATTATTCTGATTTTTATCGTTTTGTGCAGAAGAAGACCAAACTGTCTTGGAAAATGGTTTAAAGTCACGACTTAAAATAAATCTTTAAAACTAACAAAATTAATGTTAATTACGTTATTAATAAAACAAAAACATCTGAATTTAAATAGCTAAAGCTTTTAATTGGAAAATGGGCGGTAAGTAAGAGCTCTTGATTCAAGAATGAAAAACCCTTAAACTTGAGAATGGTCAGCTCTTGATACAAGAATGGGAGATTCCTGTATTTTAGAATACTACTCTCTTGATTCACGAATGAGAGAATCTTGGTTTTGAGTCTGTCAAGATCATAATTTTAGAACTTTCTACTAGGAATAAGAACTTTACATACTTAGATTAAGTATGAAAATTCTTGTTCCAAGAAATTCTTACACAAAATACATTCTTGAATCAAGAAATTCACTCTTGGATCAAGAATTTTCAATCTAACCATACTATTGTGGTCGAATGCTCTTTTCTATGATTATATATTAAGAAATAACACAGTTTTTTCGGGAAAAAAGAAATATTATTCTAAAGGTCATACTCGTAGTACATATTATTCAGGGAAACCAATTTTCTGGTACCTCAAACTCAATGGGTGGTGTTTTCGACCAAATTTCTTACATGAATGAATAAACTGCCGCTCATATTTGCTTGCAAAACTCCTTTGTCGGGCGGAAAGTGCTTACACTCGATTATCCAAATGAATATGTTGTGAGTGGCCAACTAATTTGGAGCAACTACCGAGAAGAACAGCAAGAACAATTACTATCAAGCGCTCGGCATTCTCCCCCCCCCTTGCCCAAGGCCCCTGCAGCAAGTTTTCCCAACCATGCTCCAAAAATGCATTTTTACTACATGCCAACGCGTTGGCCCCCACAGCAGCCTCCGCGCGTCTGGCCAAAGTTTTGTGCTCTGACTTGGCCACATTGAAAATGTGCTTTTGTTTTGTTTTTATTCATATTTTTTTTTTTTATGTTTTCTTTTTCATTGTAATTTTTGTTGTTGTCGTGCAAGTGTTGGCAGTCGCCCTCCCTACCGCCAACCTGCTTCTGCTGCACCTCCTGCTGTCAGCCCTTTGCTTGGGCTTTGCTTTGCTTTGGGAATTCTTCCACTTGTTTCCGCGAGAGGCGCATTCTTAGCCGATTGTTTTGATACTCTCTATTTAAAATGTGATGCATATTTCTTTGATTTGTGGGTAAGGGTATTTGTCGTCACATATTTGTTTTTTTGTTTATAAATATTTTTTTTTATGATTAACACAAAGCACAGAACCAGCTGGGGTTCTGGCTCCCTCAAGTGTGTGTGTGTGTGTGTGTGTGAAAAGCAGTTTAAACACGAAATTAGAGCCTGCTCCCCTCCCCTACCCCCCTCCCTGCCCTAAGGGAGAGCGCATTAAGTCGTAATAAATGCTGCCTGCATGTTTTGTACATTGACCTCAAAACCAAGCTACAGCTCCCTCCTGACCACGCCCCTCCTCTTTGTATACCGTTGTTGTTGTTGTTGTATCTTTTAGATGGGATGCTGCTGTTGCTGTTGCTTTTGTTGTTGTTGTTTTTCGTGCACATTTTGCTAAATAGCTTCTATTTACGTTCCATGGAAAATGCATTTTGCAATTGTAGAATGCAGAAATTTTTGTTGCTGTTTTTCTTACTCGCACGCTACTTTGTTTCGGTGCAAAACAATGGCCATTTGGGTTGAGCGGGATGGAAAAAAAAAACGTGCGCGACTTTTTGGGGCCATAAATCAAACAGGCAAACTCATAAAAACAAAAAAAAAAGTGAGACTACCAGACACTGGTTTACTTTTACGCTACGTTTTGTAGGTTAGAAAATGCAAAAATTGCAAATTTTACATACTAAAAGAAGGAGGAGAGAGAGAGAGAGGAAATTTCGGTGTGAAAGTGTTGAATGACAATGCAATTTCAATTGATAATAATGCATATGGTTTATCTCTCTCTCTCTCTCTATTTGGTTGTTTTAGGTGGAGAAGATATGACAGGATCCACAAGTTATATTTGAAATCTAACATTCACATATAAAAGTTCGATGTTTTTTATGGTACAGGTGCTTATCAGAATATATTTCCTTATCAAAACATTTTCCTACCGAAAGTTACTGAACTTTGCTAAGAATTGCAGATCATTATATAAAGGGATTTTTAACCACAACCTCTTAATGGTGGTTCCAAAATACAACGGATCGGTCAAGGGCCCATGTGTGGTCTATATGAAGCCTTCCGAGTTAACCTAACCTAACCTAAAGTTTGCAGGAAGATTGGATACCAAACCCTTGTTTTGTACTCTGTACCGAAAGTACAAAGAGAATAGCAGTCAGGTTCCGATACATACCGAAATAGGAATTTCGGTAAAAGGTTTTATTTCGGTTTTCAGTTGATTTCAGTTTTTCGTTCGGATACGGTACTCAGATATGATTCGTACCGATACATGTAATATTAAAACATTTCAGTGGGGGTTTTTACACAAAATCTCTTTCAATGTCTATGAAAACCATTTTGAAGAGTCGAAAAAAAGAGCCAGATCCCCTAGTGGCAATACAACGGTATAATGGTCAGTTTATATTGGATTCCTCTTATAACGGTTAACGGTTTTCAGGTTTTAAAAAAATTTTAATAGCCGATTTTTATACCGGTACTGTGAATTATATTCAGGACTAAAGAGGTAAAGTGGTACTTCGAAAACAAGGTTTTTGAAGATTTCAACAGCCTCTTCGGGAGTCGAAAAAAGATGACCTTGCAGATGTATCATTATCATTAGTCGAATTCGGTCATTTTTAGGTACGAAATGTTCGAAAAGTCCAGAACTCGATTTGAACCTAAAATTATATGCACTTAAGCACATCTCTAGTATCGAGAGATTTTAAAAAGATCGAAAGTGTAAGTGTATATAACAGACAACTTTAGATATGACGTTTTTATCAAATTTCTGGGGAGGAAGGGTCGTTGCAAAAAATCCAAATTAAACTTGATTTGCCTGCAACTATAGGGAGTTTATGTTCCAAACACTTTAAACCTCTTATTTTACCATCTCTAAGATTTGTTTGTTCATACGGACAGACAGACGGACAGACTGACTAGACTACATCGACTTGGCTTATGAAGCTGATCAAGAATATATATAATTTATATGGCAAGCTCAATATAATTTGAGTTTGGGAGCAGTCCAACAATAACATATAGAAAACAACCCTTATTAGCGAGGCTCGAGTCGAGCATTATACCATTATGTATTCTATATTATAGAGGGCATTCCCAAAGAAAAATTTAAGTTCCTTTAGCTTTTGGAACGTAGTTCACATAGAAATAGACAGTTGCTATATTAACTCGTCTCGCCATTCTAATCAAGGATATAAAAATATAAAAACTTTTATTTTTGTCTCATAAAAATCATAAAGTGCAACAATTTGCAGCATGCATACTTGTATCTTCAACGGCAATATGCCAAATGTATCTATATAAAAGGCTACTTTTGGCCAAAGCCATAAGCTATAAAGGGGAAACAGCTAAAAGTATCTTCTGAGTTGCCTTGCCAAAAAATGAGCTAAATATACTTACGTACCAAACACAGGCACACGTTGTTAGTTAAATTGTTGCCAAGAAAACTGAGCAAAGATACTAATAACCGATTAGTGAAATTTATCTGACAGTTAATGGCAGCTTAATAGTAAATGTATCTAGGCACGCGCCTCATTCAATGTTAAAATTTATGACCTACAGATAGATACATACATACATGCTGAGTATCTGAGAAGTCTTGCCAACTAATTTCCGCTCATTAAAAATTCCGCATCGGATTGAAAAAAAAACAAAGCAGCAAAATGCGAAGGAACATGCGTTCATTTATCACTTGATGATGAGTTGCAGTAGCTGCTGATTTTCAAATTTACGGCGCGTGGGCGCAGCAGCAACAGATACATCTGCAACTTTAAAGATGTTTTTGGACTCTTTGCATTTTAATTAATTTGCTCTTGTTGTTGTTGTTGTTGTTGCATGCAAATCATGCATAAATTTTACAGTCGATTCCCAGCGATAAGCCCTGAGCAGGAGAAGGGGGCAAGGGGGGGACGGGGTTAGGGTTCTGTTGTGGCTTCCACACGCAATGCATATCAAATGCTATCTATGTATCAGCAGCTCCCCAGTTCGTACGCCTACCGCTAGAGACGCATCTCTTCGGTTCTTGTCGGCTCGACATTCGGTTGCTGTCGTTTGCTGTCGGCAAATTATTTCAACTTTTGGTCGTTGAACTCTTTTTGATTTTTTTTTTTTTTTGTTTTTGTTTTTTCGTCGTCGCGTCGCGTCTCGTCACAAAAACATGAACAAATTTTTAGGCTGCTTTTTTCTTGTTATTGTATTTTAGCTTTGCACGTTTGAATCTTTGCGCTGCATTAAATTTTATTTGCGCATCTTTTTTTTTTGTAGCTTTTATGCCTTGGCATTTTCAGAGGCCATAAATAAAACGCAGAATTCTCAGATTTTTGAAGCATGATGGGGGCTATTTTCAATTAATTAGGAAAAATTACAAAACTTAAATAACTGAAATTTTTTAAAAAAAAAAAAAAATACAAAATAGTTTTAAATACATTACAATGCAGTTTTCGGCTGAATTGAATTTAAATCAAAGGTACGGCATATTTACATACAATTAATCTTTCACGGTAGCTTAAAAAACGACGAACTTACCGAGCAGTAAATATGGGCACTGGAAATGATTTTATTCATAGCCCATAGTCGAATTTTAACTTTGTGCGTGCTCGTTTTAGGTTAGGTTAGGTTGCCTTGGCTAAGAGCCTCTCGGACGCATTGCGATGCCATATGTATTCCATGTTTATTCTATCGAGGTGGATTTTCTGTACTGAACCATTGAGTGAACAGCGGGGAATAATACCGTAACCGGAACCGAAATAAACCGTTTCAAGCTACCTTCCGGTATCGGAACCGGAAGCGATATTAAAATTGTGTTTTGAACCGAAAACCGTTAACCGTTATAATAGGAACCGAAAACACCAGAACCTTGCCGAAACGCCAATAGCGGTACCGTTTCGGTTTCTTATAATTTAACTAACTGATTTATAATTTTTTCTCGTGTATATTTTAGCTGGTAATAGATCAATAGAAATATAATATTTAAGTTAGAAAAATGTTAATCGAAATTTTAGTGATAGATCTAAATTACGTCCTCTAATTTAAAAATATTTCTTTCAGTTTTGAGAATGTTTTGTTTTACCCCTTTGACTATTTTACGGCGATAAGGGCCATATTGGAAAGTAGACTTAAATTCTGGATTAAAACAATCCAAAACGCGAAAGATTTTTAACTTAACAGCAGATTTTAGAGTTGATTATTTCGTACCAAAATTAACATATATTTTTAGCTATTATTTTAATGCGATCAAATCATAAACAAAAATAATAAAAATATTTTCGAATCTAATTAATTTTTTGTATATTTAATTTTTTGAATATTTGAAAAATTGTGCGTGTTGTCAACGATATTTAGAAAAGCTCAAGTTTAGACCGGTATACCAAAATAAAAATTCAGGGAACCGTTGGGCGACAGGAAATTGGCCAAGAAACAAATCCGAAATAAACCTTTAACAGAAATTAGTTAAAGCCCGAAACCGTTACCGGAACCGAAATTTGTTTCGGGATTAATCCTTGCTGAACAGAATAAACTTAAGTAGAGCTGGGATCTCTAGCTCGGATGTCTCAAAAAGTTTGAGCAAGAGAGGTTGACCAAGGATCCTAAGTCATCTTCTACTCAGGACGGGACAATGATAGAAAAGGTGTTGTACTGTTTCTGCATCTTCTTTTTATCTGCAGAATCTGCAGAAATCATGATGTGTACAGACCCGTAAGGGTCCCTACCAGAAGCGTTATGTGTTCTCTTCTGTTACGTAAAAGTGTGTGGGTATGTTTAAGGTTATATGTAGGCCCCGTTAGGCTCATTACGGCACAGCAGGAAACATTTCTCAACCGATTTGTCTGAAGATTGAAAGTTGCCATAGACATTTTTATCATATTCTTCTTCGAAAGAAGCGAAAATTCACGAAAACTACACGAAAATACACGAAAATTGTATTTGTGCTACTATTTCCTAAAAACTAGGCAAATAGAGCACAAATACAAGGCGCTATAAATCAAAAAGCTGATAAATACAAATAAACTCACAACAGGAAAGCATAAAATGCAGCGTGAGAAGTTTTTGTAGGCTTCAATTTAGGCACGAGTTTGAGTATTAGTGCTGGATCGGTCGTTTTCACCTCAATGTAAATTAAAGGGTATTCTCTAACAAACAAACTAACAAAATATTCTCAGGCCTGGGATAGAAATTTATAAAAAATAAAATTCTAAATTTATAAGATAAATTTCTTTGGCATCCCCGTGGAGATTTGAAGCTCTGTGTTGAAATTAATAGTTTCTATTCAAAAAAAAGGAAGTCTCTTATATTTCCGTGTTCGGTAAAAGCTGCCTCGTATTTAAGCAAATTTTGAGAGAGTTCGTGTCAAGCCCTGCCGAAAAAGTCCGGCCACTTCTTATAACATTAAATTTCCAAAAAATAAACTTTAAAAAAGCAATATTATTTTATTATTATAAATGTTTTGACATTTATCATATTTAAAAAATTAAATGAATTTTTTACCTATTTTCCCTGGTTCCCTTTAAAAATAATAAATTCTCTCTCTACACTCACCTGTCTGAAGACTCTGATGAATCGTATCGATCCAGGCAACGTTTCTTGCTGCCTCTCTGACGTTTACCTCCGGCTACTCCTGCTGCTGCTACTGCTGCTGCTGCTACTCCTGTTGCTGCTGTGCTTGTTCCTTGATACGTTCTTATTGTAGTTTTTCTTGCGCCCTGATAGAGCTGAGATCGCAATGCATTGATATCCAGTGATTTGGCAGTGTTATCTCCTAATCCCATGCCACGTTTAGTGCCTTGTACAATGCCAATGCTGTGCGGAGTACTAAATGGCCTGGGCGGTTTTGACGGTGGTTTCAAATCAATATTCGTTGATGGTACAACGGGTGGAGCGGGGGGTGGCAGTAGAGGGGGGGCGGCTGCTGCTGCTGTGGTGCTGTTGCTGGCGCCAATTGTTAAACTGTTGTTCAAATTGACGCCTTTTTTCAGCTGATCAAACAATGACAAAGCCGCATGGGAGGTTAAAGTTTTCTTTGCGTCTGTTATTTCTGTGGGCGCTGCAGGCGCTGTGGGCGTGGCCGGGCCTGTTGTTGCTATTGTTGTTGTTGCTGTTGCTGTTTGTATTGTTTCTTTAGTTTGACTGGCTGACATTTTCCTTTTTGTTTTCCACTAGTTTGTTTGTTGTTGTTATTATGTTGTATATTTTGTGGTTAGTTAGTTAAAGACTTTTTATTTTTCACTTAATTGCTTGCCATTTCGATTTCGATTTCTTTGGCTTTGTGTTTTAAGTGTTTACCGCAGCACATTTTGTGTTTAGTTTTTAAGTTGATTCTTTTTCACTTGCAAAGGGATTGCAAAAGGATAAGGTAGGGTTATTCTGTTTTTTTTCGTTTTGTGGTTTACAAAGAAGATCAAGCTATTGAAAATGATAGGTAAATAAAATTTTGATACAAGATTAACTCAAATGGAATCAACATCTTTAGATCTAATATTTAAGACAGCCATATAAGCTACCATATAACATGAATTCCCAGTGCTCATAAAATTAAAACTTATTTTTCTACAGAATTTTAATAACTAGACTTTCTTACTTTATCCTTTTTCTAAAAAAATTTTAAATCAATTTAAAATCATCGATCATTAATACCTTCAATCATAAACCTTAAAACAAATCAAATAGACACCCCCAATCAATTATGAAAAACCATCTGGAACCGAACCCCTAAAAACTGAACTATCGACATTAAAAATTTGAGCCCTGAGCAGAATTTGTTGTAATAGAAAGTAAACCTGAATGTTGTCCTATGAAATTCACAGAATAAAGAGCAATAATTATGCCGTAAGCCTTTGCATTTTGTCTGGAAAAATTCGAAACGACCCGAAACCAAAACAAAACTTTATTAGAAAATGTAGCCCTGAAAGTTTTGCAAAGCCCTGAAAAACTGGTACGGTCTTCAAACTATTACTATCCTGCTAGAAAGAATCAAAACTTTTTGCGACTCTATCATCCTATATCATATCATAATCAGGGCTGCAAAACGGTTTTAAACCGAACCGGTTCGAACTCGGAATTCCGACTTATCTTTTCCTGTGTACCGAACCTTGAACCGAACCTTTTTGGAAAAAAAAATAGCTGAACCTGAACCTGTTCCGAACCAAAACTTTCGGTTCGGTTCAAAAAAAGTTACAAGTCTTAATTAAGCTGGCATTTTATTGATAAGAGAACGAGGAAAGACCAAAAATTGCTAGAAGAAATAATATTTATAAAATTTAATTGAAATCAATTGAAAATCCGTAATTTTTTGTAAATTTTTTACAATTTAATTACTTTTCTATTCAATTTTAAAAAACATCGGACGAACCAAGGTTCGAACCAAAACCTTGAACCTTTAATTTCTGAACCCTAGCCACTGGTAAATTTCGGTTCGAACCCAAAACCGAACCTCCGAAAAAATGATTTGGGTTTGCAGCCCTGATCATAATATATCATAAGGATTTCATAGAACCGAGCGGTCTGAAAAATGGTTTAGCGAGAAACATTTTTTTTTTAATGATTCAAACTTGTCATTTATTTATTTTATATGCTTCAACATAATTCCACAAAGTTTGATTAGAATGGGATAATTATATCACACAGCTGCCATTGTCTCAGTAAGAATTTATTTGTTTGTTTTCAATGATAACGTCCTTTAACTTGCCAGTTTAAGGAATTATCTGCTCTTAACACAATTTGGTAGACTTTGATCAAATTCGGCTCAAAATATTGTATAGCTCTATATAGTAAACTTCTTTTGCGGGACCTATTTTAATCCTATACAAATACCTTAGTGATGACTCCTACTCTCGGCACTTTATTTACCCATCTACATAAATAATAATGTAGATGTTAAACCAATAAATAATATTTGATTTTTAACACACTTAAAAAATCCAAATAAAATGTTTTTATGATTTGTTGTACGCTGCTACAATTTTTTTTGTTAAGTAACTCAAACTGAGGCCAAAACAGTTTTTTTGTAAGAACTCTATTGAATTCAAAAGGAAATTTCAAAATCCCCGTCGGTAGGCCGCCCCCCTTCCCTTATACGTCGTAACCCTTTGATGTGGATTGAAGTTTGCAGATACTTGTTTAAAACGATCACGAAGTACTGATAACAAAAATTGATTTATGGTCAAGAACGCGACATTGGAATAGCAATGAAAGTAAAATAGAAAATTTACAGTTAATCGAGCTTAGCTTGATCTCTTTTCATTTTTTCTTGTATTTATTTATTGTTGGTAAGAAATAATTCGTAAAATGGGTCACAGACCTTTACAGGAAATAAATCAACAAAAAAATGTACCCAGATTAAAATAATCATATTTTTTAGTTATCAGGCCAATTTTTTCATAGTAAGATCTCAGAAAAGTTTTAAATACTTTATATGATTAAATTTGAGACATTTTCATAATATAATTTAAAAAAGATATTATTTTTATTTTTGGTCTTTCGGTGGACCTTTTGGCGAAAATATTCAAATGTGTTTTGCCCATTGATTTAAGTGTTTTTGTTGAGTGTTTTTTAAGGCTAGCGTAATTGGTGGATTTTTTTTGTTGATTTATTTCCTGTAAATGTCTGACACATCTTATGAATTATTTGTAAATGCTAATAATGTTCACTAAAGTATCTTCAAAACGATAGTCTAATTGATTTTTGCCCAAATTTGCCTGAATACGTAATATCACGATTTTTATTTAATTTAGCTAATTAGAAATTTTAAAATTTAAAAAGAAATGCTATTAAATTTTTGAAAATGCTATTAACTATAAATCTGCCATCTTTTTTTAAATTTTTAGCTATTTTTGCTATTTCGGTATTTTTGAAACGTAGTGCGAACTAAATCTTAATAAATCAGTTTTATAGGTTATTATTCTTTGCAATAGAACTTCCCTTTAGTACAAAGCCTCAGAAGTGAGATTAGCACTAATAAATTAAGGCATGAGGGTTAAAATAAGCATCATCAGTGATTTTAAGTTCTGTTTCAGTAATACCCATGAAATTAACCTTAAAATTTAGTATTGCAATGTAATGTATGTTTACAAAATCATGAAAGAACGCCCTGACTTTGTTAAATTCATGACCAAAAGCATATGAAGGAAGCCATGTATTACCAGTCCTTTACATTATTTTAATTACTAATTCAATACTGAAGTGTTCGGTGATCCAATGAAAGCGTTGAACGTTTTTTCAGCTTGATGAACCTGGTGAAACTAAATTAAATGCTATTTCAACAATAAGGTTGGTTTTAGAATTTTAAACGTGTTTTAAGTTACTACTTCAATGTTTGTTAACAAGAGCGAGGCCACAATTTGAGATTGGTTTGGTGTGATTTGCACTTTTAAAAAGAAAGGAAACTTTTTTATTGACTGATTTTTATTTTAATCGGTAATATTTACTATTTTTTCATGGATTCTTATCTTCCCAATTATTCGGTTGCAAAAAATGTATTGAAAATACATCGAAAATAATGAGACTGACCTACTTCCTCGAACTCTGGCCAGCGACTGAAAATTTTTTTGCTCTCTTGGCATAAGCCTCGGCATGCGTTCGGCTCGTGTCGGGGTGAATATCCGAATATAGTCGGCCCAAGGGCTTTGGTTGACAAAGTCTATACTACATAGACTGGGACTACATATCGCTAACTTAATTCAATACCGGCATAACTCAAAAAAATTGATTTCGAGAAAATTGCGTTTAAAGATTTTAATGTGTTTTACCCTTATAAAACCTATATCTTCGAATCTATTAAGAAAAAGATGTTATATATATATAATATGTCAACCGAATAGATCGGTTTCATTTCGATCGTTTTTTCTTTCGTTTATATGCAATTTCCGAGATACAAAATTTTCATTCCACTGACTTTAAGGCTAAACTTTTGAAACCGAATATCTAGATCGTGTTTCGGAAACGGGATAAGGCAATCAATTCCGATTCCGCATGATTTGATCGAAATTGAAAACGGGAAAAGGCCTAAATGTTTCGTTTTAAAGTTTTTGGGCCTGAAATTTGAGTTTTGGAGCAGTCCAAAAACAACAGAAAAACAATCCTTATTAGCGAGCCTCGAGTCGAGCAGACGTCTGACTGCCCGTTTTTTGCTGTGCTTGTGTTTGTTATTCTTTTCAAAGCGTTGCAATTGCCTGTGCGTCTGAGTGGCGTCAAAATAACCTTTGGTTTGGGTTAGCTAAACGAAAAGAGCTAAGGGCTGCCCCTCGCTGTTTTAGAATATATTGGAAATAGTCGTAAAAATGTAACTTAGTTATTCCCCTTTTTTTTTGATAACTTAACTTTGATTCTTTCTCTTAATTTCTTATCATTTTAAAGTGGTTTTTGATGGCATTTCTTATTTAACATTTTCTTACAGAATTAAATTCCTGAACTTGCATTTTTTTTTGTGGTTACATCTCCAATGACAGACTGTAAAATCCAAAAAAAGTTTTTTACAAAATTTGTTTAAATTTCATTTTTATGGTTATTTTTTTTTTTTGTTGTGGTTTTGGTTTTTTGTTTAAATGTGACACACTTTTTTGTTGGTGTAGCTTTAAATCACTTAATCAGCACTTTTTGTTTCATTTTTTTTTGATCGCAACTTTTTGTTGTTGTTGTTTTTTGCATTATTTGTGTTATGTTATCTGAAGTATTTGAAGCTTAATGAATGGCAACACAAATTGTTGTTGCCTTTATTTCCGCTGCAGTGTGGGTTAACCGGTTTGCTCGATTTAAACATTTATATATATATATTTTTGTTTTATTTTGTTTAATAACAAAAGCGGAGGGGGGACATCTAATCAAAATGCACGCGTTTATTATCACACACACACACACACAGCTGGGGGCCGGGGCCAACTTGTCTGCCGGTTTGGGTTATTTTTACAAGCTATTTTTAATAAACATTTGCGTTTGTTTGGCTTTCTGTTGTTGTTTTGTTGTTGTTTTTAATTACCGCAAATTGTCAAATGGGAAAAATCAGCGAAAATCGAGAATTGGCGAACAAATCGAAAGAAACCCCTCACTCTAGCTCTCTCTGCCTGCAACTGACTGAAGCAACGAGCAACCGAAACGAACGTTTGGGGGGGGCCAGCCGAGCGCCACACGAACCGCTTAACCAACTAGAACCGGGCAGAAATCAAGATACGAGCAAAGCAACAAGAACGAACATACCGAACGAGCAACGAACCCGCGGACGTTGGCTTCGTTTTTGTTTTTTTTTTTTTGGCGCCCGAGCCGGGACCCAACCAAAACGAATCGTGTGCGAGGGAGGGGTAGCGGGGGAGGCAGGGGGTAGTGGGTCGGCGGCAATGTGCAAGCCAGGCGATGTTCACTTTTGATTTCTGTGCAGCGGCAGCAGGTTTAGCGTGCTCACGCTGAAGAAGGGGGAGCTGGTGGGTTGGGGAGGGGGTGGAAAAGGCAGCTAGCCGGTTGTGAGTGAGTTGGTGGCTTGTTGCGCCACAGCACAGAAATAAGATAGAGTTGCCCGAGTGTGTGTGCGTGTGTGTGTGTGTTATTTGGTGAAGTTCAGCATTTGGTAGTTTTGGGTACTTTTACTGCATTTGCGGGTGATTCAAGTGGGTGGTGTGGCAAGCCCACATACAAATGGAAATGAAATATTGGGGGGGGGGGGTTACCTGTTGATATGCGTGTCGGGGTGAAATATGAAATATACCCAGACTTAATAACAGAATTGATAGCAAATTCGTATCAGTGGGGGTATGGAAAACCGGTTTCACAAAGGCGAATGCTTTTCTGTTCAAGCGAATCGAATCACTAAGGAACTTTGGCAGAAGTTTATGGCCATTGTTAATGCACACATATGTATATATACTTTTTGCATACAAATCTAAAAAACATCGAAATTTAACAGAACTGCGCAAAAGCAAATACTTTATGTAGGTCTTACTTAAGTATGAAACAAGGCTTATATCCGAATCAGCTAGATCTGAAAATAATATTTTAAATCAGGGAAAGAAGAAGTATGAAAATGTTGCCTACTTTCCATGAAGCTAAGTTCGAGTTTAACTCTCTGTCATTCAGTTAAGCTAAGGTCTTACAGGCAGATATTATGTCCAAATTTCAATGAAAATTTAGCTAAACTGGCAAAATAGGGAATTTTCGGCACTTTTTAAGCAGATTTTTTGCGTATAGATCCATAGCTTCAGTTTCAAGTACAAAAAAATAGAAGGAAATGGCGATTTAGAAGAATTTTTATCAAAATTTGCGCAAATTATTAGGACCTTAGCATAGATCCGTTTTAAATACATGAGTAAAATATTGCAATATTTAAACAAATTGGGATTGCTCCTTTTTTCAATCTTTCCAATGGAAATGATTGGAGCACTTTTCAAAATTTAGAAGCAATACTAAAAAGACATGAGAACTTTTACAGTTCATTACAGGAGTGCCCACACAATGCTTATGTCAGAGCAGAAAAGAATATTTGGTCAAACATCAACAGCCCCAAAAAAATTATAAAGAAAAACCGACTATTATCGGTTGTTATGTCTCGGTGCTTGACAAAGACAATTGTTGTCGAATATGGAGTGTCTCCAAACTAGAGGTGGAGAACTATAGATAGTCGGCCCCATCGATAGTCAACGATAGTTTTTTGAAAACCATCGATAGTTTTCGATAGTATGTTTATTTAAACGCTTATGTTAAAAAAATAAAAATACTTTAAATTTAAATTAAATATCAAACTTAAAAATCGTTATCGTTTCTTTTGATTTCGACTTAAGCATTAATATTGGGTTGTGGGTTCATATAAGATATATAAACCAAATAATGCAATAAAATTATTCTGAAACATGTATTTTTCCATCCTAGGATGCAAAATAGAGTCCATTCTTGAGACTGTTTTTTGCTCAGAGATGAAACCGGGTTTTTATTGACCCAAGTAACATAAATTGCAACATTTTTCTTTTCCTTTTGAATGTTAAAATCTGGTGATTGATGCTCCTTTTTGCTGTATAGGCTATAAATGAATGCTATTGTAAGGGAACAGTAATATATTTTTAAGCTGAAATTTTTTCTGGAGTTATGACAGTATTTTATGAATGTTCTTGAATATATTTATTTCTCAGCAATTGTAGAGGCTGGTATTACATTAGATATAGGATTATCTGAGTTCATTATTCTCACAAATACAAAATATAAACTTTTACACACAACTAAAAGATAATTTAGAGTCCTGAGCAAGAATACATATTACCTTCACGATAAGACTTTGGTCAGAAAATTTTACAATACATTTTGATTTGGTGATTAACAATTTGAGGTATAAATAATCTTCTATGATTTTTAAGAGCAAGTTTTTTTTTTTAGCTTTAAAAAAAACTGTCTAAAACTATCGAAAGTGTAGGGGTACTATTGATGGCGACTCGATAGCGCAGAACCATCGATAGTGCCGATAGTGCTATCGATATTTCTCCACCTCTAATCCAAACCACAGATACTCTGAGACGGAATTGAATCCACTTTGCGTCACATCACTGCCTTACTTCTTCAAAGAAAACGGTAAAACCGTTACGGTTACTGGAAACCGTTTTTCTATCCATTTAAATTTTAAAACTAATCAAGCTACATTTACTAATTTTTGCCATTTTCGTATTTATGATCCAGAAAAGATTTAGATAAAAAACGATCTTAAATGATAAAAAAAATTTAAGTAAAAATCGCGGGCACAGATTTGAATTTAGACTTATGGTTTCTGGCCCATTTTTTTACAATTGCCCTAAGTTTTATCATGACAACACACCTTCAGCTTCTGAGAAGGTCAATAGAATCAGTATGGACTAGATTATTGAACTATAAACAATCATCAGCTGTTAAATCATTATCGAGTAGTCATCAAAAAGTTTAAGAAAATTTTCTTTTACTAATCTAAGGTCCGATTTCTCATCTTCTAAATAGCTGCTGTGTGTCAGATAAACAAACATTTAACACTGTTATTTGTAAGATTATTTGACAGATAGTTATATGTATGAGATGTGAAATCGGCCCTAAGACTTGTAAAAATGCAATCGAGCGGTTTGCAAGCGGTTTTATACCAAAAGAAGAAAGAAAGCTTTACTTGTATATTTTTTAATCTGAATATTAATCAGTTGTCATTTTTTTCCCAGATTTTCGATTCTCTTGTTCAAGAAATATTTTTATAACCGTGAGTTAAAGAAGGTATGCATACATTTTGTTGATTCTGTGGCTACATTAAGTCACCTACTTAAACCCAAATAATTTTCACATAAACTGTATTCAATATAAAAACTAAACATAATGTATATTTTTGTTCTTAAGATTAAAATTTTTTTAATTAAATATAAAAAAGTTAATTTTTTTTTTAGAAACTCCCTTCTGCCCCAAGATTGTTTTAGACCGGATTTACAAGATGAAGAAAACTTCATAAAGTTTTTTAAAAAGCTCTAGTTTGTTAAGAAGAGGTGAGGAGGTGTTGCTTAACCCTCTTAAACTTCACAAAGTTTGTTTCATTTTGAAAAGTTGGCCTGCATTTGTTACCCTTGTGTTATCAATAAGCCTGTAGGTTGATTTATGAACCTTTTCCCATAAACTAACGCCCTATATATAGCAAGTACTTGAAAAACTTACCTTAATTTCCACAAATTCTTATCAAACACCTTTTGAGCTTAAATCGTTGACACAGCTGTAAACGCCAACTGTTTTCCCAGTGACTTAACAAGCGCTTTCCAAATGCATTATCCGTATTATTGCACAATCATACACGTATATAGCTTATCTTCCCATAGAACTTTACTCTTTTGAGTACAACTAACTATAAATTTAGACATTTAGCTAGTAAAACTAATTTCCTCAATTGTTAATACGCCCACGCACACAGATTACACGCAGCGGCAGCAACCGAAACTGAAACCCACGCGAGGGAAAAACAAAAACCGAAAAAAAATTAATTTCCATAATTCAAAACAAAGTCAAAGCAAAAGCAACAAAATCAAATCATAACAAAGCCACACAAACGCAGGAAAGCAAAAGCGTTGACGGAAAGTGTTGGATGAGGGGGAGAGGGGGGGTGGTGAGCATTTAGCTGGCTGCCAAATCACGTCATGAATACAAAAACAAAGTGACGAAGAAACAAAATCAAAGCCAACACGTGCTTTTATTACGTTATATGACAAGTGTTGGGGGGGGGAGGGACTAGAGATGAGAGCGTGATTGGATGCGACAGTCAAACAATAATGAATTGTGACCAAGCCAGAGTTTCCCATTCATAACAGGGAGCTGTGAGCGGACTTTTCTTTCACTGAGAACCGAACCTTGAACCGAACCTCTAGTGTACAAAATAGTTGAACCTGAACCTGTTCCGAATCAAAACTTCTGGTTTGGTCCAGCAAAAATAACAAGTCTTAGTTAAGCGTCCTTTTACAACCCTTAAACTGATATAAAAAGGAGAAACCAAATATTACTCAAATTACTCTACATATAAATTTATATTGAAAAGATATCCTATAATTATTTACATTTTTTTTTTAAAACCATTTTTCTGAAAAATATTAGTGAAAAATTATTTAAGAAACGGAAAAGGGTTTATTTCGGTTAACGGTTCCGGTATTATTCCAATTTTATTATTTCCAATTATTTTCCTAAATAGTTTCACCTCACGCTGCCATCTCTAGTGTGTGTGTGATGCAACGGAGAGCGCATTTCAGTGCTTACTCTTTTTTTTTTGCATGTGTGTGTGTGTGGGTGATTGTGCGGAACTTGATTTCTTTGCCTTACTTTGCACTGGCTTTTCGTTGTTGTTCTTGTTGATTTTTCACTTCTTGTATTGCACGCAACAGTCAATTGACTTAGCAACAAATTACATAGCACACGCATTAAACGACACTGAATTGTTATTGTTTAATTTTAATTCACATTAGAAACAGACACACGAAATTAACACCCGCACACGCAAAAACGCGACCGCTTCACACGAAAAATTCACGCAAACTGCAGTGCGAATGCAAATTGCAGAATGCAGAGATTGAGACGGGCAATAGACAGAGAGAGAGCGAGAGAGAGGGCTTTATGCCAGCCACAAGCTGGTGATCGTAGCGTAGCAGCCAGCTGTTGTCAGTGAACAAGGGAATTTTTTGTGGGGACATTTTATCAATTCCAATTAGAAGAAACAAACAGCTACACACCGAAGCTTACATTCCCTTGCCACCAAGTAAAACAACAACAAATCCATGATCAATTTTATAAACAACTAAATTGTTAAAATAAATGTATAAAAATAAAATTTTACAATTAAAATGTTAAATCCCCGAAAAACTCCCTTGTTACAAATATGATAAAAACACCAAAAAGCAACCAATTATTCAAAAAATATAATTATTACCTATTATTACCATAGGTATACCATATATGTAGTAAGCAAAAAACGACAACGAAAAAGAAAGGGATTATATATTAAATTATCTGTGCCCGACTATGGTAACCTATAACTCTGCGTAGAGATGGACGTGGTTTAGGATTTTAACGGGAGCCGAAAAGGGATTGGTATTGAAACTTTGGGGCAGATCGGTATAGACTAGGGTCAGGACGGGTTTGAATTTACTTTTCTGGCACCGATCTCTAACTAAGGAAGAGAAATATTAATTAAGCTTTGGTTAAAACAATTTACAGAGCTTTAACAACATGTTAAGCAACCAGAGCTGAAATAGTCACCTGAAATAGTGACCTTGGGGGTGGATTTTCCACCATTTATTAGGCCCATATCGCATTGAAACCATCCTCGACCCTCTTTTCCGACCTTAATGCAGGATTTTCCGTTATTTGAAACTCTTTTTATATATACAAAGACAAATAAATTATTGGGCAAAGGTAAAATAGTTCAGAATCATTGTATATTTGTAAAAATCTGGGATTAATCAATAAACGAATATCAGTTCCGGTATGTACCGAAATGAGATTTACGGTTAAAGGTTCTATTTCGGTTTTCACTTCCAAAACGGTACTAAGATTTTTTTTTCGGCGTACCGGTACAAGTATCATTTTTTTTATATTCAAAAATTTTAATTATTTCAAGATATCCAAAATATAAATGGATGTAATAGAACTTAAAAATTGTGTTATAAGAATATGCCACATAAAAAACGTTTTTTTAAATATACCGATTTTTAGGCTTTTTTATTTTTGGACGAACAATTTCGCTAAACGACTCTGTCTACGCTTCCAGTGATATCCCTACACTCAGAAAATACAACTTAGAGTTAAGGAATTCTCTATTCTTATGTCGCCATGACAAACTTGCCTTAAAGCATTTCTCATAAAGCCGACAAATAGATATTTCCTCCAAAATAGAGATCTTAAGTGATTTGGATAGATTTGAATACACAGTAGAAGATTAAAGTCCAATATAGCTCTTAATAAGCTGGAAAAATACTGAAAAGAAGAATATCAGCTCTAAAAAACACAAAAACTTATTGAAAGATAAAATCTGACTTAGCTTTTCCTTGCATTACATTTTTCGAAATATTAAAAGAGAATCTTTTTAGCGCGAAATTTAATTAAAATCCAGAAACTTCATTTTTAAAATTTATGTTGTTATTTTTCTTACATTTCTATATTAAAGGGAGGATTTTTTTAAGACTTTAAATCCTTCCCATTTAATTAGAGGAATTTGATTTCTATATCTAATATATCTTAAAAAGGTAATTTGATTCTGGTTATTCTTTAAGGGCGAATTTATAAAATTTATAAAAATATTGCCATTTTACCAGTTGAAACATACATTTGAAATAATCATAAATCAATAAAATAAATAGTATTAAACCGAAACAATACCGGTTTTAGCATTTCGGTATGGTTCCGGTTTGTTCGCTTTCTATTATAACGGTTTTCGGTTCTAAAAAAAATGTTATTATCGGTTCCGGTTTTGATACCGGTACCTGGCTTAAAACGGTTTATTTCGGTTAACGGTTCCGGTTCCCGTTACGGTAATATTCCCTGATAAAAATACATAAACTACTGCTACAACTTTACAGATATTAAGCTTTTATTTTACACACACTGTGTGTGACACACATATATATGCCCAATATCTAAAATCTGTAAAATTTAAAGATTAAGATCGGATAATATATAGCGAAGATATACAAAATTTATATGACCATTTTCTATAATCTGTTAGATTTTCATTATGATCGGATTTTTTTAAAGCGAAGATATTGCAAGACCATCTTTTGTGTTATTTGGGATCAGCAAGCGCTCAGTGTGCTAACTGAACATACTGTTAATGCGCTGTTAATTGATATAAGGTGCGTATCCTATTTATACGACATGCTTACTATTTTATTTTTAATAAAATAGTTTGTATTACCCTTAATTTTTTCATTCTTAGCTGTATATTCTTTTTGTACGCTTTTTAAGTTTGAGGAGTATTTAAAATCAAATTTGATGGATGTCGTATAAATATGAAATAAACCTTAGGTAAAGGCTATTTAATACTTCTGCCCCTGAGTAACTGTGATTAAAAAAGTCGACCATTTTGTTAGGTTTTCTTATGTAAAAACGTACGACTTTTAAGTAACTTAAATTTTTAAATAGGGTAAGGAATACTTACAGTTCCGGTGATATAAAATATCTAACAATATTCTTTGAAAACTTATTTAAAATTTTCTTTTGTATCCACATCACTTTAATAAACTTCTTTAGAACATGGTCCAAAAATACTGTATAAAAGATAAATAACAATTAAAAACTTAATACTAATAGTGGAGGGGGGTAGGTCTACAGAACGTATAATAAATTAACTATTATAAGGGCAAAAAATAGTGGTTTTATGTATATACAAATATGGTTATGACTTGGCCACAATAACTTGAAAAGTTTAAGCGCATTTGGTGGGCTAATAAAAAAAACTAACTAAGATTTGTTATGACTTAAGCTTAGAATCGTCTTGAAGACATTTTGGCAGCAGACTAAGTCCAGACAGAGGTAGGTATGAGGCCCTCTTTGCTAGTACCCGGTGGGGTAAGCACCTCCTTGTTGAGGAACTCCAGAGGTAGGTCCACCAGATAGCCCTAAAAGAAGATAAATATAAATATAGAAGATTTAAGTGGAGTTGGTATACCCACCTGAATTTCATTGGCACGCTTGGCGGCCATTTCGGGTTCAGTTTTCGCCAACGGCGGCTCCTCCTGATATTTGCGTAGGCTGGCAAAGGTTTTCACATAATCCGTGGGTATACACTTGAATACCTCGTCATAAATCTCCGTATTCCGTGTGGATGTATAACGCCAAACGCCATGCCAGAATTTATCACAAACCGGATCGCTAATGTCCATGTTCAAGCGAGAAGAGCCCTCCTCGAAGAGACCCAAATGCTCTTTGAACAAATATTTTCTTAGACGTCCGGCAAATATACCACTCGGATATTTCTGACCATTCATGCGTCCATCCTCGTATTCCTCATCCATGATAATTGCCGCAATTTCTGAATCACGTTTGCCAATCATGGAACGATCATTGATATTGGCTGAACCGCAAATTACCACACGATCATCGGCAATCAGTAGCTTGGAATGTACATAAATCAGCTCAGTGATGGGCGTATTATTCAGATAGGAATGATTGCGTAGGCTGTGGAATGAGATATAGTTGTGGGGCTCCTTAATGCCCGCCTCCTTTAGACGTGTCAAAATGGCAGTGCGGCCTCTGGTATTAAAAAAAATCAAAGTTAAGAAACGATTTAAGATTGGTTTCCCTTTTGCAAAACTCACCTGGATATGGAGGCATAGTTCCAGTGGGTAATGGCTCGTACAGCTATACCCGTGCTACCGCCCACATCACCCTCAAAGCCGGGTAACAGCGGCATTATCACATACACCCTAAAGTGTTTACGTTCCC
Organism: Lordiphosa mommai; assembly: GCA_018904225.1. Taxonomy (NCBI): domain Eukaryota; kingdom Metazoa; phylum Arthropoda; class Insecta; order Diptera; family Drosophilidae; genus Lordiphosa; species Lordiphosa mommai. Next base: position 1,257,982 of record JAEIFT010000028.1, read on the forward strand.
TGGAATCAAAGTAAAAGTAAAAGTTAAAGAAGAAATCGAAATATATATATGGACTAGCATATGACCCGGCGCGCTATATATTTTGTATTTCATTATTTAAATTTTAAAACCGCTCCCCGAGGTGGAAAAATAATCTTTAACATTGAGCTTACAACCCAAATTTCATACAGATCGGCTTGAAAATAGCGTTGGACAATAAGTCCACCCCCACCCATTTTGGAGTGAATTTTCCGAATTGAAAAAATTATTTTTCCATCTTTTCGATATATAGAGCGATAACGATGGGCCCTAAACCCACCCGCGTCATCCATTACCCGAACTTGAGGATGCATTTGCGCTAAGTTAAAAATCGATTTTCCTATTTAATCGGCTCATAGAGCTTTCAAACCGAGTTTTATACAGAACGGGTAAAAATCATTTTTTCCATATAGAATTTTCCCGAGTATTTCCCGAATTTCGGGCGGTTTTTCCAACATCGGAAAATCACATGTCTAATTTTTTTGCATACTATCCTTACAAACCGAGTTTAAAGTCAATCGGATGAAAATGATTTTATTTAATAAAGAATTTTCCAGGTATTTCCCGACCTTTTGGGCGCTTTTTCCAACAACAGAAAATGGCATGTCTAATTATTTTGCATACTATCCTTACAAACCGAGTTTGAAGTCAATCGAATGAAAAATAAATTTTTCAATAAAGAGTTTTCCGGGCCTTTTCCTTCCCTTCAACATTAGAAAATCTCATATACAATTATTTTTCATACTATCCTTACAAACCGAGTTTGAAGTCAATCGGATGAAAAATAGTTATTTTCGTATAGAATTTTCCGGATTTTCCAACATCAGAAAATCTCATATCCAATTATTTTTCATTCTATCCTTACAAACCGAGTTTGAAGACAATCGGTGGAAAATTAGTATTTTCCATAGTGAATTTTCCGGACATTTCCCGACCTTTTGGGACAATTTTCCGCCATCGAAAAATATTATTTTGCATAATACCCTTCAAACCGGGTTTTAATGCCAATCGGATGAAAAATTGTTTTTTCCATATAGAATTTTCCGGGCATTTCCCGACTTTTCGGGACGATTTTCCAACATCCGAAAATCTCATGTCTAATTATTTTGCATACTATCCTTACAATACGAGTTTGAAGACAATCGGATGAAAAATAGATTTTTCAATAAAGAGTTTTCCGGGCATTTTCAAATTTTAGAAAATCTCATATCCAATTATTCTTCATACTATCCTTTCAAACCGAGTTTAATGCCAATCGGATGAAAAATTGTTTTTTTCGTATAGTATTTTCCGGGAATTTCCCGACATTTCGGGAGGATTTTCCAAAATCAGAAAATCTCATGTCTAATTATTTTGCATACTATCCTTACAAACCGAGTTTGAAGTCAATTAGATGAAAAATACATTTTTTAATAAAGAATTTTTCACGAATTTTCCTCCTCGAAATATCACATTCCAAACTATTTTTTCATACTATCCTTACAAACCGTGTTTAAAGCCAATAGGATGAAAGATAGTTTTTTTCGAATAGATATTTTCCCGGGAATTTTCCCGACTTTTCGGGCGGATTTTCCAACATCAGATCATCTCCTGTCTAATTATTTTGCATACTATATCCTTACAAACCGAGTTTGAAGTCAATCGGATGAAAATATAGATTTTTCAATAAAGGGTTTTCGGGTGGATTTTCCAACATTAGAAAATCTCATATCCAATTATTTTTCAAACTATCCTTACAAACCGAGTTTGAAGCCAATCGGATGAAAGATAGGTTTTTTTCGTATAGAATTTTCCGTGCATTTCCCGACTTTTCGGACGGATTTTCCAACATTGAAATATCTCATGTGAAATTATTTGCATACTATTCTAACAAACCGAGTTTGAAGTCAATCGGATGAAAAAAACTATTTTGTAATAAAGAATTTTCCACGAATTTTTCTTGTGGGGGGATTTTCCACCATTGAAAAATCACATTCCTAACTATTTCAACCATCCCAAACCAGTTTAAAGTCAATCGGAGAAAAAATGTTTTTTTTCCATATAGAATTTTCCGGGATTTTACCGACTTTTCGGGCGGGATTTCCATCATCAGAAAATTTTTCCCATAGTAGCTTTTCCGGGAGTTTTCCACCCCTTAGGGGTGAAATTTCCAAAACCCCGTCCTAGTGCCCACCTTCAACTCATATGGAAACTTTTGTGAAAATTTCAGCATTCTATATCTTACCGTTTAGGCTATGCGTAGATTGCCAATCAGTGAATCAGTCAGTCAGTCAGTGAATCAGTCAATCAGTCAGTCAGTCAGTCAATCAGTCAGTGAGGACAAACTTTTTTTTATATATAGAGAAAAAGAAGATTCCACTTACTTGTACGCCCGGACAATCCTCTTGAACAATGTTTCGCCTATTTGATTTCTCACATTATTACAGGCACCCGACACACCCATACCCAATTGCATGGATATAAAGAACTGATTCTCTATATACACATAATGCTGTGCCTTTGTTATCGTCTCTATATAGGCATCATGTATACTCTGTTCCACCAAATCGGCTTCTATATAGCCACAACTCCAGGCGGAAACACTTCTTAGCAGCTGACATGTGACCCTCTGTTGACGTCTCTGCTGCAATTGCTGCAGCTGAGAATTCAATCGGATCTGATGATAACTCTTGGGCATTAGATATGGAAATTTGCCATTATCCCTCAATTTTTCCAATTTCATGGCATTCCAACGTTGTATAAAATGTCTGGCCACATCCCGGGCCGCCGCTCCCACCACACACATGCCCACATCATGCCAGGGCATACGCGTGGTGTGGTCGTACGATCAATGATGTCCACAAATGGTGAGTTCAAAGTTCATCCAATCTTTGAGTATAAAATTGGAATAGTCCTTGCCAAACCAATATTTCGCCTGTCCATAAAACTCGCTGAGTATTTGGGTGGAAGGTTGATGCTGCTGCGCCGAAGTGGAAGCCTCTTCCTGTTGATGGTTATCCACCGTGTCGATGCTGTATACCGTGTCCTTTTCCTCCACATTTGTGCTTTGCTCTTGGGTGGTTAGACGCTGCATGAAATCTTTACCCTTGCGTGCACCCTTCATGGCATTATTCTTGAGACGATCGAGGACATTTTTACGCTCCATTTCGGGGGTATTTAGTTTCAAACCTTCCAAATTTGTTGAATCTGCCGCGCCTAGTTCAGTGGAGGCCGAGGAGAGTAGATCGCTGGGTATTAGCAAACGATCACCCGGTTTGAGAGTATGCAGTTCTATGCTGGAATTGGGTTCAACTGCTGGGGTCGGTGGCGAGGGAGCCGGTCCCTTGGCTGTGGTATCGTAGTGTGTATTACGTGAAGATTTGCGGGAACCAAAGGCCGAGTCGGTGTCATCCTTGTTGTTGTTGTTATTGTTGCTGAAAGTGGGAGTACGCCGTGTGCTGCCCGTATTGGAGGCTGTGGAAATGCTACCCAAATCGGTGAGTCGATGAAGATGATCATCCCAACGACCATAGCACAGATCTATGCCACCTATAAAGGCATAGGTTTGATCTATCACCACAATCTTCTCATGATGGGCCCACAACAAAATGCCACCCCTGGCATGATCCGGATGACGCATGACCTGGAAGAAAGAAACATTGTGAATCTGACGACTTAAAAATTCAATAAAATGTCAAGAGACCAGGGATGACATGAATCCTACACAGTGATCGCAAATAATATACAAAGCTTCAAACGGAAAGTAAAAGTGAATTAATAAATTACTTTTTCGTAATTCCTTTTAGCCAGGGATTAATCCCAAAACTAACATTGGTTTCCAGCTAAATTCTGATAAGCGGAACTGTACAGCTTCTTACGGTCGGGGTAAGATAAATTTCCAGTGTGACCATTCAGCAGCTAAAATACCTCTACATCGCAAACTTTCACACTGCTCTGCCAGGGCTTAAATTTAGTTCGTCTGAAAACTGGCTCAGCGTTGAGTCTAGCACATACCATGTATAATAGACTCAACGATTACTCGGTCGCCACCATTTAACAGAGAAATTAATCAGCTGTTCTTTGTTATTGTCCGTCTCGCTCTAACCACCGTGTTTCCTATATGTGTTACAAGTACCTACACTCGTACTATCGCTTAACAGAAGTCTCTACACTCGTACTATAGCTTAACAGCGCCACATTTTGAGACCCGTCTCAAACTTTTTCTCTAACATCCTTGCTCTGTGAGACTAATCGAAAATTTCCAAAAGCATTCCGTTACCCTTTTTTTTGGTATGGAGTTGAAACCCATCGGAATCGATTTAGCTAGTGTAAGTACCTTGCTAAAAGATTATATTTTGGTTCTTAATTTGTTTGGGTTCTCGGTCTCGTTACGGTACTCGAATTTTCATTTTTGTAGACCTTAATGGACTATAACAGCACTAAATACAATCTAAAAACAATCACTGACCTAAAAATAAAGCTACTTTAATCATCACTGTTTGAAAAACAATCCAATTGATACCCGCCGTTCTCGATATGCTTACGTCTTCTACTGTATTCATACTCTCAAAGATAATACTGAAACTTTTGTATGGCGTCTGCATATCCGACTAATACTTAGGGACGGTTTCGGTTTCTTGTTATTTTTACCAATAATTTATTATTATTACAAATAAATATTTAATATATAAAATAATCAAAATATATATTTACTAAAGACCAGTTATACACTCAGAAAAAAATATTACATATCTTACTTTAATCAAATTACGCTCTCAAATATAGAAATATATTTTTTCCGGTTACAAATTAGCTTTGTTTGAAGCATTTCGAAAAATGAAATATATGGAAAAGCTACGGCAGATTTTATGTTTGAAATTGTTTTAAGGGCTGTTATACCCTTTGATTATCGCAGTCGTCTATAACGGTGTTCAATCTATTCAAAACCCGAAAGATTATTAACGTGGCTCTTTTTTTAGCGGGGCTACGACAGATTTAAGAACCGATTATTTCGACGAAAAATAAGGAAATATTTGTCTCCTGGTGTTAAAAGATTTTTCTGAAAGTTGAGAAAAGGCGAGCGGTTCTGGGCGACACAGAAATAGCGGATTCCACAATTCTAGGGCTTTTTTCTAAGTGTAGGAATAACATTGAAAGTGGTCGTCCATAAATTAGAACCCTTTAGAGATCAGTATTAGAAAAAAACGCTGTTTTCGACATATTCTTAGATCCCAATAATATCGCTATGTACACTATCGATTAAAAAATACAATGAAAAATTATTTTTAGTTCCATTACTTCTATAAAATTTCTTGGAATTTTTTTAAGATACAAAATTTATGTTCGTACCGGTATACTGAAATAAAAATCCGGGTACCGTATCGGAACCGAAAATCGAAATAAATTGAAAACTGGAATAAAACCTTTTACCGAAATACTAATTCCGGTATGTACCTGAACAAGTTCCGGAACCGCACAATAAGCCGAAAATTAGGGAACTTAATATAAATGTTAATTATCCATTGTCAAAACTTTTGTGATTAGTGCTTTAGTTATAAGTATTTTCTGTACAAAGAAATCTTTATTAGTCTAAATTACTTTCCATATAAAATTTGCTGTAGCTTTTTCAAATGTTATCAAATGTACAATTAACTTTTTATCGATAATAGCTTTATCTTAAAGTTTTCAAACGACACTTAGCACCATCTACCGTATAAAATTAGGACTAACGCCCCCTATTGAAAAAATCGTACATAACTTTCATTCTAGTCCAATATTTTTTGCATTGAGTTCAAAAGAGAGCTCTGAAAGCCAGGAAAACTTTTTTTAAGCACTCTTAGGAATTTAGTGGGGAACAAATATGGATAGATAAATAGTTTAAATTAAGGCTGTAAATGAAGTAGCAGTTTGGTACAGGTTTTTACGAAAGACGAACAGATACTGGAAACGAATTCTTTTTTCTACCATTCCCATTTGAAAGTAAGTAGGAAAGTCGATAAAACCCGGCAGTTCCTATAAGACCCTATAGAAGGGAGTTTAAGGCATTTTTTGTTGCTTAAAGATGTATATGATATTTTAATTCGATTGTGTTAAACCTTTTGAAAATGCTCCGTTTCGTAAAATGCTCGAAGATTGAGAGTGAACCACTGAACCCAGTCGATACCGAAGTGTGGATTGCTCGAAAAATCCTATTATAAACCGAACCGGGGGTTAAAAACCTTAATGAACCACTGAACAGAACCAGTCTTACTTTTCGAGCGCTGTTTTAAAATAAGGTCTAACAATTTGTGAGGTCAAGATGGAAGTATTTAACTTAGATTTTAGTGTTCCCAATCGTCTTCACTTACCTTAATATTCTCATGCTTGGCCAGGGTGGATTTGCTGTAGTAACTATTAATACCCAAAGCCATTTCCACCTCCTTGTACAGCAGGACAAAGACCCTTACACCCTGCATAGCTTTCCTCAGCAATATCTTATCCAAACGCCAAAAGTCACCATCCAAAGCGGGCCGTTTCATATAGATTTCCGGACTTAGCCACCAATCGGCTATATAAATCTCCTCGCTGGCCGCTTCCAAGCCATCGGCCACAGCGCTCATATATTGCGCACCATCCACATACCAGGAGGCCTGTATATTGGCCCTCATTGGAGCATATGACATATGCGGATTGGGGCAGGTGAAATCACGGGCATACGAATGAGCCGTATGCTTTAAATATTGCATCCATTCTTTGCATTTACGTCGTGTCCAGCATTTCAGGACAATGTGACGATTATTTGTGAGTATTTGTAAACCGGTGCGCATGCCCGTTTGATATATGCCCGTAGAGACATCGAAACCCTGATCGAAGAGTATAACGGCTCGAATACTGCCATCGGTGGGTCGTACATAACCAAAGCAGGTTTCTTTGACAAAGAACCAACGATTACGCCAGGTACCGCAAACGACATCTGAACAGAAGTAATTAAAGCGTACACAACAGTTTCGCTGGAAGCAGCCAAAGAAGTTACAACCCGCCTGACCAGGTCTGGTGGAGCCGGTACGCTTGAGTATGACACCCTCTTTGCCCTTGATGCCCAGACCGGAGACAAAGGACACATTGGAGACCTCCACAAAGTTGAGCTAGGGAAGGAAGGAGAAAAGATTTAAAAAACTGATTGAGTTTAAGGTACAGGATCACTCACCGTCTCATGATGATAACGATATAAACTAATGTTTAGCAAATTGTACAAATAATCCTCCAGTTGTTTAATACGTACACCCAAATTTTCGACAGTAATTAAACTTTCAGGACGATTGGGAAAACGTGGCAGTTTACGTTTCTTCTTTTTACGTTTCTTACGTCGTGGCGTTAGACCGGATAATATGGAACTATGTGTGGGACTTATCACCTGTCGATTCGATTGGTTACGATTAACAGGTGTACTCGAGTGTTTGACTTTTGTATGGGCGGGTAAATCTTTCAGGGTTGACTCATCGGCCATAGTGCTAGCAGCTGCCTTTAAGGTAGTACGTTTCTCCTTGTGACTACGACTGGGGAAGGGTATGTTGAGGGAGGTGCGAAAGAAACTCAATTGCTGGTGCAATGAATTGAAATGTTTATAGCGTCGCTTAATGGTCCACTTGAAAGGTCCATGGGTCAGTTCGATGGTGTATCTGGTAAAAGAAGGAATAAGAGTGAAAAAATAAAACACAAAAACATTATTTTCTAAGGCTGACATCACACAATCGGTTTTGAAACGACGGCTAAAATCGGAGAAAAATACCTATTAAACCAGAATCGGAATTGTAACCGATGTTTTCAGAACCGGTATTCGTGAAGCGTTATTGTTAGTACCGAAAAGAAGCGAACTTCGTCCCGTTTTTATTTTGGTTCTGAGTTTTTCTTGAACCTAGTTTGTTTAGGTTTGATGCTTAGAATAAATTTTGCCACAATATACGGTCACACTTTTTTGTTGTAATTTTGAAATTACGTGTTTATTTTCGGTTAAAATCTGTGATTTAAACCGAATACCGAAAAAAAACATATTTAAAGCGGAATTGGAACCAAAGTTTTTTTAACCGGTGTTCGTGAACCGTTATTGTTAGTACCGAAAAAAAATCAAACTTCGTACCGGTTTAGTTACGGATTTGAGTTTTTCTTCTTTTATAAATTTGATTGCTTAATCTAGGTTTTTCTTAGCATTTTCACGAATTTTGCGAATTAGTTTTCTGTGGGAAATTACTTAAAATTGCTTTAATTTTGGTATTTAAAATATTTTCCGTCCTGCCGGAGGAAACATTTTAATTCGTCGTCCCATTTTCAAGTCAACGAAAAAAGTTTTCTATCTGGTGTCAAACTTTTAATTTTAAAAGGATATTTAAATTTAACCCTTATATAACGGTACGTACCCTAAAAAATCCAGACTAACCAGAACATGTTATTAAAACATAACATTTGGTAGGTACCAAAACTGAAACCGAAATTCGTATATCGTCGAAGCCCCAGTTAAAGTTTTGCCACAGTATACGGTCACCCTTTTTTGTCATTTTAAAATTAGGCGTTTATTTTCGGGTATTTTTTCAAACCGAAAACCAAAAAACTAAAACTAGAATCGGAATTGGAAGCGACGTTTTAAGAACCGGTATTCGTGAACCGATATTGTTAGTACCGAATCTTTTCGGTTTTTGATTCCTATCAAACTTCGTAACGGACTAGTTTCGGTTTTGAGTTTTTCTTCTTTTTTCCATTTTCACGAATTTTACGGGACCCGATCCCCAAAAAATCAATTTGTATTTAAAATAATTTTCGGCCTGCCTGACGAACGTCAACGAAGAATGTTTTCTATCTGAAGACAAGTCATTTTAACGGATTTTTAAATTGTACCATTATATAATGGTACCCTAAAAAACCAAGATCAACCAGAACTTATTTTGAAAATATAACTTTTGGTAGGTACCAAAAATTTAACCGAAATTCGTTAGGTTTAATGCTTAAATACAATTTTTCCACTGTATACGGTCACACTTTATTTTGTTAATTTGAAATAACGCGCTTTTTTGGCTATCGTCGTTAAAAAACCGTTTTTGTAACGCTAGTCTAAATACTTACAAATTGGGATTGAGCAAATGTGTGGTCACACTTCGTTCCGTATCGACTATACGGACATGTATCTCACGTCCGGGTATGAAGACTTTCCGTTGAAATGAATTGAACTTAACACTGGCACCATACAGACTGGGAAATGGTATCTCCTGTCGCATTATCACGCTATTTCCCTCATCATCATCAAATTCCTCTTCATCGTCATCCGTAGTCTCTTTACGTTCCACCAGAACAGGCTTATCACCCACATTGGATAAAATGGTTACCGAATCGGGAAACGCCAGCGTTTCATCATATTCCGAATCGACTAATGAAAATTGAAATTCAGGTAGGCAACGTTGTCCACGTTCTTCCTCTTCCTCATTCTCTTGGTCTTCCTGCTCGACAATGGCTTCGTCTGTACAATCCGCATAGGATTCCTCCCTGGTATAGGGTGGTAAGGCCCCACCATTAGCGGAATCGGTCATGGCCTCAAAGTGTGTAAAATAATCTATATCATCATAGCCGCGATTGATATAGCCACTGAAGTGGGTGGGTCTATATACATCATCTATGGGGAATTCAGCTGTAAGAACAAAGAGAGATAGAGAGAGAGAGAGAATTGGTTAAACTTCACACTTCAACATTATTGCATAGTGCAAATATTTACCCCCCACATTTACACACACACACAATATTCTCGGTCAGGTTTTTCATTAGTTAAAACTGAGTTGGTTGTTTCGAGTAAAGTGTTTAATGTATTTGAGTTCGTTCGTATCGCTTTACGGGTAATGACTCAAGTGTTTACTGATAGCTTCAAGTGAATTGCAAATTTTTGTATTATTTTTAAAAGCCTTAAAGTTTTACGAAATTGTTAATAAATTTTTAAACGGTAATTGTATGAGTTAAACCATTTTTACGATCATGTAAGGAATTAAAAATAGCACTAAATTATGGTTCCGTAATTTTGTTATCTCATTGAATTTCTTGCGGTGTGTGGTCTTATCTTCTCCATATAGTTCTTTAACTATACACAACTTAAATACAATATAGCAGCACTTTACAACTTTGACAAGGAATTCGATAAGTATTGTACATATACATATATATAAATATTACTTTGAACAAGATAGGGTGAGCCATTTATACCGGTATCTGGCAACCCTATAATTCTGGCAAAATTTAAAAAAAAAATTTGATGTACTTGCAAAGATTATTAAAAATTTTTCCAAAGGGTTTCGCATAGAAATATTCATTTCCGACCCTATATCAGGCTTTGTCCATCCGTCTGTCTGTCTTTCGTCATCGATCTCAGAAACTATAGGAGATAGAGCCACATGCTTTAACATGTAAGTAGGTGTATACCATGCGCAAATATAGTTTGTTTTTAGATTTGCAAATCGCAGAATTGTTTAAGCGCAAATTACCAAAAATCTTGACGTGAAAATAATTTATTCCATTCCTTCTATAAAATGATCCCTTTTTGCCTAGAATGAACCAATATGTGCATCATATTATCGATAATAAGCCTATCGATATACAACAAGGGTGTAGCCAGTTGGAAGATACTTTCTCTAAAGGGGGCGAACCATTATGTGTACAATATGGAGAATACGCTTGCCTCTAATTGCCCTTAATTACAGCTGGTGATATTAGTATCACTTCAAAGAAGCGTACATGTACATGCTCCTCTATTATGTTACCTCCACCTCAAATTGGTTACCATATTAGCGCATTACTCGATTTCAGCAGAAGAGTTTGTAATTGATCAGAGAACAAGTTGTTCTGCTGAACACGGTCAATGTCTTTTTATCTTATCAATTAAATATATTTAAGCACTTTTAACACAGAAGTAGTATTTTTTCCTTATAAAATAAGATTTATTTGTATATAAATATTTACAGCCTATAGGCATTTTCTGAGAAAACTTAACAGCTCCTACCTCTCGCTGACGACACTTAATCCATTATTTTAACAGTTATGGCGCAAGGCAGGGGAAAATGCAGCGAATTGACTTTATATACCACTTTAAGAGTCTTTAATGTTGCTTGCCATTCGTTAAATTCCTTAGATTAGCTATGCAGAATATATCAATAGCAGGTATGCCAACAGCGGCGCACAAAATAGCTGTTCGCTGTTAAATAATGCAAAATAAATGCTAGTTTTTATAAATAATTTTTAATTTCCCAATTTAAATTATCGAATCCTAAGCAATACTCCACGAGTCGCTAATTGATAATTGTATTTCGTCAAGGCTTACTCATATTGTTCAATATCAGATCGATGGGCCACAGTTTTGATAGATTGCAATGTAATTTCAAGCAATTTTTTCGCATCTTCAGCAAAAAGAATTATGTTTTTGCAAGGTAAGTTGGTTGCAATTAAAATTAAGCATTTTCCCCGCTAAATTTAAAAGTCCTCTTTTTCGATACGTACGTTACCGGATTTAATTATGCTAATAAATGACAATCCCAAAGAGTTCTCAAATGTGTCCTAATATTAGAAGGTATAAAATTGCATAAATTAAAAGTTGGTATAGGTAGAGAGCACCTTAGCTCAGTATAAGGCTATTTTATGGTCATTTTAAAATCAACGTTTTTTCAGCAACAAACTTTTTTTTTTCAAAGTAGTGGAACATTTGTGCTGATGTTGGGTCTTAGGATGAAAAATTCCCTCATAGAATCGTGTAGTATTAAAAATAATAAACATGCGCCCATCTCTAGTTCACAGCAGGGCTGCAACTGGTCCGGAACCGAACCCTTAAAAAACAGTTGGGTTCCCAAAACCAGACCATGAACCGAACCACTTACAATTTTGACCCCTGGCACCAGAACCCGAACCGTACCAAAAATACGGTTCGGTTAACAATAATAAGTAATTTTACAAACGAAAAAATTTTTTAATAAGATTCTTCAAAATTAAATCTTGCAGAGAGCCGAAAGCCCTGGCAGCTAGTGCTCCTATATTAAAAGTAGGTTAAGAATTTATTTGTTAACCTTCTCTTTAATAAATAAATAATAAATTTTGCAGAACCACTACGATTGATTGTAAAGAAGGAAATAATGTCAAAAATGTTATAGATTTCTTCGAGTGCGTTGAATTTTTTTTAATTTTTGGAAAGGATCTAAAAACGAAGAACTAAAAAATAATGCGCTAAATAAGTTCGCCTATAGATCAACTTCTCCAGGAAGATATAGTGCCTACAGAAAAGAAAAAACCCGAGATAATTGGACTAAAATTAATCCCAATCGACGTCACGTACGAGAGAATTAACTTGTGTATGGATTTTCCAATTCTTATCTCCATTCCGTCCTTTGCTCGGGTATGTTTATTTTTAACTCGAAATATGCTTTTTTCAACAACACACGAAACTGATTTTAGTTTGTTATTGAATGTTAAGAGTGTGGCCGATACAAAATTTTCAAACTTTTAGTTACTTTTCGTTTTGTTCATAGCGAACTAGGACATTGAAATTACAAACTTGTTCTAATCTCTTCGATTTTCAGGTAGGATCCGTACTTGAAATGACACTTTTCGGATTGATACAAGAATTTTAAGACTGTTTTAATTATTCGTAATTGTTTAAAGAACGGGACCACATCAGTTTTATTTAACTAATCTAATCTATCTAACTAAAATCGGCTAATTGTTATGTTCATATCAATTTAAATTTCTTTTAACCAATTGAAACGTGTAAATAAATCGAAAAAAAAACAAACTATACTTTTTTGTTTAAGGTTCGAACCAATACCTGGGGTTTAGAGGATCCAGGAACCAATCCGCGAATCGAATCCAAAGATTCCTCACGGGTTCGAACCTCCAAAACGAACCTTCTCCAAAATTATTGAGGTTTGCAGCCTTGGTTCACAGTGACCAAATATTTATACAACATTAAAGATATCTAGCTCTCATTTTGCATTTATTAGTATTTGCTTAATATCTAAAATCCGTTAAATTTTCCTAATGATTAGATAATTAAAAGCGGAGATATACAAATTTCATATTTTTTATATATTTGATGTCACCGTGCGCATAATCAACCAACCTAATGTTAATCTTTACATTTGATGTTAACATTAACATAAAATATTAATGATTTATGTAAACACTAACATTTGATGTTAATATCAACATTTTATGATTTCATAAAAGATGTTTCATTTATCTTTTTCCTTAGTCATAGGTATTCTCATTTTTGATCTAACGATATTAGCGGGAAACTTTGCTTTTTTTTTTTAAGAAATCTACCGCTGGAAGTCTTCAAATGCACTTGATAGCTTATGGAACTGATTCTTAGGCTGGGTTCACACAGTTCGACGCATGAGACATGAAAATCTAGTAGGAACTTATATTGTCTTGTTTTCATTGTGAATAGCTTGTCATTTGTCATTCAAAACAATACAACATTGAAGGCTTCCTATATTATCAGATTTCATGCGTCGAACAATGTGAACTCAGCCTTAGTCAGAATTCACCTGACAGTATTGGTTTAAATGTTTTGAAATTAAAAATATTAACAAGGAAGACAAGGAAAGTGTAAGACAACTATTTGGTGGGAACAGTTTGCCGCTGTCTAATATAAGCTGTTCTCACCCAAAGAAACCATTTTAAGGGAGCACTGTGAGTATGAATTGGTGCGTTTGAGGTCATGTTACTATGTAGAAAGTCTCGTAAAAGTGATTTTTTGGACATAATAATGTTCGGCCACATTTAATTAGTGTTGTCCAAAACAATATGGAAATTGGGATGTTTTACCCCGATATTTTGAACGCCTCAAGGAACGATAAATTTTCTTCAATGCGGTATTTGAATGATGCCTGAAAGATGAGGAAAAGTCAGAGCTAACGATGGTCAGGAAGGAAATTTGCTATGTAGACCTACGATTTTGTGATTAGTATCAGGGGAATTTTGAACGTGAATTTTTGATTTTTTACGTCTCTGTGTGAGCATTTGTTCCCCGTAATTGAGCACACAGATGTAAAATTAAGTGGTTCACACTGGAAAATTTCATTTGCAATTAAGTTGTATGGTCTTCATCGCCAAACGAGGAAGAATGTTTAAGGTAAATCAAAATACAAATTTCAAGCGCTTATTCCATTTTTTTTTAAATCAAGTTTAATAAAAAATTGTTTCCCGAAATATAACAGACAAACCTCGTAATTCACAGACGCTTTAACTTAAATAATGCCACATTTTAAACTTTGCCTTGGGCCTCAGAACGATAAGTTAGAGCACTAAATTAAAGCACGTGTTCAACCCCAATAAAAAAATCATTACAATTATGCATTACAAGACTATGGTTGTAATTGTAATTGTATTACTCAGGGCCACTAAAAAAAAGCTTTGACCTGCAACGCACTCAAGTTTATTTCTGTTTATAACTGAGAAGTGTGAACTTGACATAGGAACCCCGGGTATCAACATGGCGGTCTACTATTGCATCAAGCTAAGTAAACTTTTCCAAAAAATACAAAAAAAAAGCGAAAGATAAGAATCATATGACTAATGGCGTTTTTACTACAAATAGAATGTCTATATAAATAAAGATTTAGCTTATCTTTGGGTGGGGTTTCTTATATAAAAAAAATGAAGACAATTTTATTTAATTAGAAGTTGTACTCATATTTTATAAGCACACTTACAATTTCAATTGATTTGCCAATCACTTGAATAAATTCGGTGTTTGGTAATAGATTATAGAGCTGCTTGTCTATAATAGTAGTAAATCGCACTATATCATTTCATTTTGAGTTATCTAACATTAACAGACATAAATCATTTATGAGTCAAGTACTTTGATTAGCACTACCCCATAACAGGTGTCGCCCTTTGGGGTACATACTCTGCATACGTTAGAGTAGATATTTGGTTTGTGATTTGTGATAATTTTTTATGGAATCTTATCAGTCGCTGCGATGGGTATTTTGTGACAACTATATGTGCCCCAGTTCAAAATAAAATGCGCAAAATGTTGAACATTTAGGTGGGTGGCATTATTAGATTAATTCTAGACACATTGTGGAAATGCCTTTCTCACTTTGTTCTTTTTATTTTAGTATAGTATACAGTGCAGCTTATCAACAACAGAAAAAATAATAATGTTAACTTATCAGTTTTAAGTGTATTTATTATACGTGTTCAATAGGTTGGATCGGAAACGTTTAGGTCTAAAAAGGGGGCCTTGACATTCCTTAATGTACGATAAAAACTTTAACAACTTTATAAATAAATAATTATGTATGCAAAGGAATAAATTCGGTTTTATGATTTTTTTTTGGAATTGGAAAAATTGATAAGAATATCTTTTATGTGTTTTAAAGCGAAATAGCTCTTTAATTGAACCCTTTTTGAATAGCTAAAGTTCAGTGTAATAGGATAATGCTAATGCCAAGTCTTTGTCTTTTAATTTCATCCACAAAATATTCGATAAACGATAAATTGCGTTAATAACATATCGATTTTTCAACAATAATGTCGATATTAATTCCGATATGCCTATTTTAAAGCCTTAGTTTAAGCTCCGCCTTACGTCTTTTAATTTAATCCACAAAATATTCGATAAACGATAAATTGCTTTAATAACATATCGATTTTTCAACAATAATGTCGATATTAATTCCGATATGCCTATTTTAAAGCCTTAGTTTAAGCTCCGTCTTACGTCTTTTAATTTCATCCACAAAATGTTCGATAAACGATAAATTGCGTTAATAACATATCGATTTTTCAACAATAATGTCGATATTAAAGCCTTAGTTTAAGCTCCGTCTTACGTCTTTTAATTTCATCAACAAAATATTCGATAAACGATCAATTGCGTTAATAACATATCCGATAATTATATTTCGATTTTTTCAACAATAATGTCGATATTAATTCCGATATGCCTATTTTAAAGCCTTAGTTTAAGCTCCGTCTTACGTCTTTTAATTTCATCCACAAAATGTTCGATAAACGATAAATTGCGTTAATAACATATCGATTTTTCAACAATAATGTCGATATTAAAGCCTTAGTTTAAGCTCCGTCTTACGTCTTTTAATTTCATCAAAAAAATATTCGATAAACGATCAATTGCGTTAATAACATATTCCGATAATTATATTTCGATTTTTTCAACAATAATGTCGATATTAATTCCGATATGCCTATTTTAAAGCCTTAGTTTAAGCTCCGTCTTACGTCTTTTAATTTCATCCACAAAATATTCGATAAACGTTAAATTGCGTTAATAACATATTCCGATACTTATATATCGATTTTTCAACCATAAAGTCGATATTAATCCCGATAACAATTCTGATAACAGCTCTTAAAATTTTGAATTAAGGCATAATCTGTTATCATTATCCTAAATATTTCCTTTTGGAAAGAAAGCATCGGCTTTACTTTTTATAATAATAAAAATTTCTAAATTCTAATAAATTTGAAAGCGTGTATTTGGCATTTGAAAAATCTGTTTGCCTAAATGTAAGTGTATGCCTATTGATTGACACAAGCCAGCTATATTTACCCTTAACTTCTTCACTTTCATTTAGCCTGAAGTAACCAATTCATTCACACCTAAAAATACTCATAAAATTGAGGTACAAATTGCTTAAATACTCACAAAGAAAAAACGACGAACAACAATTTATCAGCTCAAATAACAGAACGCAAGACAACTAATTAGCGGTGGGGTTTGTTTGATAAAAAAAAACACACATACATATATACGTACATAAATATGTTCCAACATATATATTCTAGGCAAGAGTTGAAGGGCCTGTGGCTGAGTGTGTTTTAATTTAGGTAATGAAGTAATACAAGGCACTGTGACCGATAATAAAAAAAAATACATTTCTGGCAGTTTTTTGTTTTTAGCAATTTGTTGTTGTTTTTGTATAAAAATTGTAAATAAAAATAAACAAGTAAATATGATAAACGTTCCCCTGAAAAAGGTCTTTCAACTCTATGAACTGTTATTATTTAAATGTAATGCCAAAGAAATCGAAACTTCCCGCGACTTGAAATTGTATACACTAAGAAAAAAACAACTTAAATTTAAACTTAGTGAGTTGTATTGTAATTCTTAAACACATAAAACTTTGATTTAATATGCCCATAGTTTATTTATGGTATAGAGCTGTTCTATTTAAAGCAGAGTTTCCCACACAAAGCTGATGCCAAAGCAGTGCACCAATACATAAAAATAATTTGTCAAACAATTTCAGCCACAAAAATCGAATGGAGAACAAACTGCTATGGGTGTGCCTACTAAAACAATTGAGCAACTAGGCAACTCTTATTAAAATGATCGTCTTATTAATGTATTAGCATTATTGACAATTATAAAATAAATAAAATTGGTTAATAATCGTAACCATATTATAAACATCATCTTAAGATTCTAACTTCATGTTCATTTTCAAACTTAGCTACAAACAATTCGTACACCCAAAAAAAATCGTGTCAATGGGCGCGTTCAGCAGAGACACTTGATCACTAATTAGCTTAACAAAACTGTTCCTATTATTTAGCATACTTTTAGGGGGTCTTGTTAAATTGACATTTGTAAAAGCTCCATGTAAATATCATATTAAACACAAAAGAAAAAGAAGGCTACGTAAATTACCAAGAAATATATCATTGATCAGGTATCAAGTTTTTCTGCTGAACACGGCCAATATAATACAAAAAAGTATCAAATTGATATTTAACCTATTCACTTGACACGTAAAAGTATCAATTCGTAACTCCCATATTTTTAATGCCAACAAATGCTTGTTCAGAACTTCATGGTCGTTTCTCTGTACCAAGCAAATAGCATAAGTGCAGCAAATTGTAATTCATATATAAAAGGGGCAACTGATATTGAGTCTAACGGGAGATATAAATACATTGTAATACTATATGAGCCTCCAACCAATTTTTCGTCTTGCTATTAATTTTATACATTTTTATTTACTTTTACTTTTTAGTTTTTATACTATATAGGTCACAGGAACAGTCACTGAATTTTTAATCCACTGGTTCGTCTGATCCCAATTCCGAATTTCCGAACTTTCTAAAATTAACATATTTTCATTAATTTTGGAAATCTATTTCTTAATTTCTTCTTCTTTTAAAAAACTTCGATTCCAAATAGAATAGAAACTTCGAATATAGAAAGAAATCAGGTACTGTCCATAAAACAAATTATTGCCTTGCTGATCTGATCTTATTAAAAATGAACTTAATATAAAAAGTCGAATTTAAAGGCGGCGTCCATAAGTTCAAGAAAAAATCCAATGTATACCATTGCATTTCGAAAACGGTGAATATCAATTGGACTACCAGCTAAAGCCTAGCAAAATTAAGCGTTGTTCTATTATCTGAAGAAAAAGAACGCATAATAATCTTTCTATAAACGAAAAAAAGAGAACATAAAGGTACTGCAAAGGCTAAATTTAAATGAACAAGGAAACACTTCCTTAAAAAATTGTTAATTTTTAAGGTACAATATCGTAGTGTTTACATCATTAAAGTCTTGGATAAATAAAACTGAACCAAACCGTTTTATGTAGGCGGTTTTCGGTTCGGTTCAGCATTTTTGAAAGAACACCGGTTCGGTTCTTGGTTCGGTTTACGAGCTCAAATACGCGGTTCGGTACGTTTTGGTTCAGAACCGGTTTGCGTCCCTGAAAAAAAATATAAAAATGTGAAAAGCTAGTATCAAAATGATGCAAAACAAAATTGATAAGAGCTAGTATCAAATTGATACTGAATAATTAGTACAAAAAAGTGTCATTCTAACATAAATAAATATCTACTTGGGGTATTAAAAAAATATTTGAAACTTAATAGTAAATATAGTTCATTTTTGAACTTTTTTTGACCTCGAAAATTGGGGATGGTTTTTTTGCAGCACTAGGCACACACACTTATGGGATAATCCATATTAACTTTGCTAACCAAATTGTATTTCTTGTCTCCGAAAAATTATTAATGGCTATTATTTTGAAGCTCAAAATATTGATAAAAATTCCCAAAAATTGTTTTCCCCCACCGTCTTTCATTCTCTAGATAAGGTAATTCGAAAAATCCTAGCGGTTCGGATAAAAACGATCCAAAGACTAAATTCTTTCATTTTCACGTTCACTTTTCGAATAAAAATATGAGAAGCAGGTTTTTTGAAGAAAAAAACATTTTTTTTCTATTTCCTGGAAAAGGCCATTCGATAATCGACCAAAAAATTTTTTACAGATACAGAATAAATACGTGTAACTTAAAAAATTTGTTTCAAGATGGAAGACGGTGTAAGTGCACGTGAATAAAATTTGTTTGTTTAAAATTTTGGTTTTTCGCTATTTTTTTAAACATTATGTATCCGATCACAATAAACTGTCATCAGTGACCTGAATCGATATTAAAGCGGTAAATAAATTTTTCTATAGGTCAAAAAATAAATAGTTAAAAACTAAACTTTTGTTTAAACACTGAGACCCAGATCATTTTAACGACGGGTTCATATGAACTAGTTCATGAAATTCGGCACAACTGTACTTAATAGTGACATTTAGATGATTACCTCTCGGATGTACTTAAATCAAAGTATTGAATATTTGATTTTAATATGAATACCAGCCTTTTTTAAATTGGAAACAAGCTAAATAATTTTTGCCTTTTATTTTGTTAATATTTTTTATCAGTGTAATGCATGGACAGTTAACGTGTTATGCATTTTCAATATGGTGAGGGTCTTAGGCTACTTTTATGAATCATTGCCTACCACTAATGGCACCGTTAGGCGGGCGGGAAATAACACGCAAACTTAGCTTATCGACACGTGAGGCATGTAAGAAGTTCGGGGTTATATAAGAAATGGAAATGTCGGTTTTCAATTTGGCATTTAAATATTTCTATCTTTTTGCGGTGGGAGTAGGGAAATAATAATATTCTGTTTCACTTTCACAAGCACAAAAAACCGGCTAGTCAAACCGGTAAAACAAACAATAAACAAACATACATAAATACTTGCAAATATTCTCAAAGTTAAACTGGTCCATTAATATCTTTGAACTTCCAAGCATGACACAGAGAGTTAAAAATACAAAAACACACACACATAGACACTGGAGACATGATCTCAGCTTGGCAACTCTTTGACTCTGACTCTGACTAAGAGTTGTTAAATTTTGCAAAAATTTACCCATGCTGGCCATTAGCTGTGATATGCTGCGGCGATGACGTTGCACCTGCGTATGTTGCAAATTAAAGGTCAACTCCTCGACCTCCCTGGGAACAGTAGTCAATGGTAGCGCCTCATTATTAGTGCTGGGGATTGATCTGGGATCTGTTGCAGTTGTTGTAGTTGTTGTTGGTTGTGCCATTATTATTATTATTTTATTTTTTTTTTTCTTGTAACTTATTTTTTGGTATGTGGTTTTTGGTTGTAATTCATTTTGTATTATTTGCCTCAGCAATTTGTGGTGGCCATTTGTATACAGCTAATTAAATCAGAATTTATAAACATTTTGCTAATTAATGGAGTCAATGACTGATTGCAGTGGGGGAGGCAGTGTGGGAAGGGGAGTTGTTGTAATTGGCACATAAGCACATTTTTAAATGTTTTATTGATGTCAATGATCAGAAAGTAAGTTCTTTTACCAATGAATCAAATAGATCCAATAGCTAGCGCAATAGAGAAGTAGCATTTAAGACGTTGCTCTTAACTCTGAACTGTAAACCGAACCGACGTATTTTTAATAATTCTAAACTCAACCGAAAACCGCTTTAGATCAAGATTTGGTTCTGTTCATTACGTCTACATATTTTGTATGATACAATTAATTGTTAATTTTAAAATTGCTATCAAGAAAGTCAACAAAGGAAAATAGCACGAATTTTTTTTAGACGATGCGACTAAGCCGCAATATTCAAATGAAATAAAAATAATTCAAATTAGATCAAATGATTTTATATTATTTTATAATTTACCAGCTTTCATAAATATTGTGTTGGAATATTTCTTTCTTATTATTAAACAAGTAAGACCGATGCAGTCCAGCGCTCCGACTGCGAAATACCCTGTACACTTGATTTTGTGTGTTGTAATACGAATAAATTAACATTCGCATGCAAATACATATAAACAGATGCGACGCCGCAGACGCGCCGCTGGACATAACTCATTACTCGAAAAAATAAGTTTTTAAAAACTAAAATAATTTTTTTTAAACCGCTTCAATTAGGTTCCCAAACGGTCTTAAACCAGTAAATTGTCTACCTTCATATTACTAAATTACACTCTTAATTTCATGTTAATAGCTTTAGTAATTTCAAAGATACGACTCTGAACCACTTTTTAACAGGTTCAATCGGTTTATGAAACGGTCTTAAACCAGTCAAATGTCTAACTTCATATTACCAATCAATGCATCAAATTTGAAGTTAATCCCATGTGTTCCACAAATCGCCCAAAAACAACTCAAATCGTATGGGAATTGGGTTAGGGCGGAAGCAATTTGTAGAACACCTGGGAAAAGCTTGATTAATTTCTACGACACCTTTTTAAACAGGTTCATAAACGGTTTAGATCTTGGAAAATAAATAATTTCATATAACATAGCTTAAATAATTTATGAGATAAGGCTCTAAGCTACTTTTGATATGGTTTGGAGACGGACTTGATACAGTTAAATGTTGAACTCCCAAATAACCAACCAACACTCTAAAGTTTAAATAATTTCTGAGATATGGATCTGAACACCCTTTGGAACCTTTTTTAAGCCGATTGGTTTAAGATCTCACATCTCAAATGAGTCTCGAACAATACCCTTACTATGCTTCTCCACTATATTCAACAAAAGAGCTGACATTTCTTTCGAATGTGAAAATTATTAAAACTATTTTGAGAAGCAATGGATGGTAAAGGTAAAGAATAAACAATTGTTAATATACAAGAGAAATAAAAATAAAAAGTATAAAGCTAAGCAAATTATTTTTCAAAATTTTTATGAAAATTTGCTTAAATAGCAATTACTGCCGATTTTGCGGGACTTCAAATTAAAGTTAAGGTTTCACAAGTTCTTAACGAAATTTGGACTTATTTATAATATTTCTTTGCAAATTGTCCAAGACAACATCGACAACTGTTTTAAAATTTTAGAAAGGTCTTAAAAACGGAGACTCAAATACTATCTGTTCCAGCAACCCAAGTATCAGTTGAACGTGAATTTTTAACACTAAAGTTTGTTCCTTATAATCTAAAAGCTAGTATGCCTATTACCTTAAACTAGGTTGGGTTAGGTTAGATTAAAGCGTTTGCTGGGATTTTCCCAAGCACACTAAGACCATAAGGATTTAATATATTGTAGTGTCGCATATAGACAACTTACTGTACATTCCTCTTACGTTTCGGAACAAAGTGTTTTTGAAAAGTGAAATTAGAGGCTTGGATAAAACCAGATCGATATCTGGGCGAAGTCTCCGCTAGTTCAGATACGTCCATTCGAAATTGAAAGCAGAGATAAAACGGAAAAAGTGGGAGACGGACTCCTGCTCTCCCTCGTCCCGTCGTTGCCCTTTTATAGACCACTATTTTATATGCTAAGGTCGGTTAAGCGCATTGAGTTGGCCATGTCTGCCTTGAGATTCTACAGGTTAAGAGCGCATGCCGTTTTTGGTTCGCTTTAAGCTCAAAAATAATTCATAAAATGAGCCTACACGTTGCCATAGGCATACCTACGTTCTTTAATTGGGAAGAAAATTGTTCCTCCCCTTGATTTCCCCGGGGGTCTGGTCGAAGTGGACAACTCTTGGGCAACTGAGTGAGTAAGTAAATTGAGTTAGTTGACTCACTTTGAAAAAAGAAAAAGTGAACATATTCAGTGAAATAAACAAGATTTTCCTAACACTTCGAAGCAACAAGTTGCAAGAATGGAAACTACTCAAGAACAACAACTGTTTATGATGATTATTTAATTCTAATCTTTCAAAGATATTCACGGTATTGCGTCGACTTGGTTGTTTGCTGTCAGTTGAAACGTGCTTATCTCAACTTAAAGACGTCATTCTTTTACCAGATGCTTAACTGACTTAAGAGCATAATATTCAAAGACGAATATAAAACGGACACTGCTGCTTTTTATAACGATTTCAATAACGAATATCGAGCGAGAACTGATACTAAACTAGTTTGACTTCTTGTGTTTATATACAAAGAATTATGAAAAACATTTTGAGTTATTATTAAATTCATTTAAATTCGTTTAATTGGAAACTTTGTATTTTTATTTAAATTGCTTAAAGTTGACATATTTTTGATTATTTCTTTTGTTTAATTTAATTTTTGATCATTTAAAATTTAACTGATATTTTCATTATCTCGGCATATTTTGTTATTGGTTTTTGTTTTGTTTTTTTGCAAATTCCAGCAAACGCTTTTATATTTGTTTTGCTTTTGGGCGCTTTGGTGCTCTCCATAAAAGTTTGCACAACACAAAACACACATTTTTTTCTCCACATTTTTTTGGCAACGAATTTCACATTGAGACAATAGAAAACATTATAATTATTTTAATGGAAAAAGTATCTTGCAGATACATTTTCGTCTGACTCAACATATTATTGGAATTAAACACGTTTACGGTACGCGAGATGATGATAATTATGATGATGATAGATCTCTGCAGTTGTTTACTTTTACCGCCACCAACGACTAACGGAAGTTACAGCCAAGAATTTAGCGCGACGCGCACAAAAAAATGCCACGCCGTTGTCACAATAAGAACGCACGAAATAAAGACCTCTACCGTATACCGTATACGGTAAAAGCGTTCCAAACGATCTCGATCTGCCCAATCGAGTCGCGCGTAGCAAAACGTTGCGACAACGTTGCCGTCACTTTGCTTAATAATAGTAACTAAAAGTGCCAAACGAGGGCCAAAGCTCGTTTGGTTGGCAAATGAGCGAGCTTCAACTGTCTTTTCTGGCCAGAGAGGGAGAGAGCGCGAAAAAAAGTTGGTTAAGTTGGACAGCTGTGTGTGGCACTACCAAGTAAGAAAAACAGCTGGTAAAAGCTTTTAGCGGATTTGGAAATGCGATATTCACAATAAATATACAACTTTAAAGTTGTTGCGCTTGACAAGATCATGATCAACGTAAGACGATCAGCTGTTTATAGGACTGACTTGATGTAATTCTTTGTAATGAGTCACCCCCTTAGTTTACATCTGGAACAGCTTTTTTTATCAGAACTATCTTATCTATTTGCTATTGCTGTAATCAGCAATGTCATTATTCATATTTAATCTGTGGCAATTGTGGTTCCCTTGGTGTGAATAACAAATTACAATTATGTTGCTGTTGATGATTAGATTTCATTAAATCTATCAACGGTGGGCACCACAATCTAACAGAAGGGCGCTGCAACAACAACAACAACAAGTTTTTATATTTTAATTTTTAACTAGATAAATATCAGTAAAAAGACGAACATTGTTGTACTCTTCGAAAAATATGCTATATATCTATGTTCACATAGACATCAGTTTCGTGCTTATTCGCTAATATCGTTTCTTAAAGTATCGAACTCCAACATGTTCCTCCAAGCCTTAGTTTATATTGGATCGCTGAAAAATGTTCGCCTCTAATTTTGGTATATTCAATTTTGGTATATACTTTGTAATATGACAATCAAGTGTCGAAAGTTTAACTTTATAATTTATTTCGGCACTATACTTCATATAAATAAGTCGGGATTTACACGATGAAGCAAACTCCATGAAGTTTTCTTAGTAGGCGTGAAATTCAGGGGAATTCTTTCAGACCTTTTAAACGAAAAGTATAGAAGTACATTTAAATCTCTCGCCTACTAAGAAAACTTCATGAAGTTTGCTTCATCGTGTAAATCCCGTCTAAGACAGCTTCGTAAAAGCATTCAGCTTTCAGATCTTTTCAAAAGAGTTTCTATTCATATGAAGGATTGTGCCGAAATAGGTTTTTATGTCGTCTGGAAGGAGGCCTTTAAAGCGATTCCAATATTTAAAGACTCCATACAAAAAGAAAGGGTATCGGAATGCTTTCGAAAATTTCTGACTGATCTCTACGCTTAGTCAGTTTTTAGACAATCAAAATTTACGATCATATTCATAAATTTTATACACATACACACACACAGTCGCGACGGTGCCGACACAACGCTGTCCCCCGCCTCATGTTGGATTGCTGTAAAGCATCTGGCAAAACTTCGGTGTTTTTTAACCAATCTTAATGGGTGTTTCAGCTTATATAGATATTAGTCCTAAGTATATGTATATGTTTTATATGTTATGTTATGTTATATATGTTATAGGTCACAAGGTTTTAAGTTTAGAATTGTGGGATCGCTGGGAGACGTGTGTCTTAAGTTCCTCCTATTTTTTGAGCCACGTAACATTATGTTTAATTTTTCTCACAGCATAGCATATGAGAAGTATTCTAACCTTAACAAGATTAAAATATATTTATCTGCCTTCGTGAACATTTTAGCAAAAAAGTGGAAGATACAAAAAAGCCAATTATAAATTAAGCAAATTTTTACACTCTGTACTAGGTTAGGTTGCGATGGTAGAGACTGTGAAGCCTCTTCACTTAGGCCAAAGATAGGCCCGTTGTGATACCATATAACCCATAATTCTTACTTTTAGACAGTCAAGGGAGGAATTCCTATTAAACCACTTTGATAGTAGCACAAACTAGAGTAAAACAGCGATCTCCATTTCAGATATTGCTCAAAAGTCAGGTAGAAAAGGATGACCCAGGATTGCATAACCTCTCCCACTGAACTGAACTGGTCAGGAACAGAGGAGATGCTGAACGCTTTCTTCTTCATCAACTAACAACTTCTTCAGTAGTATTTATAGTCTATACCAAGCCTCGCGGCATGCCTGCCTATAAGACAGTGTCCTCTAAGAATTCCTAGGAGAATGAGTACATTCTGCAGCCTATACGTAGTAGCGTCAATGCTCTTTTAAGATTAAAAGTGAGCCAAGTAAGCCTAGAGATTTCACAGATGTAAATAAGTCACCAGCGGTTCGTGGTCATTTTGTAGGTAAATAGTTTCCCTTGTTTTTAGTTGGCAAAAGGCACTCCTATCTTGCTCGCCTTAAGGGGGTCTTCTACCCTTGAAAAAAAATTTTCCCATTTTTTATTTTGCATTATTATTATAGCTTGGACATTCCTCTTTGATCCCCTTTAAACCATTTTCAAATATTCAAAATAGATTAGCAGTTAAAGCCATTTTAGTGAAGCAATGTTCTTGCTAAAGTGAGTATTTTTTATGATGTTCAATACTTTAAGCGCTTTTTTCTCGAAACCACGTTTTTTGACCTGGAAGCCCTAACTGCGCCAGTTCGACTAAACCGATCTTGATCAGCCATGTTGGAATCGACGCATAATTGACGTAATTCTGGCCCGTACCTCAATCAAGAGGAAAAACATTTTTTTACTATTTTTTTCACACTAAACTACAAAACTTTAAAAATTTTATAATTTTTTTTTAATGGCCGCCAATTTTTCATAAAAAAAAATATTGAAAAATATGATTGAGGTAGGGGTCAGAAATACATCAAATCTGATCATAACCTCATTTACCGTTTTCAATTCCGATAACCTGGAGGCCCGGAATCATGGCTACCACCTCTACACCTTTTTTTGGGAGACCTTAATTGGCAGGCCGATAACTTGATGAACTGCCTTCGAAATCCAGCATTTTTTTTTTATTTCAATAATAAATAACACAAAACAAAAAACCAAATTGAAAAAGCTCTTATGGTTTTCCCTCCAGATTTTTTTTTTTAAAAACACTCTTAAAACACTGTTCAAAGGTAGAAGACCCCCTTAAATCGTTGATCATAATAACCTTTAGTTTATAAGCTTTCTTTTTTAGGTATTGAATGCCGCTCTGTTCGTTCACCATCTTGATTGTTCGTACGAGCACGTTTGAACTTATCTTTCAAATACTTTTATTGTTTTTATCAAACCCATAAACTTCGTGCTGTTCGGTACATTGTTCATTTGCTTTGATAGATTTTAAAGAACAATCGATATTCGATTTGAATCATTTATGAAAAGAAACGTACAAAAGTCTTAATAAAATTTTGTTAAAAAAAAAGGGAAGCAATAAAGAATATCTTGAGGTCAGCTTAATAAGTCCGAGATTTTCAAAATATCCCGCATCTGTGATATACCATCTGTTAATGAACTACTTGTTGGTTGCTTTAAAGTCCTTAGTAGGCCATTTTAAGCACTCTGAACCTAAAGTAAGTAAACTGACCTAATCCCTTGAACAGCACGTAAAAACAAGATGGAACTCAGATTCGCCATGCTTGATAGTATTTTCGATTCCTTCACTGAAGTTCAGACTCTTCTAGTGAAATCAAATGATGATGATGAAAAAGGCTGTCCCACATTGACTATAACTTTTTGAAATAAATTGTTAACTTTATGGTCATGTTTAAGGAATGTTCTGAAAGCTGGAGCTCTGACAGGGAATGCATCAATACAGTTTTTTAGAACAGAAAACTATTAAATCATTGCTCAGAAAATTAATTTGACACCAAAGTAAAACAGCACTAAAATTTATTGCATTGATCGATTGAGAATTTCAGGCTGAGTTCACATTGTTCGGCGCAAGAGACATCAAAATCTAGTAAGCCTTCAAAATTGTTCGTATTCGTGACGGGATTCGGGACGGGCTGGACCGTTTTAATACTCTCGGGATTTTGCGGGACGGGACAGAAAATTTTTGGTTCGGAATGGGCGGGACGGTATGCAATTTTCTGTCCCGCGCCCATCTCTAATGGAAAGTAACAAGAAAAAGCTGGCTAAATAGATCATATGGCTACTTGGCTTTAAAGTTTAAACAGTCGGTTTCAACTCATTTAACTTTCGTCATCTCATCTATTAACTGAGCATATTTGTGTCACTTCACATATTAACCAAGCGTTTATTCGAAAATTTCTAGAGAATTCTGGGACACCCCCCATATATGATGGAATCACCCATATATAATATACATTTATCTAATTGATTAGAAAGTTCAATCTCTGAGTCAAGATTTCAGCTTTAAATGTGTCAGTAGTTAATCTTGTAGATCTATAATTTTTATTAGATATTCTCTTCTAGTGTTAGTGTAAAAAATATAGAATTCTAATATGTCTGAATGAACTTTTATAAAACAATGTGCACTGCAAGTTATTTTCATCTGTTAAATGCATCTCAAAGCTCTCCTCTCTCCAATTGCTTAACTACAACAAAAAAAAAGCAATTAATCAACTAAGTTGAATTAATGTAAGGTCAAGTTTTCTCACTGACACAAACCAAGTTCTCTGTTTTTACCAAGTAAATACTTTCACAATAAGAAACAACAAAAAAAAACCTTAGATAAGATAGACCCAACCCATTGTTTGCAAAGATATCGTCAAAATGTTACGTTGCTGTTAGAATATTGAACTGACAAGCCTACATATATTTCCGGCTGGACTCGATCAGATATGCAAATTAACGTTAGACGATTCTAGGCGAAAGATTTTATGTGAAATTTCTATGCATAACATTTGAGTGTAAGTGTGTGAGTATTGCTTAGGAGCTGCAGCTTCAGCTGTGCACTTTGAATTGCAAAAAAAAATAACTTATATAAAACCGGTAGTTCAACATAACCTACGATACAATATTTGGTAATTGTCTATTATATCCCCTTCCTCACGAAAAATTCGGGAATTATTTTTCCTCGATGGAGCGCGAATTATAATGAATTTTCGTGAAGAAATTAATTGGCGGTCAGCCATGGTTATTTTAGTGTAAAATGAGAAGCTTGAAAAGAATTAATAGAGGTTGAAAATAAAGCTTTACAATGAACACTTCGTGAAATTTAAATGCCATAAGCGTTTTTCAAGGTATGCAAATAGAATTGAAAAAACTTTCATGTCTAAAGAGCAAATTATTTAATAATTTATCGAAATGTACTTTATCGAAATAATCGAATGGTCACACTTACATACAAATGACAAAAGACGGTGATATGAACAATCATCTGCCAAATTGAAAATTTGTAGAAGTCAGTAACACGCAAGTGAATTTTGTGTAAGGTGACAAGACGTTCCAGAAAATCGGGACGGTATTGAATTTAAAATTTGGGGTCGGGAGTGGATCGGTAGGGATAGACTAGGGTCGACATCGGGAAGGGATCGTTCGAAGGGATATATATACCCGGGGCTGCTCAGATCCCTAAAAACTACGTTGAACCCGTTAAGCGATGGGTCTAGCACCAGTATATTATCTGTGTCCATATAACTCACCTATGAACCAATCTTAAATCGGTTTAGCGGGTTTGGAACCAGTCTTGAACCAGTAAAATAACTATATCCATAAAGCTAACCCCCTCACCTTATTCAGAGTTATATGAACTCAGAAAAAAATCAAGAATTCCGTACTTAATCAAGGGAAATTCAAGTACAACCGATCTCAAAAGCTGACCGCATTTACACGATGAAGCAAACTTCATGATGTTTTCTAAAAAGCTCTTGCTTGTAGGAAAGAGGTGTAGAGGGGAAAGCTTCCCCACCTCACCTCTTTTCCACAAACAAAAGCTTTTTGAGAAACTTCATGAAGTTTCCTTCATCGTGTAAATGCGGTCTAAGTTCAGAATTTTTAAATCTAAGAACAAAATTCTTATTTCAACTTCGTTTCCGGATTATAAATTCACTTAAACTTGGAATAACATTTTTCCGGATACTTCAAATTGAATGTTATTTACACTTACTTTTTTGTTATGTAATTTATAATTGATTTATACATAATAAAATATAAAAAGAACAAAATAACGTTTAAATTTTAAGAACAAATTAATCTTAATTTAAACACGGTCATACCTAATTATAGTATGGAAATTTTTTTCTGAGTGTAGCTTTAATAACTTCTGAAAAATGGCTTTGAACCAATTTTAAACGCTTTCGAACTGGTTCACAGAGTTCCGTCAAAGCCCTATGACCCTTTACTGATCGTGATCAACTTACTGTACGAATATCACGTTGATCGGTATAGCGCTTTCAGAGAGAAGGCTCTGAACCTGTTGAGAACCGGTTTAAACCGAGTTCAAACTGGTTCACAGATGTGGAACATAGCCTATGACAGTTTCCTGATCGACTTGAACATAACGTGAAAATTTCATGTAGATCGGTTTAGCGGTTCCAAAGATAAGGCCCTATACCTACTGAAACCCAGTTTAAACCCCTTTTAAACCTGTTCATAGATTAAGTTTTAACCTAAAAAAACAAAATTCTCTATAACAAGTGGAAAGTTGTCTCTCTGAGATCTAAACATTCATTAACATATTTCCCCATACACAAATTCATCATGTGAATTCCACTTAAGAATGACCTTACGGCATATTAAGTTAGCTTCAACAAATCAAAATATGATTGTACATTCTTGGGTACTTTCATCTTCAGTTACACTTACCTTAAAGTGTTTGGCCTTCCAAGCGTGTGTTGAATCTTTTGTTAACTTTAAATCCTTTATGTACAGTTATTTGGATGATTCATACATATGTTCGAATGAATGTATGTATAGGCGGCATCTACAACACTTTCACATTGGTTTATTAGTACATTTTTTTTGATGGAGAAGTGCGGTCGAATATTTTTGCTAATTGCTCTGTTGAGCAATTAAATTGGGGCATGCAAGAATCAAATATTTGAAAATCAATTTTTGTTTATTAAACACTCGCGCACATACACACACACACACACACACACACACCCATCTAGCCAAGACACAAAACTCGTTCCATCGTTTCTCAAGTCGACAAAAAGCGAGAGCGAGCTCAAGCTCACTGCGGGCAGGGCAAGAGAATTGGCAAAGTGGGGGAATTGCCACGCGTTCTTCTTATCAGCCGTTGATGAGCAATTAAATGAATTATTACACAAAACACTTGAGGATTTGTAAAATGCAATTTCTGATTAATTTTAATTGAAGCTTTGTTGAATTGCGATATCGTCAAGACGCTGGCCCGATGTCAACTAAACTTGTCTACCTATCGCCACATAAGCTTTCGGGGGTCTGCAAAGCTTAATGAGAAGAGACAGAGAGAGAGAGAGCGAATGAGTGACAGCTGATCGCTCGCACAGTGGTTTGTATCTCTGTATTATCAAATACAAAATTAGAAGTATTTTGACAAATCCTCAATTGAGGTTCTTCATTTTTCGTATTTGGAATATTTTCTGTATTCTCAAATACAAAACTAGGATTATTTTTATGATTTGGTATATTATTTATGTATTCTCAAATGCATGGCTTTTTTCAATATGGGCTTTTCCAATCTGACGTGACGTGACATTCGTACGATACAATTTTTTTAAAAAAAATTTAAAGACAAGTTTTTAAAAAGTTTTTTTTATATTTAGGTAGTAATTAAATAGCTCTTTATTTAGAAAATAAAATACAAGAATCACCCCAGAGAATTCAATCATATAAGTAAAAATATGTCACGTTACATTAAACGGAAGTGTGTTCTGACTCGGATTCCAAAATTGCAAAACACTGAGAATTGAGAATCTCTTTTTGTATGAAACTTTTTTCAGTAGTTTTTAGAATAATATAAGTTTATTTTTTCAATTTACCAAATATAAAAATCAATTCTCGTTCTTTTTTTATTAGCTTTTTTATCTGAAGTGACGTTACTGGCGTGACGTTACATAAATTTCCTTTAGGACAAAAAAAAAAAAAAAACTCCAGTTTAGAGACTTTTTAGAGCTGAAATCGAAAAGAGAAAATGCCCTGGAAAACTGATCAAAACGTCAATTTGAACTATCTAGCCCGTTATACAAAATTCTTTGATAAAATCTTCAAATAATATTATTTGAGTATTAACCTTTACCAATTGAAGTAAGAACAGCTTTTGATGAACTTTAACAAAATTTAAAGGGAGTTTTTTAAAAGGGGGGAAGAAGAGGAAAAAAGGGAAAAGGAAAAAAAAAAGGGGGGGACAAAAACGCGACGGACGAGGCGGTCTTTCGCTTGTCCATCCGTCCGTCTGTCTGTTTTCTACGCGAACTAGACTCCTCAATTTTAAAGCCACGAGCTGAAATTTTGCACAGAGCCTTTTACTGCACGCAACTAATATGTCGGAACCGGGCCGGATCGATGACTATATCATATAGCCGCCAAGGAACAATCGGTCTAAGAACTAGTTCTAGTTATAAAAACTTTTTTGTTTTCCATCGCAGCGTCCCCAGACTTGGTATATATTAGTTTTATATGCTTACACATAATTTTGAAAATTATCAAAATCGGATGACTATAGCATATAGCTGCCATAGGACCGATCGCGGAAAATGTGTTTTACTAAGAAAACTTTTTTTATGGTATCAAATTTTATTATCAATGATTTAAAAAATTTTGATATCGATCATATCCTATATATTTTTCCAGTTAAATCAGTTGGAGTAAAGTTTTTCAAGTGTATTATCGGCACAGTCGAAGTTAGCTTTTCCTCGTTTTATTAGTTTTTTCATCTAGAAGTAACGTTACTGACGTTACATAAATTTCGTTTGAGAAATTTTTAGTGAAGTTTTTTTTTTCTTAAATTATTTAACGCAGCTTAGAGACTTTTAGAGCTGAAATCGAAATGAGAAAATGCCCTGGAAAACTGATCAAAACGTCAATTTGAACATATCTTGCCCGTTATAAAAATTCTTTGATAAAATCTTTGAATAAAATTATTGGAGTATTAACCCTTTTACTAATTGAAGTAAGAAACAGCTTTTGATGAACTTTAACAAGAAATAGAAGTCAGATCATCAAAAACTGGCAGGTTGTATCGGTACAAAAAGCTAAAATGGCTGCAGAGTTAGCCTGACCGTTATAGCTGAAACTACAGCAGTATGTCCACAACGATCTCCACCAGCAACTTTACAACGATTCCTCCAGCAGGTGGAACAGTGGCAGAACATGCTGAAAATCTGGTTCAAAAAAATAAAGAAATTTATATGCGATTCAGCAGGCTGTGAATTGTATGACAAATCAATTCAAATTATATTTTTTATGTCCCTTAGGAATTGCTACTTGTCAGTCACGATCCCTTGTGTTAGTTGAGCTATTTGTACATGCTTCTTAAATGAACAAAATCGCATTCCATATAATATTCTGCAACAGTTCTCTGTTAAGCTACTGTTAAAAAAGAACCTGTAATGAAGTCTACGGCCTATGCAAGGACTTACAAAGAAATTTCAAATTTCAATTTCGCAATTTCAAACATCTAGCTTTAACGTCTAAAAATAAAATCAATTTTTGCTTTGTTTTTCATGATCCTAATCTATTAGAAAATCTACATTTCCAAGCTCTTGTGACAGTGTATTCATTCTACACTAATTGACCAAAAATCTACTCTTTTGGCACTTCGTCATAGGTGCTAAAAAATATCATTTAAAAATCCAGTTAAAGATAAGGAAAATCACAAATATGACATCGATAAGCAAGTGAAGAGGTTGTTCCAAAATTTAAAATTTGCCATTTGTTGTCAAGGCCGTCAGAAGCCGGTTTGGTTCAGAGTTTTTTTTGGGGCCCTTGAACTAGCAAAAGCATTAAAAAAAAAAAAATATTGCTTAATTGCTCAGAGTGGAAAATATACCAATCAAATCAATGGCATATATCTAACCATTTGCACCATGATTTACAAATTTCTCGAATTTTTTTTGATAACTCTCAAAAATAACGATTAATTTTAACATATTTTTAAACTCAAGAAATAACGATTAATTTTTGTTAATCAAAAAAAAAAACAAAAAAAAAAATTTTTTTATATTTTTAAAATAAAATCAGAAATACCACATTAATGAATTACAAAAAATAAAAATCTTAAATAAGAGTTATTGAAGGATTTTTAAATATAACACATGAAATAATCTATTGATTTAATCTGAAATAAGAGTTATTTTATGATTTTTAAATTAAACTTACAAAAACTGATTATTTTTTTTGAGTAAAAAATATAAATCTAATATAAGAAATTATTTAATGATTTTTAAAAATTAAAAAATAACGATTATTTTTTGATCAAAAAATAAAAACCTAAAATAGTAAATTAGATATATGATTTTCTTGGGATTTAAATAATTTTTTATGTGGCCCTGATAGAAGGGAAAACGAAGGAAGAACCACTCAAGATAATTTTAAGCAGGTTTGTAACGAAGAATGTGGCCATGAGTCCGCTGTCCCCAGTTAAAGGGTCGTAGCTCTGACCGCTTAAAATAAAATGGATTGGCTTCTTCGGCGTGAGAGCGATCTGACCCTCAGCCAAAATCAGACTTTTTTAATTAGGGTGCTAGGGACGGCGTACAATGCCACAATTGGAGAATTAAGATCGCGAGTACGGCTTTGTTTGCAATTCTACTATTTACAGGATTGGGAATTTCCTGTTTCGTTTAAGCATCGCGGCGTACTCAAATCGTTACAGAGAGAGTTTGCTGCTCACAATAAAACCGATTGACACTGATTGGCCAGGGGCCACGTTGAAATCTGTTGTTCCTTAAAAAAAATGCGGGAGTTTGTAAGAAGGCTTTGCGGCGTCTTGATATACCGTTGCCTCTTTGATATAAGAATAGTCCCATAGAAGAATCGAGTGAAAATTGAGTTGTCCAAATTGTGAGATGGAAACTCTGCGCTATCTCATTCTGCTCGAGAAATTGATGTATTGCGTATCGCTTAGAATAAAATTTTTGATATAAAGTCGGGAAGCTCGACATTATAAAAATTGTGGGAGAAATTGCAGGGGTATTTGCAACGGGACAGATCTTGTCCTCTATTTTCTTTATATGACATGAGTTTTATTAAGAGAATTTAAACATATCAAACAGAAAACTTTGTAAAATTTTGAGAGAAATAAGAATTTTTTTTATCTTTCGTTGACTGTCGGAAAATCGGATATTATAATGAATCATTATGAAATTCCATATAAAGGCTGCCAGGAATTTCAGACCAGCTCCTTTCATTTCAGGCCTGAATGGAGGTCTGATTTAGGCCTGGTTGAAATTGAAGGGTAGGGAAACCATGAAAATTCTCGTTCTCTGTCAAATGGTAGCGGTAGGTGGTAAGGATGGACTCTGATTACACACAAGACAAACACTTTTAAAACGAAATAAAACGTAGAAAATATTTGCGACCAATTTTTTTTTTCTTTAAAATTGGCTTGAGTGTTGTTGTACTAGTTGCTACCCATATGCTATCGACAACATACATCTTCTAAAAAAGCTGTTATTTGATTTGATTTTTATTTGAGGATAAAAAATTAATTTTTTATGACTTTATTTTTAAAATCTACAACAAATCAACCTAGACTTTTCAAGATTTATGCTTAAAATTAAGCGTAATTTTTGAGTTTTAAAAAATTTTTTTTTTGGTAAATCAAGTATCGAGTTTTTGTATGTTATTCGTTAGGGTAATACAAAACCCACCCGGAAAAATAATTTTAAAATTTGTAAATTGGAAAATAAACTTACATTATTCCAAAAACTACTGCAAAAAGATTCATACAAAAAAATGTGCAATTTTGTAATCCGAGTCAAAACCCACTTCCGTTTTATGTAACATAACTTTAACATTTAACGTTTAACTAACTTTTTATGCGCTAAAGTTTGGGAAAAAACCAGGTGGACAATTAAGCCACTCTATGAAACTCACAGAGATTATTTAAGAATAGTTGAATAATCGTCTTTCTCGATTCTTTTTGGCATTAAAATATTTTTATGTTGCTGCAAAAATGGTTGAAAATAATGAAAATGTTTGTTGCTTTCCGTTTTGTGTAGCATAGAAACGGCACTTTAAATGATTTTTTGACATTTTTGAAAAATATTCAAGCAATTTTTGCCCCTCCTCTAAGTACTTACCAGTATTTGATCCACATTGTTGAACAAGGGTACAAAGTAAAAAATCTTAATCCTAGGTTACGTGTTCGTTGCTCTAAACCAGTTCGTTTTGGGCATTTAGAGATACACAAATTACAGATTGGAATTTAATTAACCCACTTTATGCCTTTAATTATAGATTATAGATAGTAAGCGTTGCCGTTAATAAAAAATACTGTTAATTCTACGTAAATACAAAAGAAAAAGTGCAGTTTCCTTAAGTTCATTTAGACGTACACCTAATTCTGTTTTTAAACAGTCTTTTTTTACACAGTTTTGATTTAACATAGACTAGACAAAATTTTTATTAGTCATACTTTTACTTTAAAAAAAAATTAATTCTCTTCTGTTTTCTGTAATAAACGGTGCATTAATGTATCTTCTATTTTAATTTTTTATTGAAGGTTGAAGAACTTGGAACCAATCCCCTTTTCTTATATGTACAACTCTATGTCTTTTTTAGGTTTTTTTTTTACACGGTTTTCTCTGGAACGTATCTACCGTGTAAAAACAGAATTAGGTGTATTTGTATTCCTATGAGACCTATAAAAACTACCTAGTACTCGTATTTGTTTTGGTACACGGTTTTTTGGTCATAAAATGAAAATAAATAAATATTTTTCAAAACTTTTTTTTTAAGTCGATTTTGAGAGATAAATTTTAAAGGGGGGCTCAAACCTCTATCTCTTACCATCTCTGAGATCTCTTCGTTCCTTAGACAGACGGACATGGCTATATCGACCGGCTGTTGATGCTGATCAAGAATATATATACTTGATAGGGTCGGAGATGCCTCCTTCTGGCTGTTACATACATTTGCACAAACCCAATATACTCTGTGTACCTTCGGTACAGAGTATAAAATAGGATATTTTTAGATGATCCATTGAATATTTTTCATATCCATTAGAATTGGATATGTCCATATTCATTTTTTCATCCATTTGAGATTAAATAATGTTAATTTGATTTTAGTTTTTCATTCAATGGAGCTGAAAAATATCCAAAGGATGTGAAAATGGTGCTAAAAAATAACAAAAGGATGTGTAAATTTTAAAAGGATATGCATTTCAATATCCCCAAAAAGGATATGTCCATATACAGTCCAAATGGATCCTTCTCTTTTTTTCTGTGTAGCAAATCGAGTATAAGAACTTATACAGCAACAATAAAAGAGCTTATGATTCAACTCCATTTTGTGTCCATTTTAGAACTCATAGATTTTGGTTAAAACTGTTCAAACCTTCACAGAAACAATATTAAGTTCTCCTAAATTCTTGATAATTTCTACAAATATTTTACTTACATTTTTGTTCTTCTCAATTTTGCCATAAATTAAACATTAATTTTTTTTTTGTTTATATACATATTTTTGTTCTTCATATAATATACTTTTATTTTATATATATATATATATATATATTTCTTTTTAATAATTTTTATAAATGTTTTTCATTTTCTCAGAAAAAAAAGGGTGTTCATAAAAATGTTTCCAAACATAGCAATAAAACGTACAATATTCTCTGTAGGGGGAGGGGGGGCGTGTGTGTGTGTGTGTGTATATCTAGAAACTGTTTGTTTATGCTTAATATTATTACCTGGCTAAGACTGTTCTAAACTGTTTTAAGCTACAAAAATTGTATTTCATTTAAGCATATAAGAGATATTCCATTTGATAACTAAAATTTAAAATATATTATATGTAGAAGTAAATTGTATTTTGTATGCTTGCAGTTTGAATTGAAGTTTGAATTTTTTAAACTTTTTTTATAGCTTTGTTTAGTTTTAATTCCCTTGCAGCGTTTGCCAAAAATGTTGAATCAAAAATAGTTGTATTTTTTGTTATGTTAAAGCTACCGCTTGTGGTTATGTGTGTGTGTGTTAGTGTGGGTGGGTGTGTGTGTGTGTGTGTGTAAAAGTATTGCTTATTTTTAAACTAAGTTTAGATATTTAACTGCCAACAAGTAAAACAAAAAATTCATTATAAAGCATTTTTCTTTTAGCAAAAATTCGGAGCTAATCCAGCATATATCTATATATATATGTATGTATATATATAAGTGTATATATGTATGTATATTAAATTACTATATATAAAAATATATGCATTAACCATATATAGAAAATCATAAGCGTTTCGTTTACGTTTACATATTTTTGTTTTCTTCAATTTTTTTTTGTTGCATATTTTTCTTCATTTGTTTGACACAATTTTTCATTTTCTGCTTCGACTATTTCCCTTCTAGGCATCTGACAGATCACAGTAACCTCCTCCACCTCCACCTCCACCGCCAGCACCTTGGCCCGTTGGCAACGTCTTTTGCTCATCCTCCATCAAAGCATCCACATACTCCCCGCTGGCCTCATGATGATTCACCTGCGGTGAGGAGCTGCTCTCGCCACAATTTGTGGCATAAACATGTCGGCGACTTCCTCCTGGCAATTGATTCGAATCATCTGTATCCGCATCTCGTATCGAATTGAAGGCATTACATGCATTGGCATTTGGCGAACAGGTGTCATCGTTGGGCGGATAAACATGACGATGATAGCTGCCACCGCCACTGCCACCACCGCCAATGCTGCCATCTCCATCCAATTCCGCATCGCGTACACTACCAAAAACTGGCGTATGCGAAGAACTCTTCCTCAGCGAAGCCGGTGGCGACCACACTGTCTGATACAGCGGCGAGGCAAACACATACATGTGATTCAGATACTCCATATCGTAGCTAGGCTGATACGAGTCCGTCTCCAATGGATTGTAGGTGGGCTGATACATGGGCGTTTGCCGACAGCTGGCCGACCCCGAAGCACTGCCCGCATAATGTGGCGTATCATAGGTCTGGGAACGTGACGAACTGCTCATCAAATGCAACTGACC
Organism: Lordiphosa mommai; assembly: GCA_018904225.1. Lineage (NCBI taxonomy): Eukaryota > Metazoa > Arthropoda > Insecta > Diptera > Drosophilidae > Lordiphosa > Lordiphosa mommai. The sequence goes on from JAEIFT010000028.1 coordinate 1,296,832, forward strand.
ATGTCCACTGTGACTGCCTCCGGCACTACTGCCACCGCCGCCGCCAATAATGCTGCCTGCAAGTCCGCCCACTCCCAGACGATGAGCGGGCAAGGTGGCATAAATGCCACGATAGGCCTCATATGGAGTCTGTGGATAATAAGCATCGCTCCAGCGTACATGATTGGGTGTGTAGTCGCCTTTGGCATAGAGCTAGGGATGAGAAATGAAGAAGAAAAGAGAAAATGGTTATTAAGGTTAAACAAAGTGGGTGGATTTTAGGATGGTTTGAATGAAGATCTTTATTTTTAATTTTTGACAAATTATACGCTGGACAAAACTTAAATTTTTCGGGCAGACAATTACGCAGCTCAGCTTGCCCAATATTTCGACGCAGACTTGGGCAGCTCCCGACTTAACTTGCGTTTAGTCTTGTATGACGCTACTTCATCGAACGCTGGCGAGCGACTGATTTGCTTTGCTGCGTTCGGCTCGTTTCTGTGTGAACTGCCGAATGTGTTCGTTCGTCAGTTCCATAATGGGTGACAAACTCTGATCTAAAGAGATTTTACTTTAGATACAGAAGGTCAAGCAATACCTTTGAACCCTAAGGCTGCAAACATAGTGCGCGCTGAGACCGAAGATGAAGTCAAAGACGAAGCCAAATTTAGTCCTATCTACGTCTTTATCTAAGCTTCACTGGGAACGAATTCGAGCGAACTCATATAAATCCTACTGTGATGTTTTTCGTCTTCAGCTTCATCTTCGGTTTTTGCAGCCTAAGTCCGATTCGGCTTAAATATGACTTAATTATATAATTTCAAAGGCAATGCTTCACCTTTTTAATGAGGCAGCAGCTACACAGCAACATTTAGATCGCTGTGAAACCACAATACGGCCTATTCAGTGCTGCTTTTTCTCGCTCTGCTTTCGTGTGAAGCTTGACTATGCACTACTTTATTTTGGCACACATCAGAGATTTACATCCGTTCTTAAGCAATATGTGCAGCACCCTTCTGTTACCTTTGCCTGCTTTACAACATGTATTTCCACTGAGTACCTAAATAAATTACTTTCCCCGGTACCGAAACTAATGTTTCGGTAAAAGGTTCTGTTTAGGTTCTTGTTTATTTCGGTATTCGGTTCCGTACCGGTACCTTGGTTTTTAACCGGTATAATTTTAAAATCCTTTAATCCGAAGATATAATAGAAAAGGGAGTAACCTACACAACAAAAAGTAGTTATTAAGAAGGAAAATTAAACATAATAAACTTTACCTCAGAAAAAAATGTCCTAATAATAGAAGAGCAAGAAGATCTTTTGATATCTGATGAAATGTTAAATACACTGTTTTAAGATTACGTTACCGATCACAATTTAACCCTGCTATTAGGTTAAGTCCATTTGGGCCAATTATTAATTCATTTTTTTTGTAAATGCAAAAATTAAGGATAAATTAATATTTGGAATTTATTGAACCAAAATATTTGCAACGAAATAAGATGAAATTGTTATTTTTATTGAAAATTTCAGTATATACCAGATGGTCCCTTAACTTTACATTTGTAAGTTTTTGCTTACGTTTACCCTGCGTTTTACCCTGAAGAAATCCCTTATTGAAGCAATAAAAATGAAATTACAAAAAAAACTCAGAACCGAAACTGTACCGGTACAATGTTTCGGTTCTTTCGGTCTTTTCGGTTCCAAAAATAAAGGTTCCGAAATACCGGTACGCAAAAAATAAATAATAACGGTTCCGGTTCTGGTTCTGAGTTTCAATCGGTTCTTTTCGGTATACGGTTCCGGTTCGGGTTCCGGTTTGACACTCTGATTTCCACCTATTTTCTATACTATATTCTTTCGATATAAAAAACAATTTATTGTCCTTTCTTACTCAATCTCTGTAAAGTTTAACAGTAATTTGTTGAACTATAAATAAATAAACCAAAAAATTACGAAACTAAACGCATTATTTAGTATCTCTAATTGACTCCATTGCTTTGTATACAAGCTCACCATGATTTCTTACTTCGTTAAAAAGTTTCTATGAGTGCTAGTGCTGAACATAGCGAAAGCGGCACAAAAAATAAGAGCGAAACAATGATCGAGCTTTTACTTTTGAAAATAGGGGAGAAATTTTTTGTAAAGCGTGAAGGAGCGCTTAAGCTAATTAGGATCAGCAGAGCAGTGGTATTAATGGATAATATTGTAGTTTATGACGAGAAAGTAAACTCAGGTACAGTGTTGCAAAATCTGTTTTTTCCCGCTGTTGCAGATTTTTTTTAAGGCTCGAGTGCGGAGAAAATAATTTTAAAAAGCGGTCAGCGGGAATTCTTGCTTATTTTAAAAATCAGATCTGTGCTCGTTTCGAATCCGATCGATCGGATTTGATGGAGGTTTTTTTTCAGAAACGATAATTCGATTCGATTTTATATTTTTCCATCGAACAGTCTGATAGAGATAAATGGAAATATGAAGTTATTCCCCGAATAAGACAATCGGTTTCTGAAAATGGGAACATTTACCAATTCCGATTCCGCATAATTGGTTTAGCTTTTATGCTTTTTCTAGCTTTTTTACATTTTAATAATTTTGTTTGTCAATTTCAAGCTACCGTACAATTTCTGCATTCTAAAATTAATCAAGAATATTTTTAAGACTAAAAAAAACAAAACAATTCTCCTATTTCAGAGGGTTTTGGTACACAAAATATATCACAGATTGAGCGTCAATATAATGACATCAATTTAGTAAAATGGGAAAACAAAGCTGGCACTATTATGTTTTGGGGCAAAGTATTTTCAGGCAAAGATTCTATTGGCCGAAACAGATTTTTAGAGTTGACTGCTTTCGGGAACCAGATGTTGTCTATGCCATGGTCCAACGCTGCAGTTGAGAGAGTCTCTTCAGACATTATTAAGACAAAGGTCAGAAAAAGGATGCACGTGGACACACTTAAGGCTGGGTTCACACTGATCGACTCATGAGACATGATAATCTAGTAGGCCCTTGTGTTTTCTTGTTTTCATTCTGAAAAGCTTGTCATTTGACATTGAAAACAAGGCAACATGAAGGCCTACTCGATTATCATGTCTCATGCGTCGAACTACAGCCTAACTCTATACTAAGTAATACATAAGTTGTCCGAAATAAGTCACCTTCCCGTGCTCCCTTTGACAATATTAAGCACAAGTCTTAACTAGGTGCCGTTAATTTTATTAAAAAGTTATTGCATTTGCATTCGAGAACGAAATAATTCAGCTTACATTTTCAGTTTCTGGAATCGAATACCTGCATACACGCTTTAAGTTAAGGAAAATATGTTTGTAAGATTACTTATTCCGCACACCTTACATTTACAGATATGTGTTGCGAATACTTGGAAAATGTTGTTTTGACTATACATTTCCGATCAAATATCTTAATTCCATTGAGACAATAGATAGATAAAATCATTGAAATATTATAAAATATTTTTGAAAAAAATTAAAAACCATTAGCTTTATTTCAGTTTTTTTTGCTTTCGTTCCCGCTGAAAACAGCTTTGTTAATATTTAAAAGTTGGCAATTTTCATTATAAAAGAAATATAATATTTTATTTATCCAGAAAAAAAAGGTTTTTAGATTTCCAAAATCCATTTTGCCTATCAATATTTGTGAGAGTTGTGTATTTAGCTAAACCATTTACCAAAACACAAAAGATTTAAAACCAACTAGAAACACTGATAAGAAAGTTGGGCGACTTCTGAAATAGCGCTGTACGTGAAACCTGCTCGCTTTGGTTGTTGGTAAACTTGTTGGAAAAAACAACATGACCTCAACATCTTAAAACAACCAAGATATTTTCGTGACACCAATAAGTGGATTTGTGTTGGAATTTGGTTAAGATATCCGTGATAAGTTCTGTTTTGGTAAAACTTCTTAAAAACTGAGGCACACACAATACCACAAGGGAGGCTGGATAGGAATGTATAGTCAGTTAGATTAAAGTATTCATTTTAATGCCCTAGTTCATAAGATTAGTTTTTGATGAACTACAGCTTCAATTTTTAAACTACAGTTTATTTTATGCATCGAAAGCGAAAAGGCCTGTATATTTCATAATAATGTTTTTCGCTATTAAGCTATTGCAATTTATTTTAAGAGTAGCAAATAACATGTTAAATTAGCTTTGAACTAATCTTTTTTTAAATTTATTTTATTTTAACGAAAAGTTGTTGAGTCTATTCTGTTGACCAAAGAAAAAATTGATATTTTTTGTATTTATTTAAAAAATATATTAAAAATAATGCTAAATTTTGTTAAATTACAATCTATGATCGGTTACTTGGCTGAAAAAGTACATATATCCATTTAGCGCCGATTTCTTAACTTCTAAATAGGTTCTATGTGTCAGATAAACGAAAAATTTACTCTGTTATTCGTAAGTTTATGTGACATATAGTTAGTTCTAAGTAGGAGATGAGAAATCGGACCTTAAACTTTGTAGAAAGTTTGAGTCTATTCAATTGACTGAAATGGTATATTTTTCCAAGGGTATCCAAAAATTATGGCTTTATTTACATCGAATTCCGCGCGTTAAATTAATTTCGAGCAATTTTCCTACAGTTTAAAAAAGTGTTTTTTTCAACCACCATTAGAAAATGTATTTTACACAAATTCTTAACAGCGGCCGATGAAGTTAACCGGTTATTATACCAACATTATGAGAATTGCAACATATATTCCCAATCTGTCGATCTAACACCAAGATTGAATTCCCTTACTTTACCATACAAAATTACCCATAAACCGTTATTTATGCTTACCTGTATGGGCCTACAAAATCCTTTGTTCATATGACGCGGCACTCCCAGTGTATAGCTGTGACTGAATCCCACTTCGGAGCTAAGCAAATATTCATGAAATTTGTTGGGAAAGAATTCGATTTGCTTGTAGTTGTTTAAGATTTCCGGCTGTAAGATATATACAAAAATATAGTCTTCTCTCCTGCTTTAATCAAAATTTCACTTACCGTTAAGTTCTTCTTCTTCTTATAGCTAGCCCAATTTTGGGCCTCGAGTATAAGTTTACCACCGGGCCGCAGTTGATTAAACATACGTTTAAAGGCCAATTTCAAACCCGCATCACCAAAATTCAGATGCATCCATTTGGTCACCGATAGACAAAGGATGAGATCATATTGTTGTGTATCATTCGACATAATGGATTCATCCTTGAGCACATAGTTGGTTTGTCGAAAGAACACATTCTGCGGGAATTGATTTTTATTGGAAGAGGATGAGGAGGAGGAGTAGGTAATGGGAGATTTGCCCGATGCGGGTAAATGTGGTATGCCGCCATAGGTGAGTGGAAAAGAGATGGGAAAGAATTCGTGAGGCTTGACCAGCAGAGCATCCAATTTTTGCTGCTGCTCATTAGGATGAGGATGATGATGATGATGAGGGGCAGGCGGCTGCTGAATCTGTCGCCGTTTTTTGCCCCGTCTCGTTTTCTTGTGCAATGGCAGCACGGGCTTAATGTCCAGCTGTTGCTGCTGTGCTGAAGGCGCCGAAATTGGTGCCGCTGGTTTTTCCTCCTCTTTGGGTATGCGCACAAAAATGGAAAGATTTCTTCGTGCCCGAGCCACCAGTTCACGATCTATATCTATGCCCAAAATGGTTTTCGGTGCCAAATGCCTGGCCACGGTTATGGTCATGTGTCCCACATTGCAGCCTATATCCAGTATATCCTTATTTTGAAACAATTCCGCATGCCGTTGGAATACTTGCAGACGTACATCCCGAAATTCATTGAGTTGACGAAAGTCAACATAACGATCAAAGTTGCCATAACGATATTTTAGACCATCCGCACGAAATTTGGGCAACTTATTTAAAGGGGCCGGTGGTATCGAAGAGGGTTCCAACATTAGATTTGTAGGCACAGCTACAGCGGGTACTATCTCACTATTGCTTGATTCGGCGGCTACCACAGAATCCGTTTCGCCTGCTGTATGTGAAGTAGCTGCCGATATGGTGCTTAAGGGACTGCCCAAACCATGTTCCGATAGATCGGGTGTATCGTCACGCGGAATTTCCACTAAAAAGAGAAGAGGATTAGTTCGTGGATTCTTAAATTTAACCAAATTGTAGTTACCATCTATAAGGGGTAACTTGGGGGGTAACTCCTCGATGGGACTAGGCAATTCGGTTTCACTGAACGAAGTGGAGCGCCGCGTATTGGGTTTACGTGCTCCGCTAGGCTGTAGTTGGCGAGGGGGTCGCTTCCAAGCTCCTGGCTGGGGAACCACTGGACTAACAATCTTGTCCATGCCATCATTACGATGGAATTTCTGAAAAATAAAGAAGAAAATGAAATATTATTTACAGCTCTGTAAAATACCTAAATTCAATTCCTCATTCTTTGATAAGCCAGCTTTACTTAAGCTTCACCTTACATCTCTGCAAACAATTACCTAAATTGTAAGCGAGAATGTGGGCAGTTGTCTTGCATAGTTTCAAAATGGAATTGGTACGCTCAACTCTATTTCAATCCAATTACCGCTTAATTAATATTCACTTTACGGCAACTGTTATGCTACGGATTAAATCGTTTGCCTGCCCTAGAGGCTCTCCTTCATTCTACCTTAGCTATCCTTCTGTCGCCCCTGACCCTCTAACCTCAATTCTAAGCTACCAGAGACGAAGGAGAAACAAAACAAAAACAAAATTTTCAAAGCAAAAACAAAACAAAACAAAACAAAAAAAAAACACAGCCAAAAGCAATCAAAACAAAGCCAACGATTGACTTGCTGCCAAACCACAATGCCCTTTAAGCTGCTTGCCAACCTCCGCCCCCCGTCATACCACACTGCCCACACAGTTTCTCATGCTGTTTCATTGCCATTTTATGCACACTGTGTGAGCTCTTTAAGTCAGCCACATCACCCACTCTCTTTATTTTTTTTTGTTTTATTGCCAAATCGTACTCACTGTTCTCTTGCTTATCTTGTTGACAAAGTTTCTTCTCTTTAGAACACTATGGGGAAAATTCAACATTTTTTTCGAGGCAAATTACAATAAATAAATCTTCTTATTTAAAAACCCATTCCTCACTATTTTTTGTTTGTTTTTTATTAGATCTGTATTTAGTTAAAGGCAGGGATGCGAAAAACACGGGAATTACAACTGTAGTTCGGTTCACAACATGGTTTTTGGAGCTATTCGGTTTCGGTTGGAATCGGTTCAGTGGTTCACGCTATTGCCTATATTTCAGAACACAGCCCAGTAAGGCATAGATCAATGTGCAAAAACACGAAAAAGGACGTAGTCGACTTACATAATACAACTTCCTAGGAGGGAATGCAGTCTAGTGGCAGGTACATTAAAAAGGAGAGAGGAAATTCTGTTTAATCTGAAATTTATTAGCTCTATTTACTTTAGAAATATTAATTCGATTAATTTTCATTCAAGATACTTTGAAACCGAGGATTAACAAAAACAGAGGAGATTCTGGGAAGCGAATTTATAATAAGTCATATACGTCTTTCTATAGCTTTCATAAGACTTTCTCGCACAATATTGAACAGTTAGCATACAGATTTTTCAATATCTCTAGTTTTTGTTGAACCGAACCGAAAGTTAATGTTCGTAACAGGTCCGGGAATTTTTAACGGCTAAACTTTCGAGAAGCACCTTCAATTTTTTTCAAACTTTCTGTATATGGGCATTTCCGCAGAAAAGTCTACCAAGACCGAAAAATTAAAACTTCATTAAAAGTTGTTTCTTACTCGATTTAGAAAAAGTAAATATGCAAATTATTTTTAATTAATGAGTTTAAAGCTTCCCTTTGTACAGATAGCGATATATCGGGCTAGAAAGTACAAATTTACGTTTTGGCCAGTTTTTCAGTGCATTTTCTCTTTTCGATTTACAGCTTTCAGAGTCATTAAGCAATTCCACTCTTTTCGCAAAATTTTAGCTACAATTAAAAATGATTTTTTTGTTGGGTTGAATAATTTAAGAAAAATTTTCTTCACTTAAAAATTGCCAAATGAAATTTAAGTAACGTCACGTCAGTAACGTCACGTCAGATATAAAAAAGCTAATAAAAAAAGAACGAGAAATGAGATTTATATTTGGTAAATTGGAAAATAAACTTATATTATTCTAAAAACTACTAAAAAAAAGTTTCATACAAAAAGAGTTTCTCAATTCGCAGAGTTTAGCAATTTTGTAGTCCGACTCAAAACCCACTTCCGTTTTAAGTAACGTCACGTCAGGGCATATTTTTACTGATTTCAATGAATCCTCTGGGTAGATTTTTGTAATTTTTTTTATAAATAAGTTGCTATTGAATAACTACCGAAATATAAAAAAAAAAAATTTTTAATTTGTCTCTTTCATATTTTTTTTTTATATTTTATCGTACGAATGTCACGTCACGTCAGAAAAGAAATGCCCATATAGGTATTTTGGGATTGGAAGTGACATGACGACAAAAGACATGTTCAGCAGAAGAACTTGCTCCCTGAACAATGATATATTTCTTGGTAATTCACATAGCCTACCTTTCCTTGTGTATTTAATATGATATTAACATGGGGCTTTTCCAAATGTCAATTAAACAAGACCACACAAAAGTATGCTAAATAATACGAGCAGTTTTGTTAAGCTGATCATTAATCAAGTGTCCCAGCTGAACGCGCCCATAAAGCCTATATCAAAATTAATCGAAGTGTATTCTGAAATATCACTCTGATTTGATATGGGGTATAAGTCCGCATAAGTTTGCATCAGTGTTAAAAATGTTCAAAAATTTCTAAACAAAATAAATTACAAAATTATTTTGCGAACTTAAAACATCAGAAATTTCCGTTTAAACTCGAAGTCAGACGTCAAAAAGTAGTCGAATCAATGAAGAAGACAAATATCGTTTGGGAACTGTTGGTATCATGGTGGCACAATCCAATATGACCTATTCGCTCCAAATGAAACCACCACAAGATAGCTCTATCATCATTATTTGGTGCATGAAACGGTCACGGTCGTTCATAACCAATCGTATATTCGGAAATTGTACGTTTTATCACACCTGCCATATTTTCCAGATAATGCTCCTTCCTTCCTTTCTCTGGGTTAAAACTGGGAAACCCCGTTAGATTTTTGAGTTTTGTACATATCTTAGACGATTTTTACTTAATTCAAAATGGTTTCAGTCAAAAATGGAAGAAATTATGGAAACCAGGGCTGCAAACCCAACAAATTTTTGTGGAGGTCCGGTGCGCGGGTTCGATCCAAAATTTGCTTATGGTTAAGATTCAGAAATTTTAGTTTCAAGGTTTTGATTAAAACCTAGGTTCGGAATAAGTTCTACCAAATTTAAATAAAAAAGCAGAACAGTTTTTAAAGAAGTAAAAAATATTCTGAATGTATTTTGGTTTACTTGATGGTAAAGTAGTAATTTTGATGGTAAGATTCCATTTATTTAATCAATTGAAATTTTGAAGTATTTGTTGGTCTATTCTTCTTCTTTGATCATACAAAATAAATGTTTTAACTAAAACTAGTCGTTTTTTTAACCCGGACCGAAACTTTGGTTCGGAACAGGTTCAGGGTCAACCATTTTTTACCAAGAGGTTCGGATCAAGGTTCGGTTTAAAAAAGTCGGAATTCCGGAATCGAACCGGTTCGGTTCAAAACCGATTAGCAGCCCTGGTGGCAACGCATGTTTTATATTTTGTGAATTTTTGTTTCGAAAATCAAATAGTTTTCAAGGAAAAAAAAAAACTTAAAATGGCCACCGAATTGCAGACCTGATTTTCTAAACGATTTGCATTCTGTTAACATTTATTTGGATTTTTTTTTGTTAAGATTTAAATATTTTTTATTTATTTCCAACTAAAGTAATGAGTTGAATATTTTCCACATTGCTCACAGTCTCATTTCCATTCTATTTCAAATATTGACCACCCACTCTCTCTCTCTCTCTCTCTGTTAATCTATATGATTTATATTTGGTAACACATCTTACTCTTTAGCCATCTCAACCCCCACACATTTGTCATGCTGTTCCATTTCCATATTGCACACTTACCTTGCTCTTTAGCGAATTGTTGCTCTCGCTAATTTTGCGCTTTCTGCCGCCGCCTATGCCGGCTGTTCCACAACTGCCCACACTGCTGCCGGGTCCAAAGCTGAGACCCGTGCCGCCAACACCATAGCACGTGCTAGTCAAATCCAAACGTAAGTCCCGACTGGCCAAAGCACGACGTTCGGCCAGAGTTGAAGCTACCGCTAGAGTAGCAGCTGAAGTAGAAGCGGCAGAGGTAAGCAGCAGCTCTTTAAGGGGAGTCGGAGTCAGCTCTTGCTGCTCAGCAGCAGCAGCAGCAATGTCGACGACTATAGCAATGGCCGCGGCAGTAGGAGTGACAGCAGCAGCAGCAGTGGAGGACACATGTTGCGTGGTGTTGGCGGCTTCTACAGCGGCCGGCACTGGCTGTAAGTTGGATTCCATTTGTTTCTTAAGAGCAACAGCAGCAGCAGTGGAAGAAGAAGAGACCGTTGCCTCCTCCGAAGAGGCGGCCAACTCCGCTGACGACGTGGCTTCGGCTTTGGCTTCTACTGCCACGGGCTGCGGCATTTCTGCGCTGGCTGCTGCTGCTGCTGGGGGAGACTGCACATGCGCCTGTTGTAGAACCGTTTCCACTGTTTCAGCCGCTGTGGCGGCTTCTGTTAGCAGCAGAGCGGCTGTTGTTATGGCTAAGGTTGGTGGGGCGGCCACAGGCGAAGCGGCCGATGAAGAGTTGGTACCCGCCTCTTCGAGTGAAATTGAAAGCGTTTCACCGCTCCCCTCACCCGGCATTTCATCGCCGGCATGTGAGGTGTTATTGGAGTCAAAACGTCGCCTTTTGCGATTCTTGCGCGGCCGATGCTGACGATGATGCGCCGGCTGTTGTTGCAATTTCAAATGACTGCCCCGGGTTAAAACGCCACCCCGCTTCATGGGTGAAGTCAATTGCTTCTCATACTCCATGGAGTCCACGGGATCGAGCAAGTGTAGGGGATCATGTATATTTGGCGGTATAATCACCTCCACCTTAGGTGGCGTGGTAATGGGCGACTGCCTTGGCGTGGTGGCCGGTGTATTGTTGCTCGACGATTGATTCGAGGTATTCTCATGCTGCAGTGAGTTAAGATTTAAGGGATCTGAGATATTGCCACCCAGCAGGAATTTGGTGGGCGGCACTATGACTTCCTTGCGTAGACGTTTCTCGGGTAAAAAGAATTTGCTACGACCGCAACAATAATGCACGGCATTTGCGGCTGCAGCGGCAGCACTTCCCGAAATGCTGCTATTTCCGCTCAACGAACTGGTGTCCTTTAAGGAACTGGTATCCTTGCCGGCGGCTCCACCCGCACCACCGCTACCAGCATTGCCATTACAACCTGTCACCAGGCAGCAAGTGTGATTCGCATTGTTTCCCGCGCACAAAACATGATGATGATGGCCCCTGAGGGATTTGGAAAGAGAGAAGAAGGTTAAATTGGAACAATTACACTAGTTTACAAAATTAAAAAAATAAAAATACCCATTGAAGCTGTTATTTTTTTCTTATCTACTTTGGAATGCTAAACTCAAAAATGAATTTCAAAAATTTTTATATGGATACGTTTTTGAGTTAGAATATTTTTTACATTTAAAGCCATATCTCGAGTTAGAAACTTTAGATGTCGTCAAGCAAGGCTATTAATCAAAAGGGTATGCAATTCCTAACAAGGAATAATACCGTTAACCGAAATAAACCGTTTCAAGTCATGTACCGGTATTGAAACCGAATCCGATATTACATTTTTTGAGTACCGAAAACCGTTAACCGTTATAATAGGAACCGAAAAAACCGGAACCTTACCAAAACGCTTATACCGGTACTATTTCGGTTTGTAGTTAAAATATTCACCTGGTAAAATAGCAATAATTACACTGAGAAGAAAGTCTTACAGCCCTTAGAGAATAACCAGAATCAAATTCTCTTTTTTTTAGATATATGTATAAGATATAGAAAAAAATGTCTAAAAAGTGTTAAAACTTTTATTTGCTAAATAAAAGCCCTCTAATTAAGTGTTAGGAATTTAAAAAGTCTCAGAAAAATTTGAAAATATTTAGAAATAAAATTTCAGGATTTTATTGAAATTTCGCTTTACAAAAAAAATCTGGTTTAATATTTCGGAAAATTTTATGACAGGATAACCTAAGGCAGATTTTACGTTTTAAACTGTTTTTGGGTTTTTAGAGCTGATTTGATTATTTTACCAGCCTTTTATGAGCTACTTTATAGTATAGTTTCGAATCTATCCAAATCACTAATGATCTCTATTTTTGGCGGAGATACGGCAGATTTTAGGGCGACATAAGAATAAAGAATTCCTTTATTATAGGGGTTGTAGTGATACCACTGAAAGCCTGGACAGAATATGTTTAACAAAATTGTTCATCCAATAATAAAAAAGGCTAGAAATCGGTATATTTAAAAAAAAACGTTTTTTACGAGGGATATTCTTAGGACCCTTTTGTAGTTCTATTACATCTATTATTTTTTGGGATATCTTGAAATAATTTAAATTTTTGAATATTAAAAAATATAATACTGGTACCGGTACGTACCGGTATACCGAAATAAAATTTCGAGTACCGTATCGGAACCGAATACCGAAATAAACTGAAAACCGAAATGGAATCTTTACCCGATATTCTCATTTCGGTACGTACCGGAACCGGTACCAGAACCGATATTCGTTTCGGTATTAATCCCTGATTCATAATAATCTTGATGAAGAACATTTTCCAATCGGTTTAGTAGTTTGAAAGTTAGAAACAAAAATATCTCGAAAAAAAAAATTTTTTTTCTTAAAAACGTGAAAATTTAAATTAAAAAATTGTTTTTTCATATACTCTAATAAATTGCACTATTACGAAGAAAATAAGGTATTGATGACGAAAATCTGTGGATAAATGGCGATTTTTTTTTTTCGAAATTTTGTGAAAGTACTAAGAGTCAAATTTGACTATTTTACGTGTTTATTAAAAATATTTTTTTATTTTACTTCGTTTTTGCTCAATGTACGAGTTCCAATCAGGGAATCAAACCGAATCGAATTTTGGTTCCTGTTCTGGTTCTGGTACGTACCAAAACTAATGTTTCGGTAAAAGGTTCTGTTTAGGTTCCAGATTATTTCGGTATTCGGTTCCGTATCGGTACCTTGGATTTTGTTTCGGTTATTAATTCGTTTCCAAAGCTAACTTCGACTGTGCCGAAGTTTTAATACACTTGAAAAACTTTTCTTCAACTGATTTAACCGGTAAAATATATATAGGATATAGATATCAAATATTTAAAATTTTTATATCATTGATAATAAAAATTTGATACCATAAAAAAACTTTTCTTAGTAAAACACATTTTCCGACCGATCGGTCCTATGGCAGCTATATGCTATAGTCATCCGATTTTGATAAATTTTTTTCGAAATTATGTGAAAGAATATAAAACTAATATATACCAGGATTGGAGACGCTACGATAGAAAACAAAAAAGATTTTCTCACTAGAAGTAGTTTTTTGACCGACCGTTTATATGACAGCTGTATGATATAGTCATCCGATCCGGTCGGTTCCGACATATTAGTTGCGTGCAGTAAAAAGAAGACTCTGTGCAAAATTTCAGCTCGACAGCTTTAAAACTGAGGGACTAGTTTGCGTAGAAACAGACAGACGGACGGAATTGAACTCAGCTCGTCGTCCAGATCAAGAATATATATAGTTTATGGGGTCGGAAATGAATATTTCTATGCGTTACAAACTTCTGGGCAAAATTAATATACACTTTCAAGTGTATACAAATTTTCCTCGTTTTTGAGAAAAAATTCGAATTTTTCCAAATATTTTTGCTTCAGCTAGATTATTAACAAGTAAGAAAGTCGGTACCTGTTTGTACGAAACTAATAACTTTAAAGTGTGAGGGTTTTTCAAAATCTGGGGGCGGCAACTCTTTCGACTATCGTTCATCTGGTTGAAAAACGATGTATGGGGGTTCGATAAGTAATGATGAGTAGAATAACCCTAGTACATATCTCGTAAAATTAAAAAAATTTGTATATTATATATTAGTCACGCGGGAATCACGCGTGATTTCTGACCGCAGTCCATCTCAATTGCATCGCTCCTCTCATACGTGGTCTTTGCCACCTTACACAAATATCTATGGGAAAGAAGGTAGGGGGGAAGCTAAGAGCGGCCAAATCCAACTAGATACTGCCGTCAATCAAAGTCCAATTGAAGAATATCAGTTAGATTTTGCCCTCTCTCTCTTTCTTGTAAGTTCTACCAATCGCTGCAGTGTTGTTATTGTCGTTGCTTTGAATTTTCTTTTAAGTATAGCTCTAATATCGTTCATCTGATCGAAAACCGATGTATGGGGGGTCAATAAATAATGAGTAGTAGAATATATGTCTAAAATGTTCGAACTATCAATCTTCAAAATTTTAATTTGCTGGGGAGGCAGGGGGCGTAACAAAAATTAAAAATAAACTTGATCTGCCTGCAGGTATAAGAATTATATGTTCCATACATTTCAAACCTCTAGCTCTTACCATCTCTGAAATCTCATAGTTCATACGGACAGACAGACGGACATGGCTGTTGATGCTGATCAAGAATATATATAGTTTATAGGGTCGGAAATGCTTCCTTCTGGCTGTTACATAAATTTGCACAAACCCAATATACTCTTTGTACCTTTGGTACAGAGTATAAAAAAACAGCTTCAATGGGTCTTTAATTTTTTTGTAATTTTTGTAAACTAGTGTTATCAGTGGATTGGTTGCGGGTTACACTCACCTATGCGCCAGCATTTTCTTGTACAATTGCTGTTGTACCTTGAGGCCATGTTTATCCAGTGTACCAATGGACAGACCATTACCCACTCCTGCCCCAACCGAGGCCGAGGCATTTTGTGCCAATCTGGTGTTATGTGGATGATGTCCATTATTGCCATTGCCACCGCCTGCCACATGATGTGCTCCACCATGATGAGCATGTCCGGTTAACTGTTTGTTAATATTTTGTATATTCTCCAGATCAGCTTTAACCATGGGCAGTAGGACGGGTACACCACCCACTATTAACATGGAAGATGGAACAGCAGCATTGCTGCTGCTGCTGCAGCTGCTGGAGCTGCTACCATTGGCTGAGGATTGTAGCGGAGCTGTGGCGGCTGCTGCAGCTCCACCCAAAGCTGCTACACAGAAATTGCTCTGATGTTTTCCCGCCGCTTTGTGTTGACGTTTGCTCCAGGCTTTGTTGTTTCTATTCTTGGGTCCCTGCTGCTGTTGGGGGGGCACGGAATTGATGATGCTGCTGCTGCTGTTGCTGAGGAGCTGACTGAATTTTGGCCACTTTAGCATTGGTTAGTGGTGTAGGTGACTTAGATTTGGTTTGGCCCTCTTTGGGGGGGCTGCTGCTGCTGTCGAATCTTAGAGTGGGTGTCATACTGCTGGCGGTGGTGGATCTGGTAATGCGACAATCACCGGGACTGTCGCCAGATTGTTTATCCATGGCAAAGTAATAACCAAGTTTTTGATGTTTATTTGTTTTTCAACTTTTTCATTGCCTAGTTTTAGGCCAACAAAAAAATTTTAGTGCCCAGTTTTAGGGCTTTGCGGATTATTCCATAAATGTTTATCTTTTTCACTTTTAGGTCTGGCCTTTGCACATTTGTTGTGTTGTGGATTGTTTATTGCCTAGTTAAAGGGATTTAATTAGTATAACTTAAAATTTTTTATTAAATGATTAAATTAACATTTACTTATTATACAAAAGTGGAGACTATTTATTGAGTTTAGTTTAGTTTTTAATGTTTAATTTTCTTAGTTTAAAATATTAAATTATAATGGCCTTAGTTTAGTTTTTTATTATATTATTCAGTTAACATTTACATTGCCTACTTCTCTGCGCATTTACACATTATACAAAAAGTGAACACTTTTTAATGAGTTTAGTTATGAAAATTCAAGTTTAAGCTGGCTTTCAAAAAGGTTTTTTTTCTGCATTTTGTTCACTTTTAAATAATTAATTATTACATTTAAAGTTTTATATTTACTTTTTTTTTCATCGTTTTCTGTAGCACTTTTATGGCCTTAGTGAAAGTTTTATTGCAATTTTACTCATTTTTCATTTATAAAAAAGTTTTTCAAATGAAGGCTTTATGTCGTTTGGTTTATTGAAGTTTTCGAATTAAATTTTGTGTTGACGATTTTTACACTTTTTATGTTTTATTTGACTAAATTAAAGACTTTTATTATTACAATTAAAGACTTTTATTATTTTTATATTTTAGCTTTTTCTTATTTATTTATCTTAATCGTAGGATTTTTCTGTCAAATTATAGAAAAGGGCAAATTTTTATCAAGGCCTGCAAACCTTTTTAAATTCGGAAAGTGCAAAGTTTTACAAAAGGTCAGTGTACCTAGGTTCAAGTTCGATCTCGCAGCTTAGGTTAAAACTTGAAGGCTTTTTCAGAAAATACGTATTTTTAATATGAAATGGAGAAAGCTTGGAAAACATTTTGTCGCGTTTTATATCTCTTTTGTCAATAAGAGAGATAGCCGAAATAATAATACATGTGGTATAGCTTTTAATCAGGGATGCAAACCGCTTGGAAAGAAGGAGTGGTTCGGTTCATTGGTTCAGGGAGATTTTAAACCATCGGTTCGTCTAGCAATCCGAACGGGATCAGGCGTGAGATCCTGTTTAAACATTTTTGAACTTTCGAGTTCCTATCAATAGAAATATATTAATTTTATAGACAGAAATCAGGTACCGCGCATTAAATCCATAATTTGATTAGATAGGTACCTTTTATATAAAGACAAATGTAATAAGTTCAAGAATTGTTGACAAGCAAAAATGTCATATATACCATAGTATTTCGAAAACGGTGCGGATCAACTGAATTTCAGTCCATCCTCTGAACAAGAAGAACGCGTGCTTATCTGTTTATAATCGTCAAATAATGAACTTAAAGGGACAGCAAAGGCTAAAATATAATTTTAATTAATAATTTATTTTCCGCCATATTTTGTGTCATTATCATTGTGACAATATAGGATTTTAGTTATGGATCGATACACGAAAGAACAACACATTGAAATTTTGAATCTTAAATTATAAAAAATGGAATACTTGTTAGTGCCGATTTCTTATCTTCATAATGTTCAAATTTTGGTGGTTATTAAGAAAATATATGTAGGCTACTTTTAGACAATTTTCCAATCTTAAGCTAGGTACTGAGACACGAATAACATTCTCGCTGTCTATCTTATTACATGGATCTCAGAATGCGCTCTTCGAATTTTCTCAAAGCATTCTAAGAGGCCGTACTCAGACACTGATAGTGTGCATGGGGCTGCCAGATCGTTTTTCAAAAACAGCTGATAAATTCTCGCAGGGGGTCTTCGAATTATGAAACATGTTTAATAATTCGAAGAGGTACCTCTGAGAATTGAGCACGCAATTTTAAAAAATGGATTCAAAGGCAAATCAAAAACAATTTGGAGAACTTTGCGATGCAAAAACAAGTAGCAGTACCCAAAGCGGTCAAGATGAAACTTATTTAAAGGGATTTGGCCAACAATTTGGCGCTCTGACGTCACTCCATCCTCTCAGCGATACGCGAAATACACACAAGAAAACAACCATGGCAAAGGCCATGACCTCTGCATTTCAATAAGAGCGATCCATTTTCAAATTTATAAACGTTTATTTTGCAATCTCTGTAGCCCGCTTATTTTTAATCAAACCACAGCTGACATAACCAGAGTGACCATTTCGGATTCAGTGATTTTTTGCTGTTGCCTGGTCACCCTAAATTCTAAGAGCTCGCTCTTCGAATTATCAATTCTATCTGCGAGAATGTTATTCGTGTCTGAGTACCTAGCTTTAAAAAAAAAATCTTATCCCTCAGAAAATCTCTATCTCCCAAAAAAAAAGCGTTCTCACCTTCCAGAAGTGTCGCAGGATGGTACGCTTCTTCCCGTAGAAACATAAGAACGTGATATTACTGGCTTAAAGCCTTCTTATCTTTCGCAATAAAAAATGCTGTGAACAGACATCTATCTAATACAAAAACTGCGATATCTTGAAACTTCAAATACTGAACTATGAAATATATGACCATTTTTCAAAAGGATAGTTCATTACAAGCAGTTTTTGATCAAAGTTTCAAAATATTTGGTTTTTGAGTTCGGAAAAAAAAATATTTATATTTATTATCGAAATTTAGTATCTAATATATATTATTCCAAAGGACCAAGCCGAGCTTCTCTCAGTCTCTTGTTATCTCTTAGTAACAGGAAATCGGTATACTTCGCAGAAGAATTAAAAGCTTGTTTAAAAACACTTGGCAGCAGTTGAGCTTCGCGTTGAATTTGGACTTAACGTGAATCTTCATGTGATAAATATTCATGATAATTTTTTTACTTCAGGAAAAAAAATTAATCATTCATTCTTTGAAGCGTCCTGGATTTAAAATGTTTCTTTAATGGCCTCCTTCCTGATGACATAAAAACTTAATTCGGCACCATCCTTAATATGAATAGAAACATTTTTTAAAAGCTCTGAAAGCTGAATGTTTTTGAAAAGCTATTTATATTGAGCTTAGTGCCGAAATAAATTTGAATGCCATCTGGAATGAGGCCTAAAAAAATTTAAAACAAAACTTAAACTTCGACTTAGAACGGGTTTGCAGCCCTGATAGTTTGGGGTACTGAAGGGTTTTGACTAAAATTGAAGGTTCTACTGGGTTTTTAAACCTTAAAATTTTAATTTGAGACTTAATATGAATTAAATCATTTTTTTTGTTGGTATCAGTGCTTACTTTAAGGCTGCATTGAGTTAAATTATTAAAATTATAAGATGTTTTTGGGGCCCTATTGCTTCATTTGTTTGCTTAAACTGCTGCTGATTTACAATAATCGATACAATAGTGGAAAAATTAAAAAAAATTCTAAGAAAAAACATAATAAAAGCAGCTGAAACCTATAACCATCGTTGGGGTACATTTGTACCCCACAAAATTTTTAACATTATATGAGTGAGATTCAATGTTTTTCTGCTTTGACAATCATTTGTATGGGTAACACGTACGTTTATAGCGATCAAAAACGCCTTTGGGATACAAATGTACCCCGGTACAACCAGTTAGTACCCAGAAAAATATTTAACCAAAATTTGCAATTATATCATCAATGTTTATGTCGCCCTCAAAACATTGTATGCGTAATAAGTTATCAATGTTTGCGTCTGTAAGGCGATTACGCAAATGAGATTGAATTTGTTTCATTTTCAAAAAAGCCGAGTCGCACATCCAAGTTGAACCAAACATAGAAAAAAGTTGATAAATTTCATTTTTTAATTTTGGATATAAATTGCCGTTTAAGCCCTGCCAAAACTCTATACCGCTTTCTAAGGGCACACTTGCATCCAACTGAAGACGCTCCAATTCAAGAGTGAGCTCGGGGTCAAAATTGTTAATTTCGCAAGTTAGGGGATTCTCAAAAGATTTTTTAAGCTTAAGTATATAAGGAAAATCCTGAAATCGTTTATCAATGCAGGTTAGAATATGTGCCAAATTTTCGATATATTCTTCAAGTTGATTATTATTCTCACATTGATTTAGGTGTGGGAAATTTTGAAAATTTAGATTCTTTAATTCGTTAATATATAAAGACAAACTTCGTTTAAACATTTCCACGGCAGCAATCAATTGAAATATATGCTTATTTCGGCCTTGCAGTACGTGGGTTAAACGATTGAGTATACACGATATATCCACTAGATAAGCCAAGTCGGCTATAAAGTTGAAATCGCTCATTTTGTCCGCCAAGTCGGTACAGTTTTCTTGCAACAAAAAACTTAGAACATGCTCTCTCGAATCAAATAGCATTTTAAGGCTTTGACCACGATTCAACCATTGAACTTCAGTGAAATCGCCATAGTCAGTAGTGTACAGTTGCGACAAAAGTTGAACAAATGTGCCCTGTTTTAAAGCATGGTGACGCACTTTAATTTTGTTGATAATACTAATGGCAGCTTTCATGGTATTTAATAAATTAGCCGACTTGCTAAATAATGCCTGCTGATGGATAATGCAATGAAATGTGGGTACATTTATGGCATACTTTTTCAATTCTTCCACTAAACCCAACATAACGGGTGCTCCAGTTGTACATACGGCTGATAATTTTGTTAGATCAACATGTTTTAAGACACTTTCAGAAAGGGCCGAATAAATGGCTGCCCCATTAATGGGTTCATGAAATGCCACCACACTAAACATATTTTCTTCACATTTCAAATCTAAATTAACCGTTTTTATGCAAATAATCATTTGAGTTACATCATTATTGTCTGTACTTTCATCCAAACTTATGGAAAAATTTTGACATTTCTTCAGAGAGTTGAGCAATTTAATATGCAAATATTTGCCAATTTCTTCCGTTCGTCGTGATATTGTACGAGCTGATAAAGGTATATTTTCAATATTTTTGGATATCAGCTCACCATGATTTTCAAAATATTTCACAACTGCACTGCGAAATTCGTCAAAATTTTCACCATCCTTAAAGGGACGACATTGCTTACACAATTCTAAGCTGACAATATAGGAGGCTTTAGTTTTATTGTAAAAGGACAATTTGGTATTTTCCAAATTAACTGGAGCAGGATTTTGTACATCTTCAAATTCCGTATTCTCTTCTGCTTCTTCTTCCTTTAGTTCACTTTCGTTAGTTATTAACAATTCACTTTCCAGTTCAACATATTTTCTCTGTCGCTCATCACCTAAATACTGATCGTAATCAGAATGCATTTTCTTATAATGCATTTCCATATTATACTTTTTAGATATAATAGTGCGAGTGCATATAACACATTGCGATTGTCCCGTAATTTTTTGGGTAAAAAAGAAGTTCATTTTCCATTCATCTTTAAATATGAATTTGGGAGGCATTGCGGCGAATATTGTAAATTCAATTAGTGTCCAAATTAAAAAAAATAAAAAATACCAAAAAATACCAAAATTGTTGGCAGAGAAGAGGGACCAGACTGCAAACCAAAAGCACTCTTCGTTCCGTATTTATTTTAATCAAACACCTCTTCGAGCTGAAGCCAGTTTAATCGTTTTGTCTGTGCAACTGTTATTACAAAGACCACTTTATCGAAAGCAGAAGCCCAAAGTATTTTTTGCGTTTCAATCTGTCGAGCCTTTTTGCAAAACAGAATTTAGTTTATTCCTTTCTATATACAAAAAAACAATAAAAATATGTCATGCCAAATTTAAGTATTACCGTTTTGATCTTAAAGTTTAAAGATAGTTTTGTTCTTTTTTTTCTTAAAAACCGCATATATCAAAATATATCAAAAAAATGTCATTCAAAATTTAAGTATGTCCGTAATTGAATTTAGACCTTTTTGATCTAAAAGTTTAAAAAAAGTTTGGTTCTTTTTTTCTTAAATAACAGAATTTAGTCTATTCCTTTCTATATACAAAAAAAAAAAATAAGTTATTCTAAATTTAAGTATGTCCGTGATCTAATTTAGACCGTTTTGATCTTAAAGTTTGAAGATAGATTTGTTCTTTTTTTCTTCAATAACGCGCATATATCAAAATATATCAAAAAAATATCATTCAAAATTTAAGTATGTCCGTGATTGAATTTAGACCTTTTGTGATCTTAAAGTTTAAAAAAAAGTTTGGTTTTTTTCTTAAATAACGCATATTTTAATCTTAAATTTTACAACTTAAAAGTTAAATTAATATTAATCTATCAAAATAAATTTTATTTCAAGTTAATGGTACATTTTAATCAAAATACGTACTTGAAATGAGAATTTCGTTCTCAGATTTGGAAATACCTAACTTAGTCAGCTTTTGAGATCGTTTGTACTTGAACTTCCCCTATTTAAATACGGGATTTTTTATTTTTTTCTGAATAAATGAACTCTGAATTAGGTGAGAGGGTTAGCTTTATAGAGATAGACATTACACTGGTTCAAGACCGTTCGCGAACCCGCTGTATGTATCTCTTTCTCTCTCTTACTTGCAATCAATGTGCTCGTAGCCCAACAACAAAAACCAAAATTACTTGAACGAGACACTTTCTTTATTTAAGTCGCTCAAAAAAACCCTTTTCGTTCTTCAATTGGCAAAAAAAAGGGCCTGTTAAGTGCACTCTGTTAGACAGATCAGTGCTTTTGTTCAACCCAGAGCCACTGTACAGTGAGCGTTAGCGCAGCGACAGTAGTGTTTGTGCTCTAAGCCAAGCAAGTTGGGGCCTAAGATTTTAATGTCTTCGTTATGTCCAGAGCAGAACAAAAAACATTTGTGATTTGCAAGCATAAAGAGTGCTAGCGAAAACTGTTTAACATAAAGCTTTACAAAAAGTTTTTGAAAGCTCTCTGCCTGTTCTCTGCAATTATACGATTATTTTCTCAGTTGCCACTGGCAATTTTTCTGCTCCCTTTGCCGACCTACTGATTTTAACTTGAATGTAACTGTTAAGGGTTTTAATATTTCCTTACGAGATTATATTGCCTAGTTTTGGGCTTTAAATTATTTTTTTGTATAATTCCCTTTAAAGACTTTATGATTTGATTTAATAGTGCAATTTTAGGCTTAAGCAAACTTTCATTTATTTTATATATATTTGTTGGTTGTCTGGTTTAAGGTTTTGGTACGATTTTTCAAAGAGTAAACCGTGGTTATTGCCTAGTTTTAGGCTTTATAATTAATTTTTTTAATTAAATGAGTAATTTCATTTACTAGTGAAAATTGTGATTTAAGCTTCCGCTTTTAATTTAATTTTGAATAATTACGAATTTAAAAGTTTTTGTTTATAATATGATTAAATAATGCAATTTTAATCTGATTGACTTGTTTAAGCTTTTGATAAGATTCTTCAATAAGTATCTCTTGTTTATAGCCTAGTTTTAGGCTTGATAATTGATTTTTTGTATATTTTAAAGAGTTATTTCATTTACTAGGGAAAATTGTGACGTATTCCACACATTTATTAGCCAAGTTTAAGGTTATGATAAGATTTTTGAAAAAGTATATATTTATTATTGCCTAGTTTGAGGCTTTTTAACTGTGTTTTTGTTTCATTCCGATTTTAGAGTTTTTAATAATTTGATTTAATTTAAGCTTCAAATATTTATTGCCTAGTTTCGAGATATGATAACCTTTTTTTTTGTTTACTGCTTACTTTTAGGCTTCTTATTTAATTTTAAACGTTTTTTATCATTTCGAATTTAAGTTTTTTTTTAATATTTTCATTAAATACTCTTAGTATTTTCAAAATTTGATAGATTTGGAAAATTTTTTATAGGCCTGAAGTGACGTATTTCACATATTTGGAGCCAAGTTTAGGGTCCTGATAAGATTTTTTATTCATTACCTAGTTTAAGATCCTTATAAGATTTTTCAAGAAGTTTTTTTTTTATTGTTGCCTAAATTTGGGCATTTAAATTGATGTTTTATAATTCCGATTTAAGAGTTTTTTTTTAATTTGATAAATTCGGAAAATAATTACTTTTTATAGGCCTTAAGTGACGTATTTCACATATTTAGAGCCAAGTTTAAGGTCCTGATAAGATTTTTCCATAAGTATTTTTTTTATTTATTTTTATTATTGCCTAGTTTTAGGCTTTTAAATTGATGTTTGTATAATTCCGATTTAAGAGTTTTTTTTAATTTGATTAATTTGGGTAATTTTAAATTTTTATAGACTTTAAGTGACGTATTTCACATATTAATTGCCTAGTTTAAGATACTCATAAGCTTTATTCAGGCCCTGATAAGCTTTTGAAATTGGTATCTTTTGTTTATTGCCTAGTTACAGGCTTTTAAATTGATGTTTGAATAATTCCGATTTAGAAGTTTTTTTTATAATTTAATAAATTCCGGAAATTCTTAATATTTATAAGCCTTAAGTGAATTTTTCACATATTTAAGATCCTTATATGCTTTATTGAGGCCCTGAGAAGCTTTTTTAATTGGTATCTCTTGTTGCTGGCTTTTAAATTGATTTTTTTATAATTCCGTTTAAAGAGTTTCTTTTTTATAAGTTCATTTATTATTTGGATTAATCGATTTCACAGGCTTTAAGTGACTTTTGACATTTTTATTGCCTAGTTTAAGGCTGCGATAGTATATTATTAAAAATTTTCAGGCATTTAAATTTGTTATACAATTTTTTTTTATTTATAATTCAATTTAAAGAGTTTTATATAAGTTTATTTAACTATTTGAATTTATAGATTTTACAGGCCTTTTAATGAATATTTCACATTTTTATTGCCTAGTTTAAGGCTTCGATGGGTTATTATGTAAAATTATGAGGCTTTGGAATTGTTTAAAATTTTTTATTTATTTATAATTCAGTTTAGAAATGTTTTTTTTTTAAAGTACATTTAATATTATAATTTACAGCTTTTACAGGCCTTCAAATGACTTTTTCACTTTTATATTGCCTAGTTTAAGGCTGCTTTAATTAATTAATTTAAAAAAAATAAATTTTTCACATTTTTATTGCCTAGTTTAAGGCTTCGATGGGTTATTATGTAAAATTATGAGGCTTTACATTTTTTAAAATTTTTTTTATTTATTTATAATTCAGTTTAGAAATGTTTTTTTATAAATACGTTTAATATTTCAATTTACAGCTTTTACAGGCCTTCAAATGACTTTTTCACATTTATATTGCCTAGTTTAAGGCTGCTTTAGGTTATTATTTAAAATTTTCAGGCTTTTGGAATAGAATTAAGAATTATTTTATTAAAAGTATTTCTAATATTTTATTAAAATAATAAAATTGCAACCTTTCACAGACTTCAAGTGCCTTTTAAACATATTATTGCCTAGCTTAAGGCAGTAAAAATTTATTATTTAATTTTTACAATTATGCAGTTTTATTTATCAGGCTTTTATATAGCGCTTATTACTTTTTCATATATAGTATAGATAGAATTTATAATGATTCCACTGTAAAAGTAATTATTATTAAGATTTTAAATTTTATTGCCTATTTTTAGGCTCTTAAATAATTATTCTGCCACTTTTTCACTTGTATATTGCATAGTTTTGGGCGCAGTTTATAAATTATAATTTGAACAATAAATTTAGTGCTGTTTTAAGTAATTAATAGCCTAATATTAGTTGTTTATTTAGAAATTAAAGTATATATTGTTTAAATTTCAGCTTTGATTAATTGTTTATTTTTATATGGCCCACGTTTAAGCGTTAGATAATGATTTTATTAAGTGTTTTTTTGGTTTATATTTGCTTATTCAGTTTATTCTTAAACAATTTTACCTTTTGACTCTTGCAGTTGTATTTTATTTACATTATTTGGTTGCTTTCACTTATTATTGTCCACTTTAGGGCTCAACTTAAGAGATTAATTATTACTTTACATTTGATTGACGCTTTTCACACTTGAAAAACTTGAATTTTCCATGTTATTAAGGCTTTGATTTATTTGCATTTCACTTCATTAAGTATTCACATTTCATAATTGGTTTTTGCTTTGATTTCAGCTTAAGTTTGTGGCCTACTTTTGTGCTTAGGCTTGAAATATTTTCACTTTTTTGATAGGATTTAAATGGCAGATCTTTTGTGGCCTCTGTTATTTCTTTTAAGCACTTTTCAGCATAACAATCAGCAGTTGTTGATTATCCTGGGGCAGAGTCCCCTTAATATGTATTAAGCCACTTTTTTGGCTTCAATGTTATTTTCTCACATTAAAAAAACTTTTTACTCTATTTCTCCATGATAGGTAAAATTTGAAATGGAGCATTGCAGAAACCGTACGTAACTCACCAAATAATTGTCCAAAGAATTTATAGTCTTTTTTTTCACTTATTGAACTCTGTAGTTACTTAATCGTTCTTCAATTCTGTAAAGAGAGAGAAGAAAAAAAAGTGAAATGAAAATTAATTTTGAATTTAATTAGTGCCGAAATTCTCGACTATTTTCCCCAGACGTCTCTCTCTTCTCCACTTGAGCACAGCATTTTGCATTCATTATTTGCATAGCAGGGCCAGCCATCAAGCAAAAGCAAAAGCAACAACGAGGACACAAACGAGCTTTGAAAAATTGAGCACAGACGATGAATGCCCTCTTCCAAGCCTCCCTTCTCTCCCTCTCTCTCTCTCTTGGTCATGTCTAGTCTGTGCATTAATATTTACATGGCAAATTGTGGCTTGGAAACTGAACTAAAGTGAGTGCGCCGCTCTTCTCTCCTCACTCTCTTACCTTATCCATTTTGTGGCTGTTTTTGTGGATTGCAAACTAACAACCAGGGCAACAACAATGGGTTGGCCTGCCTGCCTGTTCCTTCCTCTCTCGCCGCTACCTCTTTACAAAAAAAAAACTTAACCAACAAATAATTCCGCCAGTCGAAAACAGATTTTTGTGAAAATACAAAAAGCAAATGCAGCAGCAACAAGGAATTCTCTCTGCTAGTTGCATTTGTTGCAACAAAGGGAAGGCTTTTGTGAGGGGGGAGGGAACAGCAAACTGGGAACCGGAACATAAGTCACTGAGTAGCCAAGTTTTATTAAAAAAAAAAAAAAAAAAAAAACCAAAACTCCTAACAAAAACTCTTCAAAAAATACAAGGGGAAGCTTAAATAAGTAAAGAGTTTTCTTTAACCAAGCTTACGCCAAATTATGTTAAAAGAAAATGTTGTACTTTTTTAACTAGTTCAAAATCAGTCTCAAAATAAAGTAAAGACCATCTTTGAGCTTGTTGTAAACCGGTACTTAAACAGAAATAACTTTTTAAGCTTGAACACAAATAAGTTTCATTATGAGAAATATAACAAAAATCGTATATCTTTTACAATTTTGAAGTTTCTAAAGATTTGTAGTACATATCATTATTATTCGATCCACCATACATCGTTATCCGATCAGATGAACGATAGTTGAGTTATAAGCAAATCAAATAATTGCGCTGAGCAGCACCGGCCGCATCCGTGATGGGCAACACTTGAAATACATTAGGTTGGTATTTGGTAGGTACGGATTATATTACAGTCGGGCTTGTCTTTAATATTTATTATTTTCTTTTTCGATTTCTGTTTCCTAATTCATTTTTCGTAAGCTTCCTGCTCTTCAAAAATCCACCATCATTCGGGCAAGTGCGACTGTACTATATCCAGTACCGACACAAAACGCTGCACGAATTGGATGTTTAAGTCATTTTTGATGATAAATTCAATCGATTTTTATTAAACTTGGCATAATTATGTATTATAAAATAATATTATCAATTGGATTGCTCAGTCCTTGGTCAAAATTAACGTGTACTGTCTTTGGGGTACATTTGTACCCCAAGAAACATTCTTTGAGTAATAGTGCGATTAAGCCGACAATATCGCATTTCTAACGCATTTTTAATTCAGTTGGATTTATCTGTGAGAAAATAAAGCATTTCCCAATTTTTGATCATATATTCAACAGATTTTGATGAAACTTGACACAATTAGATTTCTTAAAATAATATTGTCAATTGAATTGCTTATTCCTACATCTGTCCATGCTGAAAACTAACCTGTACTGTCTTTGGGGTACATTTGTACCCCAAGATACATTATTTAAGTAAGAGAGTCGCATTTATAACCCATTTTTGTTTCAAATGGATTTAATTGGGAGCAAATAAAGCATTTCTCCATTTTTGATGATATATTCAACCGATTTTGATTAATTTTGGCATAATTATGTATCACAAAAGTATATTGTTAATTGGATTGTTTATTCCTAAATCTGTTCTTGGACAAAACTAACGTGTACTCTCTTTGGGGTACATTCTTACCCCAGTAAATATTTTTTTTTTCTTTGAGGAAAGTAAGACTGCGATTTAGCCGGCGATATTGCATTTCTAACGCATTTTCATTTCAGCTCGTTAAGAAGTGTACCACTTCTGCGATTTATCTGGGAGAAAATAAATCGTTTCCCCATTTTTGATGATATATTTTACCGATTTAGTTTAATTTTGGCATAAAAATGTATCATAAAATAATATTATTAACTGGATTGCTTATTTCTATATCTGTCTATGGTCAAAACTAACGTGTACTGTCTTTGGGGTACATTTTTACCCCAGTAAACAAACTTTTTCTTGATGTGAAACATTTTTTATTTCGGTACGTAAGATTTTTTGTTAGGTATGAAAGTCAATTTCAAAATAACGCATAACGCTCACACGGACACAACATACACTCACAGCAATCTCTTGGCCAACTGGCAAACTTATTATGTTTTAAACAACTTGAGCTTTGGCATTTGGGTAGTTTTCCAACTCTGTTTTCCAACACTATAAACCAACACAGTTTTCAGCATTGTCTTCCAACACAATTTTCAATATTGTTTCCAACATTGTTTCCAACAATGTTTTCCATTCTTTTTCAACACTGTTTTTGAATTTAGTTTTATAACACTATTTTATAACACCGTTTCTAATATTGTTTTCCAACACAGTTTTTCAACACTGTTTTTCTACAGTATTTTGCTAAACTGTTTTCCAACACTGTTTTCCTACACTGTTTTCCAACTCTGTTTCCACGAACATGTTTCACATCAATGCCTCGTGAGTGTTAACCACACTCACACTGTTTTCCCTGATCGGTTTTCCAACTCTTTTTAGAACACCGTTTCCAATATTGTTTTCCATAGCAGTTTTCAACATTGTTTTCCAACACTATTTTCCTACACTGTTTTCCAACTCTGTTTCAATTAACATGTTTCGCAACACTATTTTATAACACCGTTTCCAACATTGTTTCCCAACACCGTTTTCAACATTGTTTTCCGACACTATTTACCTACACTGTTTTCCAAATCTGTTTAAATTAACATGTTTCCCAACACTATTTTAGAACACCGTTTCCAATATTGTTTTCCAACGCCGTTTTCAACATTGTTTTCCAACACTTTTTTCCTACACTGTTTTCCAACTCTGTTTCAAATAACATGTATTCCAACACTATTTTAGAACACCTTCTCCAACATTGTTTTCAACATTGTTTTCCAACACTATTTACCTACACTGTTTTCCAAATCTGTTTAAATTAACATGTTTCGCAACACTATTTTATATCACCGTTTCCAATATAGTTTTCCAACGCCGTTTTCAACATTGTTTTCCAACACTGTTTTCCTACACTGTTTACAACTCTGTTTCATATAACATGTATTCCAACACTATTTTAGGACACCCTTTCCAACATTGTTTCCCAACACCGTTTTCAACGTTGTTTTCCAACACTATTTACCTACAGTGTTTTCCAAATCTGTTTAAATTAACATGTTTCCCAACACTATTTTATAACACCGTTTTCATACACTGTTTTCCAACTCTGTTTCAATTAACATGTTAACCACACTTAAACTTTTTTTTTAACACAAGAAAATGTTTTCAGCTAACTTTGAACAGCTTGCAAAGTAAAGTATTTTTCCAAGCAACTTACTTAAATCCATTCATCCGAATTCAGGAATAATAAATAACTAAATAATGACCCATAAAAGTGCTTATTTCCACCAACACATACAAGCACATACATAAATATACATATATGTACCTACACATATTTATTCATAGCCTTTTCTCGTTCAAACATATGGCATACTTCAAGTTAACCCACTAGCGCAAACCCTTCTGCTTCACTCGCATTGTCATCAGACTGTGTAAAGTCCCCTAATGCCAGGACATTAAATTATCCGCCTGCCCCCTACCCTACGATCACCTTCCCAGCATGTAGGTGTTAAGCTGTGCTTCATAATGACGCCATATTACATATGCAAGGCGAGCTCCTGCTGCTGCTGCTTAAATCCTGCCCACGAGCAAACAGACAAATGTTTTGCTATTTGTTTTTGCCCGTGTTCTATGTCATCCTACCTCCCCCACCCCCACCCGCACCACCCATTACGTTGCTTTCAACCATCCACTTTGTATAGCTATTAAGCGTCAAATTTGTTCCACTCCCAAAGGACTCAATTTCACATTAAACACACCTGTGCTGCTCCTGCAGGAGTTGAAGTTGTTGTTGTTGTATTTCACTACGAAAAAATCTGAAAGTCGCGCTTAAAGCTTTTTTAAATAAATGAACTAATTTTTATTTACATGCAAATCAACAACAATTTGAAAATGTTTACGAAATTAGCAAAATTGACAACTTCCGCTAGCCAGAAAAACAAAAACAACTTAAAGGAACCTCCAGCTCCTTTTGCAGGCCCCTACTAATCGGGGATTCTGCTGTTGGCCCACATTTTGCGCCTTTTGGCACGGCAACAACGCGCCGCATATTTAAATTTTAATTAAAATTTTCTCTGCTCTTCACGCGCCTCTTTCCCCCCATTTCGCACTCGCGCGCCTAAAAATATGCAAATAAAAATTGCTTTTGTTTTTGGGGCCAGCAACGCGGAGCAGAAGAGAAGGGGGGGTAGTAGGGTAGGTAGTGCAAAGAGGTTAAGCCCCAGCGGGAGATTCTGCTTTGATTTCTGATAACTTTTAGTTGAAAGCTAAAGCTACTACTGCCGGGTAAAACTTTGATGTGGGTCAAGAAATAATATAATATCTAAAAATAAATGGATTAGGTTAAAGTTGACGTTTTTAGTGGAAATTATGAAGTTTTGGCCACAACTTGACATTTCCACAAATAAGTTTTGATGCATAACTATAAACGCACATACTTTTTACAGTTAACAGTCTGTTACAAATGGACTAGCGAAAAAGTGTAAATGAGCAGTGAAAGAGATTCAACAATTTCAAATAAGATATCTTAGCTCTGTTTGACTTATCAGTAAAAATTGGTTTTTGGATTTGAAATGAACTATAAAAGCGCACTCATCATTGAACACAACAACAAAATTTTTATTTAGACAACAATGAGTAGTTAAAGCAATGCGATATTAAAATATGCGATATTCTTTTTGATTCTCTTTCACTACGTAATAACACTTTTCAGTAGTTAGTTAGTAACGGACTGTACATTGAAAAAAAAGAGTTTATAGTTATGCACCGACACCAATAAGAATTGGATTATAAGCCAATTCGCGTTGAGGCAAATCTGTAGCTTTATCATAGAAAGAAAAGAACAAATGTATTTTTTTTTATTTGTACAATGATTTACAATTTTCAATTATTTTTACCAGGGACAGCCAACAATAGTTTCTGAACGGACGTTCCCAATCGGCTGTATATTCCGAATTCTTTGATGATCACCATTTTTAGATCATCTCTGGGAATTATTTTGAAAAAAAATTACGTTGAAAAACTGTGCAATTTTAACATAAGCTTCAAAGTAGCGTTATGTAGATTGATGAAAAAGTCTATTTGAGGGACTCCCATTTCTACTTTCACAAAAGTCGGTGCTCTATAATGTGGAAAATATCGTCGTTTTTAAGTCTGTCGACTTTAGAGTCCATAAATTGGAAAGTAGATACGAAATTTCGCTAGAGGTAAGAACGGCCCATCTAAGAATGAATTTTTATATTATTCTTTGACACTTTCAAATTATTTTGATGCGATTCTTTCATAACGCAAAACTACTCAGACCGATTTTCCAGTTCACAAAAATGAACGATAGTTCAAAAAATGATTTTAACAGCGGCCTAAAAATTGGCCACATATTATTTCGAACCTTCGTCGAAAAACCTTGAACCTTTAATTTCCAAACATTAACCATTTCCAAGATTTGGTATAAACCTCTGAAACGGAGTTCCTCCAAAGGTTTTTTATACCCTTGCAGAGGGTATATTAAATTTGTCACGATGTTTGAAAATTTTTTTTGTTTTCCATCGTAGCATCATAAATCGTGGTATATATAAGTTTCATATACTTCCACACAATTCTGGAAAAATTGATCGACCTAGGATGACTATAGCATATAGCTGCCATAGGAACGATCGGTCTAAAAACTGGTTCTAGTGAGAACATTTTTTCTGTCATCAATGGTAGCGTCTTCCAAAACTGCAAGGGTATTTTAAACATCGGCGTATCCGATGTTAGCCTTCTATTTTTTTATTTTTATACTTAACCTAGGAACACCCAAGATCAAAATATACTAAAAAACAGTATTAAATCCATTATGTTTAATACAAGAACTCTAAAGCAAAGTTGTTGTTTTTTCGAGTGCATCCTGATTTATGTACTCCACTTTTGGTTTGAGCTGAAGGCTGGCAAAAAAACAAAGTTTTTCAATGCCGCTTTCGGATTTTAGTTTGCCACACATTTCCCCTCCTACCCTCCTCCTTCAATCTCCTCGATTCTTGCTGAATGTGAGCCAGATAACTTCAAAATGCAAGTTAACGTTATAAATATGTATGAAATATATATACATATCAATGTATGCATAGCCATCTGCCTCTTGCTGTCTCGCTCCTATCTCTATCCAGTGTATACGCTCGCGGAAATTTGATTATATTTTCCAAATGGTTTCTTTTTTTTCGTTCAACGAACGGCAGTCAAACATGCCACGTACTTTCTTCTTTCCATTGCGTTGCAATGTTCGTAGTCCAACTTTTTTTTTTTTTTTTTTTGCTTATTTTCCTGTCTCTTCTCTGCAAAGCAGAAAAGTCACTTTTGAGACGACTTGGTCGCCATTTGGTATCGTTGAGTGCTGTTGTTGTTGTTGCTGTTGTTGTTTTTGGGTCTATTTTGTGGGCTACAATTGTAAAATTGCTTTTGATTGCAAGTTGTTTTTTTGTTTTGTTTTTGTTTTGGCTAAGGGGGAACTGAAGCATTTATATGGTCTTTCAACAAAACTGGTGCTATTCATATTTATTAGGTAAAATATATGTGTATGTAAGTGGGTTTGGTATCTTAAGAGGAAAACTCTAGGAAAGCAGACAAGATGTATGTAAGTTAACATAGCAAACACTATACTTGAATTTTTCGTCAAAAATGCGTTTTACAAGGTGCGTTCCAAAGTAAACTGGATTTTCCTCAAATTATTACTTTCTGAATGTTTAAATTATTATTAAATAAATAGTTATTTATATCTAAGATCGATTATTTACCACCTATTGCTGAAAACTAGATGTTACCGATAGTATCGAGGTTTTAATGGCCCGACTATCGATAAAAAATTAAACGCCATTATCACCGAATTGTCCAAACAATAACGAAGCTGAGTGCTAGATCTTTTGAAGCTACCCGCCATCGCCACAGCGGCAGCCCCCACCAGACCCCAGTTTTGTTGGTAAATTAAATATATAACAAACCCTTTCAAAAATATATACCCCGACGAAAGAACGTGTTTTTGGAACACGAGGTTTTGAAACCGAAGTTAAAAACTACGAGTACCACTATGATAGTTTTGCGCCCTACCAAATGTTTTATTAAAAATTCCAAATTATTTGTTAAGCGTCTTTTATGTATTACGACCAGCTAACCAAGCATTTTAAAGCCAATCGTCTTTATTCTATTTGATTTTGCCTGTATTTAAAATGCTTTTAAATTCTTTACTTATTCCCTCAAGCACTTAGGTGTTTCCTGACTCTCTCTCTGTCTCTCCTCCCCGTGGAACGTTGAGCGCCTGTCAAAATGCCAACACCAAGAGCCACTTATCCTAACCAACAGACATCGTTCGTGTTGTGTCCTTGTTCTCGTCATCCACAAAACTGCCAAAGAAGAGTTTTCATATGGCAGGTACATTAATAAGCCATAAGTTTAACCCACTCCTCCCCCTGCGCTATCTTTAAATCCAAATACTATTTCAATTTTGTTGTACTTCAAATTTGTTAAAGCTTACGAAAAGAAAAAAACAAAAACTCGCTGCCAAACTTTTGCCCGAATGCACTTTGTCAGTGAAAAAGTTTTGCCTTCTTTTCGTTTGCTCTTTCCATTCAGTTCAACGAAAATTACAGTCTTTGTCAAATGCAGTTGAAAAAAAGCACGAAAAGTTCAAAGACAACACAAAGATTTGCCGATAATGATGATGGTAATGATAATGATGACATGAAGCGTTGTTGTCCAGCTCTCCAGAGAGTCAGAGATAATCAATTATGTAAAAAAAAAATCAAATGCGGAACTCGCTTGTCACAGCAATAAAACAAAATAAAATGCAATCAGCAGCTGCGGATGGAGGAGGCTGCATAATTTTGCACGGCACATTGACTGATTATGAGCGCTTCAATGAAACGCTGATTTATGCAGTGGAGACAGGCAGGAGCAGCAGCAGCAAAACGAAGTAAAATTACAATGACAAATTAATGAAAATGAGCAAAGCAAACCAGAAAGATGGCGCCTAGCCACAGCAGCAGCAAAGGAAAGGTAACCATTATTTGCAGCATTATATAGTCAAATCCATTGGTCTAATGACTTGGCATTAAAACGGAGGAAAGAAATAACCAAATTGGGCTTATCAACTTTTTTGGGGCTTATCTTCAAAGTGAAACTAATGGGAAAGAAATTATCTGCTGCCTTACTTATCAGTGTTTAAGAGCTCTTCGGTAAAGCATACAAATTTTAGTTTAGTAAATTGTTTAAATGGAAAAAACGATAAAAAAAAAAAAAAAAAAAATATAAAAAAAATACAAAACTAAAAAAAAAAAATAAAAAAATTATAAAAAAAATACAAAACTAAAATAAAGGTAATAAAAAAATTAAAAATGATTAAAAAAATTAAAGTACGAATCTCTAAAAACTATTCATTGTTATACAATATTGAGATCTTAAACCGAACCAAGAACCAAACCGGTGTTCTTACGAAAATGCTGAACCGAACCGAAAACCTCCTTCAAAAACGGTTCGGTTCAGTTTATCCATGAGTTAAATGATGTAATCACAACGATATTGTTGTACCTTAAAATTAAGGAATTTTTCTATGGAAGTTTTGGTAGAAAACACTACGTTAATCTAAATTTTGCTTTTGCAGTACTTTTATGTTCTCTAGTTTACGTTTATAGAGATTATAACGCGTTCTTCTCGTTCAGACGTTAGAACGACGCTTCCATTAGCTAGGAATCCAATTGTTAAGCATCGTTTTCGTAATATTTTATATATATTTGCATTTTTTCTTAACTTATATTTCAGTTGGAAATCGCAGTTATTTAAGTAGGATTCATTTTAGAAAGTTCGGAAATTCGGAATAGGGATCAGGCGGGATACTAAAATATACTTGAACCTTCGAACCGAACCAAAACCGCTGTTCGGATTGCTACAAAAACCATATTATGATCCGAGCCGGTGGTTTAAAAACTCTGTGAACCACTGAACCAAACCACTCCTTATTTCCAAACGGTTTGCATCCCTGGTTGTTATTCCACTCTTTTCATCATTACCAAATCAAATGGATCCATTAATAAAGCTTATGAGTGATTTTTCCTTCACGTAACGCACGATTTACGAAATAAAAATTTCTCAACGCACGATTCACGCACACAATTTTTTAAGCGTTTTGCGTCACGCACGATTCATGCACGATTAAAGGAGAGGTCACAAATGTTCAGGCACGTGCAGATCACGAAATCAAAAGCAAATCACTTGAGGATTTACACGTGAACAACCTTCATTAGCTTTCTTATTGGCGAAAGATGTAAATGGTACTTCTACACCTATCGTTTAATAGGTCTGAAAGAATTCCCCTGAATTTCACGCCTACTAAGAAAACTTTATGAAGTTTGCTTCATCGTGTAAATTTGGACTTAGGAATAATTTTACGAATCAAATAAAATGGAAAAAAAGTTCGTGAATACTGCACGACTTATATTCACGAGGTATATCTTTAACAAGCACGGATCACGGCTGCACACGCACGAAAATTCACGTCACACGCGCACATCTAGCTTAGGTTAACTCGGATGACCATTTAAGGCCTGATCCGTTGTTTTTAGAAGTCCTTATAAAAAGGATCTAACAAAATAACGAAGATATTTTGAAGCCCTTACTAAATGATAAGCAAATCCTTATTTTGCCGCTTTCTTCTTATAGCTTTCCAATTGAAAAAGAATCGAAAAGACCTTTACCACCGTTAGTTTTCGGCTGTTTCATTGACTTATATTCCAAACTTTGGGAGTCTAATTTTGCGCTGCAGCAAAAACTCTACTAAGATCATGTTTAGACAGGAAGGAAGAAATCAAACCTTATCGTATTGGGGTTCCAATTTGGGTTCGTTTTATTATCATAAGTAAAGGATTTATTTCAGTATTTGGTTTCGTATTGTCTTGCTTTTTATTTCAGTATTTCGGTTAAATTGATTTCATTCCAGTCAATTCGGCTCAACAACAATATTATAGAACAGCGTTTGTCAAGAAGAGCGCAAGGCGGAAAATTGAGAGTATTAGTGTGCGAATATAATGCGACGCAAAGCGGCACTGAACTACTTCAGTCATGCGTTGGCGAGCGACTGATTGGTTTTGCTGATTTGTTTGCTCGCTTGCAAAGGGCTCGTGTCTGTGGAATTTGCCAAATGTGCATGGATCCGAAGGCCATAAATAATGAAAAGACCAAGAAGGAAAAATCTACCATCACCCCATAAGCTAAATTATAGAACCAGTTGGAAATTTTAAGATCAGATTCGTGTTAAGTTTATCATCCTAACCTAGTTATAAGAAAAACGGGAAACAAAATCAAATCCAAGTGTTATACAATTTAATGCGCCCTTTCTAGAGGGTTTGTCATTTACAATATTTTAACAAATTTTCTTTAATGTGTTTTTAGGATATTTCAATCTCCCTCGTTGGAAGCCCGAGAGTAAAAAAAACAGAAAATATCAGAAATACATGCAAATTTTCTCAAAGGCGACTAAACAAAGTTCCGTTTAACATGTAATTAGCTTCATCAGGTCGCAAAACTTCCTCTTTAAGACTTGTGAGAGAAATTATAGAATACCACGTACAGAATTTTCACTATTAAACAATTGATTCGTGTACATTACAGTCGCTGTTTTCTCATTCTCGCCCACACTTGATTGCTAACTGATGCATCAAAAATGTATTTCCCTACTGAATACATATTCGTATGCTCCCCGCACTCGGCGAACGCATAGCTTCATTTCCACCTGGTGCTCCGCTGTGTTTCGACGCTTTTAAATAATTTTCAACGATTTCAATTTGATTTCCATTTAACCCCAAAAATCGACCCACAATGGCCCCCGACATCCATCATTCGTTTACGTTGCTGCTCCCCCCGGTGGACCCCCCAATTGTCGCCTCGCTGTGCAATTTTCATGTGCACTATAAATTTTAACGAATTCATTTGTTTGTGAAACGTGTGCAGACCGAACAGAGAGAGACTTCAAAAACAACAACAACAAATTTTTGTTGTTGACACAATTGAGCGTTGGGTTGTATTATGAGAGGCCCCATGCCTGGTGTTTTTTTTTTTTTCGCTAGTCAAATTTTTTATTGACGCAAAAACTGTGCTTGGTTTACACTGTTTGTTGTTATTTGCTGCCAGAAGACCGAAAAAAATAAACAACAATTTTTCACATATTGTTAAACATATTTCCATTTGATTTGGCTCTGACACCAACCCCAACCCCCCCTCATCACCTTAGAAACCCGTGAAGAGGAAACCAGAAAATTGCTACATGAAAACAATTTCCAATGTTTTTACCATTTTCATTTCCAATTTGACCTTCACCCTCTTACCTACCCACAAGAAAATAAGTAGACAAATGAGATTGGTTTTCTTGTTGTTGTTGTTCGGGGTGGGTGTGTCTCCTCCGCGTTGAGATTTGAATGAGGTAAATACAGTGAGAGAGAGCGGGCGCTGCGCATAAGGAAGCCCCTAAGATGTAGCAGACTTGAATTTGTTCTCATAAATTTAAGCTATAGTTAATCATGTGTAACCAATTTCCAACACTTTCCTTCATCTAACTTATATATAATTTAATAAAAGCTTGTTTCCATAACCAGTTAACACATCTTAATTCCAATGGCCAACTGGTGAGCCGTTTATCATTCATGCCCCATGGAACTTTTCATTTACCACAAAGCACATCAGCATTGTACTTCAACCACCCCAAAAAATGCCCTGAACTGTCATTTTTTCTTTCCTTTTTTTAAACCCTTTTTCCTCGCAAACATTGTGTAATTTAATTGCCGAGGCATTGTACGAGTATCTCAGGGTCAGCTCTCTGACCCTTTTTTTTTGCTCTTGAGTAGAAAATTTATGCAGAAAAATATTTTGAAATGAATAATAAGCACAACATTGAAATTTATTTAGAAAAGGGCAAAAAAGCAAGGCTGAAGCTTTTCCTAAAGTTTATAATGTTTGTTAATTAATTGCAACAAGACTGAGTGTTGGGGAGGGGAGGGGGGGATGGTTGTGTGTGTCCAAACACAGGAAATCTGGGCTAATCGACAGGGACACGAGCTCAACGCCAGGGGGTTGGGTCCACTTGTTTACTTCACAAAATGTTGTTGATGCCAGCATGGCACGATAATTAAAGTTTTCTTTCACAATTTGCTAAAATCTAAGTTTATCTTTTTTAATTAAAAAAAAAATTCCAAGGTGAGAAACTGAACTCTTTTAAAACAAGTTAACTTGTAATTTAAACGCTCCTCAGCAGTCAGAAAAAAATCAGGTATAAAACACTGCACAAAATACTTTAAAAAGTGTTTTACACAACTGGTCACCTTCACCAGCGCACGGTGGCTCGTTTGCTAGTGCCAAACCCTCTAAAAATGGCGTAAAAAATTGGATAACACATGGTTTTGATTTTGTCAGAAAAAAATATCAAATAAGAGAAATCATCCGGTTTTACTTAGCTACGTAAGGAGGATAACCTTTACTTTATTTAAAGTTTATATATACAGTTGCGAAAAAAAAAATAGGACCACTATGACACCTTGTTCTATTGATCAAAAAACAATAATAAGACCACTTTCGTATTCTTCATAGAAACCGCTATATTTCGCAGAATTACTTTCATGAAAAGCACGTGGTTAAGGGATTTGACTTTGATTTTATTATTCTGATCATCAAGAGTAAGGTAAATCAAAACCAATAATCGTGGAAAACACTGGCGATCGGAAAATAGTGATATCATCAAAAATAAATCGATTTTGATAGGAAAATCCTTTAAAGAAGTTGTTCGATTGGTTGGGTATTCAAATAAAATAATACCGAACTCAATAAATTACAAAGAAAAGACTGAAAGATTTGCTCAAAAGCGATTCCTGGCCCAGTTTCACGTTAAAACATTAATACTCAAGGGCAACAGGGATCATATTAGTTTCGTACATGTTTCGTGGAAAAGGTTCTCGTTTATACGCCAGAAGTCCTTTAAACTCAAAAAAAAAATAAAATAAAAAAAATACACTGGAAAAATCATTAAACATGAAGGCTCAAGTGTAATAGTATTTGGATGTTTTTCTTACTATGAAGCAGGTCGACTATATTGTATCAAAATCACAATGGATCAACATGTATACGTCCATATTTTTGATATTTGATGCTTCCTATCACAGAATATGAGATGCCGCTAGTTTGGGTCTTTTAACAGGACGATGACCGATTAATTATCGCAGTTAATAATATGAATGGATCATTTAAGCAGAGAGCAAACTGCTGAAGCTATAATAAGTTAAAAGACTTTTATTAAAAAATGAAAGACTTTAAATGAGTTTTATTTACTGAACTTTATAATAAAAGTCTTTCGTGGACTCTTTTTTCTTTGTAATAAAATAAAAGTCTTTCATAATAATTATGTTCCAAGTAATAAAATAAAAGTCTTTAGTAACTGTTATTTATTAACTTAAAAAACCTATCATTACATGAGTTTAATTATACAAGTCTTCAAATAACTGTTATTAACTGTGTAATTAAAAAAAAGTTTTTAAGAACTATTATTAACTGAGTAACGATAAAAAAAACTCTTATTTTTGACCCAAAAAAAGTTTATTGTGGATATCGATAGAGGAAAGGAAAACTCACGTTTTGGTGTATTTCGAATAATTTTGCCAAATGAGCTTCATGGTTTTATTTCTATTAAAGTTTTACGAAAATAACTATTATAGTCCGTCCCTGGTCATAACGCATATTCATTACACTAGGCTACGGGGAACAGTTATTTAAAGAAGTGGAGGTATTTATTCTGGATGAATTTCACGCGGTTTTGACGCATCTGTCTATAAGGAAAACTCGCCCAAGTCAGAGCTAAAATATAAAAAAAAACTGCTATTTTTGGGCATGTTTTGTGGAGAGCCTATAATGCATAAGATTTTCAGTGTACGAGTACTCAAAGAGGGGAGAGCAACAATTGGTGAATGCAGATAAAAAGAGAATCAAAAATAGAAATTTACCGTTATGATTAATTTTTGTTAAATGCTTGGTTGCGGCCAGTTTAGTAGTATATCTTGACTTTAAAGTATCCAAAATAATAAAAGTTTTCCATTTTGAATACATGTACTCGAATTGACCATATTTTCCACATTTTGACATACTTAACTAACGAAATTTTAACCAATATAAATTTTACTTAATGAAATTCTCGTTAAGTCTTTCACTGCACACACAATTGACAGCTTTTAAATTGTTAAGTGCATCTTAAAATGCTATTAATATACAATATATGTAATGGTAAGTGAATAATTTCGTAAATTTTGATTGCAATTGACAATTGAAGTAAATCAATAAATGGCGCATTGGAAATTAAATATAAAATACACAAACAAACGCACACACACACACACTCATATGACTTATACAGGTCATATTTAAACGGCATTAAAATATCACATTTGAATGGGGGGATTTATCTTTTACATCAATTGGCAACAGCATCAGCGACCTTCACACAGAAAATACAAAATAAGTAATAACATTTAATGCCCAAAAACAAAATACTTATGAGTAATAAATTAAAAGAACCAGATGTGACGTCTGATGATGATGTTGATGATAATCGAAATAAACAACAAAACAATTGAACAGAAAATGGCAAGAAAAAAAAGGAGGACAATAAAGTGTTTTGTTTCTAAGTGGGCCACACACACACAGACAAACACACAGATTTATGATAACTCAAAGTTAATTGGCTAAAATGTGTGGAAATTGACAAACCCCTTGAATTTTGAAAGGTGCAAAATACAAAGAGCGCACACAAAAGATGTGGAATAATGACAGTTGCTGTCAAGATAAATTTAGAGAGAGAGCAAAAAGGGGAAGAGGATATATATTATAAGTTAATTTTTTTAAAAATAGCAAACAGGTTTATTAGCCAGAACTAAATTCATTTCAAAAAGCTGAATTTATTAAATTTAATAAGCTTTTTAAATTGTTGCATAAATACTTTGTAACTGCCTCTATGAGGGTGTTTTTTTAATACTTTTTTTGAGGCAAAGTTTTGTCACTTTCAAATTATACTTTCAGATATGAATAGGATTAACTAAGCTCTCAACACTCATATATAAAATTCTAAAACTTCCTTTACCTCTTAAACCATTAAAAAAAATCCCCCCTTCATTTCCGTTCCAGCCATAACACTTCCGTTTCCAAATGGTGTCCAAACACAGTGCCTGCAAAATTCATATTCACCCAAAAATGGAAAAATCAAGAATTCCCATCAATGCCCAATCTGCCAACATTTCACACTTTCCTCCTTTCTCCTTCACTTAACCACCGCCTCACTCTATTCCCGTCTCGCTTTAATCCACCGCAAGGTCAATACAAAATGGCGTCGCTGTTCAAATACAAAGCACAAAATGGCGCATATACATTGCATTACCAACCAATGCACCAATATTCCATCTTCTCCCTCACAAAAAAAAAAAAAAAAAAAGTTCACGCTTTACCAAACTTTTTCAAACAAAAACCATTTCAGCCAAAATAAAATTTTGTTTGCACATTCAAGTGGTTCCACAAGCTAATTAAAATGCTTTTTTGGTGGGATGGTGTGAGAGTTATCAGTTTAACAAATTGATGGCTTGCACAAATTCCATACAATTCTCTCATTCTCCTACCCCCCACCCCATCCCCCACCAACAACCACATTCAAGCTTTTGTTGACGCAAGTTGTTTGCTTGCTTGCTTGCGTGTCCAAGGCGACTCAAAGCAAAAGCAAAAGCCAAGCCATCTTATAGCCTTGATGTTCCTGCTTCTTTGTGTGTGAGCTTCTAAAATTGTATCCTTGTATCATTAATTAAGATGCACAAACACACACACACACACACACACACACACACACACACACACACACACGCACTCACAAAGCCAAACAATCATTAAAGCAGGAGGAAGCAAAATGATAAGACGACGACTAATTGATACCTTAAACGAGAGATATGCATATGTGGTATGGTATGGGGAAACCACCCAGATATTGCCTATGTTGCTTTATCTATATGTTGAAAATAGAAAAGAACTTTAAGTCTATACCCTAAAAACAAAGATTCATAATGAAACTAAGACCGCAAAATAAGTAAGACTAAGTGCGGTCTAAGACCGCATTTACACGATGAAGCAAACTTCATGAAGTTTTTCAAAAAGCTTTTGTTTGTGGGAAAGAGGTGTGGTGGGGTGGCTTTCCCCTCTACGCCTCTTTCCTACAAACAAGAGCTTTTTGAAAAACATCTTGAAGTTTGCTTCATCATGTAAATCCCGAC
This sequence comes from Lordiphosa mommai, assembly GCA_018904225.1. Taxonomy (NCBI): domain Eukaryota; kingdom Metazoa; phylum Arthropoda; class Insecta; order Diptera; family Drosophilidae; genus Lordiphosa; species Lordiphosa mommai. The sequence continues at coordinate 1,339,462 of JAEIFT010000028.1, forward strand.
TAAGTCCACATTCACACGATGAAGTTTCCTTCATGAAGTACTTCATGAAGTTTTTGTTTGTGGGAAAGAGGTGAACGGGGCAGCCGAAACTGGCAAAGCTTCATGACCTACCGAGTTGTGAAGCTTTTCGATATTTCTCCTTTGCTTTGTTTCGATTGAACTGATGCAGGGTTGATTTGGGGGCTATTCGCTTATCGATAGCTCGCGTTCTCAGTCGAATTAAAATCGAACTTCATGAAGCAAACTTCTTCATGTAAATGCGCATGAAGTTCTGAAGATGCTTCAAAACGAAATCGAAGAGATCTTCATGAAGCAAACTTCATCGTGTAAACACGGACTAAGACTATTTTATGCCAAGTTGACCATTCTAAGCACGAGACTATGAAACTTGCAATGTATTTACAGTAGAGAACTTGGAGAACTCTAGCAATCATTTTTTATGGCCAATATATATTAAAAAACGAGAAGGCAAAGCTTACTTCGTCTGTGCCGAATATAATGATGTTAGACTTTGACAAATTCAACATCTTTGAATAACTGGTTGCTTTCTTAAAATCGTATAAAATAACGTTATTTTCTTTAAAATACTTGTTCCTGGGATTAATCCCAAAACGAATTTCGGTTCCGGTACGTTTTAGTTATTAATTTATTTTGGGTTTCGGTTCCGATTCCCATGTCATCCCTAAACTCAGAAAAAGTGTTGGAACTAAAAAATTGTTTTCTTAACTTTAATAATGCTTTCTAACAAATTGAAAAATATTTATTAATTTTGGTTCAAAATAATCGGACGTAAAATTTGCCTTAGCCCCGATAAAAAGAGAGCTACGTTAATGATCACTTTTTGGATATATTGAAATCTGTTCTAAATATAAGACTTCCATGTGACCCTAAATAGGGTCGAAAAATACTCAAAGGGATATAGCAGCACAAAGACGGTCTAATTTAATTAGAAACATAAAATCTGCAATAAATATCCTTATCAGGGGTGTCCTGGGAATCTCTAGAGATTTTCGTATAAACGAATGCATTTCGAACTTTACTTGAATGACTTTATATGTGAAGTGACAAGAATAAGTACGTTTTCTAGATTGAATGGAATATTAAATATTTAATGTATTAAAATGTTGGACTGTTTTTTTTTTTTACATTGATCTCTTACCAGCTAAAATATTTATTTAAAATAATTATAATTCAGTTTGATAAATAATAAGAAACCGAAACAGTACTAGTATTAGCGTTTTCGATATGGTTCCGGTTTTTTTTCGTTCCTATTACGGCGGTTAATGGTTTTCGGTTCTCAAAAATATTTAATATCTATACCTTTAATCGGTTTATTTCGGTTAACGGTTACAGTATTATTCCCTAATGGCAGCTGTATGAAAAAAGTCGCCCGATTTTAACCAAATTTTTGCAGAACTATATTTTTAATAATATTAATAATTCCTAAGTTAAAGAACCTTAACGTTAAAAACAAAAACTTTGATCCTTTGGTGGTTCCGACATATAAATATCGGAGTTATGGAATTTATCTAATTTATTTTAATTATTTGAAAGTGTGATTATATTCAAGTCAGAAAAACCACAGTACCAACATAATTACACTCCCAAATAGTTAAAATAAATGACAAAAAGATTTATAGCTCCGAAACAATTGAGGTGCCAACTTTTAGCTTTATACAGTAAAAACAAATAGCATTTCGCGGTAATTAATTTTTGTGTTCAAATTTTCACGATTTGCTTGGAAAAAAAATGACAATTTTTTAAAGAGTGATTTATTTACAATAATGTAATTTTACAGATTTTTTCCATATCTTTTTACCAATGGTTTTCCTTAGCAAGCAATTATAAATAATTAAATTTGTATTAAATCTCAAATTTTTAAACAAAGTTTTGACTGTGAATTAATATTATTGGCTGCTTTAATTATAATAAACTCAAAAATATACGCGTTCAAATAGTAAGACGGATGGACATAGCTATATATATATATATGTATATGTTTGCACAACTTCATGATACTATTTTCACCAGAGGTGAAGGCAGATCCAGAATCAGAAATGGTCAGGTTCGGCGATTTATAAAGATTTTAAAACACTGATTCGGTTCATAAAATGGTTTTTGTAGCTAATCGAACCGCAGTTTAATATTGAATCCTTTGCGCAAAACTATCGCATGTTACATTCTTGACCGTGGCTCTATTTAATTTTTCGTTACTACTCTATTTCGGCTTTCCGATCTTTAGGGTAAATATTCCCATATGGAAAAATAAATTAAAAATTTTGTTTAAAATGTATTTCAACAGTTTGGTTTAAAATAACATTTCACGTTATTCATCGAAAGGATTATTTAAAAACCTTTTATTGTTAACATTTTATGTTAAAATTAACATTAAGTTGTCAGACTAAGCGCGCACAGTGACCCCAAATATATGTAAGACAGAAGTTATAATTTGTATATCTCTACTATACTTTGATCGATCCTTTTGGAAATTTCACAGATTATAGATATTGGCCCTATACAACATTTTATTGTAAAATAAGAGCTTAATATATGTTATTGATATATGTAAAATTGTAGAAATTATTCAAAATTTTCTATTGCGGGGGCGTGGCAAAATATTGAAACAAACTTGATTTGCTTGCAGACAGTATGAGAGTCTACACTGAAAGAATGGAAGCTCTTATAGTCTCTGAAATCTTGGCATTCACACAGACAGATGCACGAACAGGACACGATCGAGTCGGCTATTGATGCTGATCAAAATTATATATAATTTAGGGGGTTGGATACACATATTTGCACGAACTTAGTATACCAGATACAAAAGTATGTGTACTTTCGTTAGATTTTTTTGGTGCCCACTTTTAGTCCTCCATACCCTTAGCTCATCTATGAATGCATTCAATGCCACAAATGCACCTTAGCAATTCATCTATAAAACTGAAGGCGGTGGGGTTGTTTGCTTGGCTTACTTTTACTTTGGTTTAGCTTTGGCTTTTTGGTTTTGTGCTAACTAACCTTCTTCTCCATAAAATGTTTTCCATTTAATGGATACCAAAAACTACATTTGCTTGACATTAAATATGCAAGCCAAAATGTCTCGTATAACTTGTTCTGTGTGTGTGTGTGTGCTTTGGCTCTGCTTTGAAATTAATTTAATCAGCTTAGTAATTAGAATGCAGCCTTATCAATAGTTAATGCAATTTGTTTATAATTAAATTTCAATTTAAGTTAAAGATTAGACCAAAATGACAATATAACGTGATTTTCTGAATTTATAACGCGAAATAGAAATTTTGCGCCGTTTTGCTTATCCAATCATGAGGCCACAACCCAGGTTGAAGGCATTCTTCACATGATTCATGCGTCCACTCAAAGCCAAAGAGAAGGGCAACGGTTGCAATCGCTTCTCCAAAACACCACAACATTGCCAATTCGAGTCCACGGAACCACGGAATACTAAATCCGCTTTGGGTAAATCAATTTGATAGGCCAGAGTTGCCACCGATTCCTGTAGACGTATATTGGTTTCCACTTCGACGCCAATTTGCAACTGCTCACTGGCCTTCTGATAGAAACACAGATGCAAGCCACTGGGTCCCAAGGTGCCAGACCATACAGAATCCCCCAGGGAATAACGTCCGACAGCTGAAACCACCGCTATTTGTCTTCCCGGTACATTGGGACCATATTGATAGGCCATTTCGGTGCCCAGGGCCAAACGTTGGGTTACCGCTTGTAGATATTGACACACAATTACCCCAGAACTGGTGAGTATACCAGGATTTCCCAGTGTCAAGGATAGGGTAAAGTTATCACCGCGATAATCGCTGGTTAGCTGCGTGGCCACCAAACGGGAATCTTGAAATTGACTTGCGAACTTGCAACGCAATCGTGGCGAGAACTGATGAATCATATTGGCATTCAAATTGCCCGCCGAATCAATATCGCCCAGTAGAACGGGAAAAGCTTCGGTGGGACCGTATTGCTTGGTACCCACATATGTGGCACCAAAACGATATCCACTCGAACCCGCGGTGCTCATATTGATGGTATGCGAGACTTGAAAATGATTGCTCAAACCCTTGTTCAGCATTATTTTGGCCCCATCAAAGGTATTGGCTTGCAGATCCTTGCATTTGCTATGCAATTCCTCCACAGTGCCAGGATTCTCCCAGGTAATTTTCTTTACATCGGCTGCAATGGCGGCCACCATGTCGGCTGGTATTAAGGGAGCTGAACTGCTGCTGCCGGATGAAGCTGCCATGACATTACCCATGGCTGAATATAATAAATGTGCTCAAAGAAAGATGGATAAATTTTTGATTTTTTACTCTCAACTTTTGTAATTTGCAAGAGAAATAAAGAGAGAGAGTGTGGGTTAATGTATGTGTGTGTGTGCGTGTTGCCACACTTAAAATAAAATAGAAACTAAAATAAAGGTAAGAATTATATTATTTTTTTCTGGAAGTTTACCTAACAAATCTGACAAGTCAATTGACAGAGCTTCAAAATTTCAATTGACATTTCCAGCCAAGGGCTGCTAATCGTTCCACAAATCCAGAGGTGAAAAAATCAGGGACCGTAACTGTTATAACTTTTTGGATACAAATTTTGGAATAACAATAATTTTCTAATTTTTAAATAAAAATTTAAAAATAATCGTTATTGTATGATTTTTAAATAAAAATTTTGTTTTAACAGTTAAATGGTAATTTTTATATACAAATTTTTGAATAACAGTTAAAACCAGGGATTAATCCCGAAATGTATATCGGTTCCGGTACCGGTTCCGGTACGTACCAAAATGAAAATATCGGTTAAAGGTTCTATTTCGGTTTTCAAGTAATTTCGGTTTCCGGTTCCGTTACGGTATGCAGATTTTTATTTCGATTTACCGGTACGTACCGGTACAAGTATAATTTTTTTAAATTTAAAATTGTTTCACAATATCCAAAAAAAAATGGATGTATTTAAATTTGAAAAAAAAATTATTTTTAAAATATTCCGATTTCTATACTTTTTACTTTTGGAAAAACAGTTTCGCTAAACGTTTCTGTATATTTTATATAAAAATCTTTCTAAAATCAGAAAAATATTTCTTAATTATGGTTCGAAATTATCGGTCCCTAAATCTTCTATATTTCTGCCATAAAAAGAGATATTTTGTTATTGGATAGATTTAGACTAGTTTTCTATATAGCTTTCATAATACGCTGATAAAACCAGCTCTAAAACATTTGTAAACCTAAAATCTATCCGAGCTTTTATTTACATTACATTTTTTTAAATATTTAAACGAAATTTTCTTCAAATAGGAAAAAATATTTCTAAACTTCCGAGCGAAATTTTATTTAACTCAGGAAACTTAATTTTTGAAATTTATATTACCATTTTTCCAACATTTCTATATTAAAGGGAGAATTTTACTAAGACTAAGAAATCCGTCTTAATCTTAAAAAAATAATTTAATCCTGGTTTTCTCTAAAGGCCGAATTTCTGAAGAGTCCGAAAGAAGAGAAGAGTGTATACGTTGCTATTTTACCGGTTGAAATATATATTTCAAATAATCATAAATCAATAAAAATAAATAATAAAAAACCGAAACAGTACCGGTATTAGCGTTTCGGCAGGGTTCCGGATTTTTCGGTTCCAATTATAACGGTTTTCGGTTCTCAAAAAATGTTTAATATCGGTTCCGGTTTTGATACCGGTACGTGGCTTGAAACGGTTGATTTCGCTTAACGATTCCGGTTTCGGTTCCGGTATTATTCCCTAATTTTTATTATAAAATATATAACAAAATAAAAATTAATTTAATTTTAATTTAAATTTTTATAATAAAAATTACTTTTTTAATTGTTTTGAAAATTTTTTATAAAAATTACTTATCTAGTATATCATAGAATGTATATCATAGAATGTCTTTGATAGAAGGAAACAAGATTTACTTAAACCTACTAGATTAGTAATTTTTATAAAAAATTGTATAATAAAATTTTTTCATAACAATTAAAAAGTAATTTTTATTTAAAAAAAAAAAATTAATTTAAATTTTTATAATAAAAATTAGTTTTAACTGTTATTCAAAAATTTTTATATAAAAATTACCATTTAACTGGTTAAAACAAAATTTTTATTTAAAAATTATAATATAACAATTTCAAAATATTTTTGTAATAAAAATTGCAAATAAAAATGTATCCCATTTAATGACTCGCCATTCAAAATTATGAAGATTCATGTACTCCATTTTATGAGGGGATCCATATTTCGAAATAATTTTTTTCACTTCCATCCCTGGAAAAAATTGTATCTAAATTTTTTTTCAATATTTTTTAAGCATCTTTCTGGTTAGGCCAACTAATTATGGATCATCACTGCATTTAAACTGTGAAATAAAAATCCAAAAAAATTTAAATAACATGTAAATGATGAAAAACCAAAACTTTTGCAAACACAAAACCGCAATAACCGCAACACGTTACCGTTTGGCTCAAAAGAAAAGTGGCAGAAATAATTGGCCAAGTACAACAAATTTATGTGCACCTCCTCCTTCTACTTCTTTACCATCTCTCCCCACCCCACTGACTTGGCTAATTATGCAGTCAAGCAATAAGTAACTGGCTGGTTGATAGAGGCAGGGGAAGGAGGAGAAGGTGGACGTAAACTGAATGACTGGACAGTAATAGATAAACTTTTTTGTGCAAATGAAAAGTTATGATAGCAGCCAAACAACAACAACCACCGACGACAGGGAAACGGTATTTTTTTTTTATATCTATATATATATTATTTTTCTTTTCTTGAGTTAATTTCATAAACACAAATTGGACACGGCATGAAGAAAATGCATTTACACGAAAGTCATAAATCATCACAACAAAAATCTTTTGTATAAAATGGGATGGTTTAGTAGTAGCCTCATGATATGATTATTCAAGTTGTTAATCATGCTAGGAGAAACTTTCTGCTTTAAAGAAAATATTAGTGTTGCAATTAAGAAGGTTGTTCTATTTGTATTGTTGTGAAAGTTCATTAATTCTGAGAGGACTGTCTATAGAAATATTTTTTCAATTTTTAAATCAATTACCTGGAGCAAAGGAAACAAAATTATATAGAACTTGAAATAATGAAAAATATCGATTAAAAGTTAAACACATGGGTTCTACAAATCGCATTCGACCCCAAAAACGACCCTATTTCCATACAAAGTCGAAAGCGATATACTTTATCAAAAGCTTTGCCAGACAAATTAAAAGACATTTTTACATAGTGTTGTTAAACAGTAGATTGCCTATTTTTAGTGTTGAAAAATACGAAAATTGTATAATTTTTCATGGTTTCGAATAACAATTTTGACATTGAGCTATACAAATAGCAAATATACTCAGAAAACAAAGGCATCTTAAATTAAGGAATGACCGTTTTGTTCTTAAAATTTGGAGTTAGGTATGAAGCAGAGAACTGCATGCGGTGGTGTTTTTTTGGACTGTGAGTATACTTATAAAAATTGCGGTATAAGTATAAATTATACTTACACCGCAAACACCGCATTGACCGAATTTCAATATCGTATAACCGCATACATACATTGTAATATCGTAGACACCACATTCCTACCGCATTAAATTTATTAGGGTATTCACGATAACTTGCTTATTAGATAACGTGTTGAAAAATGAAATTTAAGCATCATCTGTCAAACCCACCTGAACCCATCTGAACTAGAGGTGGAGAACTATCGATAGTCGGCACAATCGATAGTTTTTTGAAAACCATCGATAGTCCACAATAGTTTTCGCTTTAAACGCGCTTGTTTAAAAATGTAAAAATTTTAAATAATTTATTTAAAAAAAGGGAATTTAAAAAAAGGTTTCCGTCACTTTTGGTTTCAACTTTGGCATTGGCATATTGAGTCGTGGGTTCCGATTAGAAATATGTATCATACCATATTAAAGAAACTCTGATGCTCGCATTCAAATAATTCAGCAAATCGTGTTTTTTTTTAACCTTCAAGTGGTCCAAGCATCACCAAGCCGAAGCTTGTTACGCGCGAACCGCAGGCAAAATAGCAGCCCACCTCCTGCGACACGAAAACGTATAGGAAACCCCTAAATAAAGACAAAATACGGGCTAAATACATTAAAAAAGAGGTTTTGATACCAGGAAGAGATTCTTCTAAGGCCATTACTAGGTAGAGTTTATTGTAACCAGTACAAAGGACACGAAACGGCTCATGCATGCAAAGCATAGTAGGTAGTAGTACAACGTTTAAGAGATTGGGGTTATCCCCTGCGAGTCGGTTTAAGAAAACACTAAGATTAATTTGACTCATGAACTCTGATGAGATTACGTTATATTTGCTAAATAACGTTTTTAAGCGAAATTATTCTTTTTTTCTTGAAGAGCTACCTCTGTGGGTGCCGATAGTGACATCGATAGTTCTCCACCTCTAATCTGAACCCACTTGTGAGTGAATATCTTGATTATTTCAACTCAATAAATCAAAGCCAACTAAATTAAAAAATTTTAAGTTATGTATTTTTAAATATAACTTAAGAAAATGTCTTAAAATAGTATCTAATTGCATTTTATGTAATTGCAATCGTTAGGGTTTTTTTTTAAATTATTGTCGTTTTTCTCTATATATTTCGAGCATATTTGACATAACAAAATATTTCTTATGTCATCTATAAGATATAGTTATCCGATGTTTTAGCAGTTTTCAGTGAACACTATGAAGAATATCTGTATGAAGCTCTAAAACTGAGAGACTGACTAGTTTCCGTAGAAACCTACAGCGGTGGGGCAATTCTCAATTAACTTAAGTTGACCCAAATATATTTAAAATTCTAGATACAAAAAATAGTTTATTCTCAGAACGGGAAGAGTCCGTATCAGTATCTCTACAAGTTCTTAATAGCGGACCAGAAACCAAAGTCGTATAAAACTTGTTTTTAAAAAGAAATTTCTAAGACGATGCCAGCTATTGCTAATTCGCTTACTTTAAATTTTCCGATACAACTTCAAAATGTTCCAATATACTTTTATCTTTGAATAGGCGCTTTATGTCATCAAACGAGACAAAGAACTGAACCGAACCGTTTTTATTTGCTTTTTGGGTTCAACAAAAGTAAGCGGTTCGGTTTGGTATTTTTAAATTGATCAAAAGTGGAGAAAAAAAACTCCTTAAGCTTAAACTCCAATTACATTTAAAGAGTTACCAAATTTGGTTACCTTGGTTTGGTTTTCAATTTTTTTTTTTTTAACACATTTTGCAAAAAAAAAAAAAAAATTAAAATTAAAACAAAACCAAAATCACAATTATTACCAAACTAGACAAGTTTTTTCTCGCACAACTGTGGTGCGTGAACATTTTGGGAGCAACCACAAACCAAAACCAGATACCAAAAGAAAACTAAAATCTAACAAAAATTGTTGTCGTCATCAGGTTGACAAAATGATACATACACACACTAACACACACACAATGTGGTTGGAGTAGAGACCCCACCTTGCCAGCAGCCGCCAATTGAACATGTCCACCGTCATGTCATGGTTGACTTGCTCTTTCTATTTCTTTGCCTTCACAACGTGTACGAGTACCATTAATTTTACATATTAAATGCACGCATGGTAGAGGGGTGAGGGTGGGGTCAGAGGGTGGTTACACGCCTCATTAATGACACGCCATTTGGGTTTCATACTGATTCTACTTTTTTTCTCTTTTTTTTTTTAATGCCAAAAGGTAGTTCCTTAAATGGAACAAGCATGCTGCTGCGCGCAGCTACACCTCAAGTCATCGTCGTCGATATTTATGTCTCAAATTTATGGACCCACTGAAGTTGGAAATTTATGTGAAAATGAATGCGGGTGTTGGGGTAAGGGGGGATGTTGTAGGTAATAAAATTTTGTAATGGGATCAAGGGGTGGAGATTTCTTGGGCATAAAGTGTTTGTCAAGTGTTTTGGTCAAGTCAAGGACAAATCCTTGGGCTAAAGCAAATTCATCATCGTTCTTATAAATTCCACTTCCACAAAAGTTTTGTGATCAAAACCCCTTATGTGCCTATACGCAATTGAGGTTGTGTGTGTGTATTTCTTGATAAGTATGTGATCCAAAATTTTATGTTAATATTTGCTTTTAATAAAAAAGAGTCGCTGTGCATTTCATATAAATGCCTTTTATCGCTATTTGAAATTTTAATCAAGTACTTACATAAACTTCATTTTATGTTTCCTCCGACGACATTGTTTTCTGCAAAATAAAATATATATAAAATATTAATGAAAACAACAAAACACGATTATTAATGGAAAAATAAATAGAGTTTGTATTCGAAATTCAGGATTCATTCAATTCCACTTAAGTTTTGGTACCAAAATGTAACGTAACGCTAGAAGACCATTATTCATTTATCTGACTCATCTTTAGTATCTACATTAACATTTAAGAGTAGGTTGGAAATATTAGGAATTAAACTCCACTCTTACTGTTCTCACGAGAGTTCTGTTTTCTATGACCAGCAAGCAAAAATCCAGGCCATCAATTCAATAATTGACAACAACAACAACTATATGCAGCATTGAATCTTTTTCTCTGGCATCTCTAATTGGTATCTGCAAAAGCGATAAGTTCTTAAAGTTCTTAAAATTAAATGACAACCTTTAGATGGAATGGGTCGCGCACCTGGCAGACCCAAAGAGACCAGGAACATGACCTTTGATAGAGAAGCTCGAAATAGCGACAAAACTTGGGGTGAGTGAGAAGTATTGGTTTATGCCCTGTGTCCTCGAGGGAATTAGGACCCAAAGAAGAAAGAAACATTCAATGGTTATTTAAGCTACTACTTCGGCAGCTAAAGGCCTGATCTCAGATGACATAAATTTTATTTTCGACACAATACTTCATATAAATATTTTCCGATTTCAAAGCTCTACAAAAGTGTTTCTATTCATATGAAGCATTGTGCCGAAAATAAAATCTATGTCATCTGAGAATAGGCCTTAAAGCCTATTTCAGTAGTCAAATATACCGTCAAATTATCGAGTCACACTGTGTTTTCAATCTACCTAATACAAATTTGAACATTTTAGCTTTTTTAGAGCCCGAGATTTTGAACGTGAAAAATTTCATAATAATATTTAGATTTTTATTTATATCTTCTTCGAATAATATCAAAATGTTGAATTCATGCTGTATTCTAATTCGCTTCGAACATCTAAACAAAACAAGGGTTTTAAAAAAAAATTAGTATTACTTTTCTTTATAAAATCAGGCCATCTTTCCTCGAAATCAAGTCCGAAATTTAAAAAAAAATTATTTTTCACAAAACTTCTACCTCTAATATTCCAACTTAACTCTACACTCAAGAAAAACCGTTCTAAATGTATTGAAACCCGTATATATCGATCTTAATAGTAGGGTTAGGAACTTACTGAGAACGGCGGACTTAAGGTAACGCTTTTATTGAGAACGGACGTTCCACGGTTAAAAACTTTTATAACTGAACTCCCTGCACTCCCCCGATCCGCCCTTTCTCTTCTCTTTACTTATAAACACCATAATCCAAATCAAATTTCTAACGCAAAAAGTTTTTAAACCTGGGTCATCTTAAACGTTTTTATATATAACAGGAGTCTTAGACAGTTAAACCACCGTACCAAGTTAACGTATCGTACCTAAGCTCTGTGTTAAAGAAAGTCGGTAGTTTTATAAGAACTATTTTAAGAACGAATTTCTCAGTTCGTTCGTCGGTTTAAAATTAATGGTTATCTTTTAAGAACGTGGGCTTATTTCAAGATCGGAAAAATTAAGAACAGATTGGGTATAAAAGTATGAAACTAATGCTGCCTTTTGGAATGCCATTTTTTCCGAGTGTAGTGCAATTTCCACAGAAAATGCCAATTTTAATTTTTATATTTACTGAAAGAACCGAAATTATGGCTAACCAAACACAGAATGAGATATTAAACTGTGCGGATATAGTTATGCACCAAGCATAAAACGAATTTTCAATCTTAACGCTTAATTTTGTATTGCTAGTGTCGTTTTTTTTGTTTCTCGATTATCTTATTTTTGATTCCCTTTTTATTTATAATCGTCAATTGATAATTTTCCCACACGAAAACTGACAAATTTGGGTGCGGCTATAGTCATGCACCAGAGTTTAGTCCACAAGTAAGTGAGAAAGAATTTAAATTTGTTTATAAACTCTATATCGAGGTTTAATTTTTTTCTGTTCTTTTACACACACTTTATAAACAGAATTTATTTATACAGACCAACGATAATATTAATTACAAACTTTTTTTTTATAAGCGTGACAAAGTTATAACAAAAACAAAAATAAATATCTCAACTTAAGCAACGCACAGAAAGAAAAAAAAAACATAAGCATAACTTTTGTACAGCAAAATCCGCTTAAAGTGACAAAACTTGCAAGAGATGCTACTTATGTACAGGCCTACGAGTGGTAAGCTACCCCCCAATCGCACCACTCCACACCCCCCACGGCCACAACTTAATACACTTTTGGCCCAGAATCAAAAGCAAAAGTCAAGCAACTTCATTTTCGCTCAGCAGTAAACAAACTTCAGCTCGCCCTTCCTCCTACACAACATCTCAAAAAAGCTCTCGCTCATTGACTTGGCGTTACAACAAAAACTTTTGCTACAAGTTTCAACTAGAGGAAGCCGGAGCAGGAGAAGGAGAAGGCTAAGAAAATATGTCTACACTTGCCGACATCCGTTTGGCGTTTTTGCCGTTGCGTGTCAGAAAGAAGGCGCCCGGGGGACCGCTACAAAGGCTAATAAACACATACACTGTGTGTGTGAGTGTATCACTATGTGTGTGTGTGTGTGTGTGTGTGGGCAGGACACCATTCATTGTGTCTCTCATTGAATGCAAATGGCACAAATTCAAATTACAAACCAACAATTTCCGCAAAATGTGCGTTGTTGTCGATTTGAATTCGTTCTTCCTCTTTGGGTTTTTCCCTTCTGCCATGGTTAATTGCATGTTTCCATATGTGTGTGTGTGCAAGTGTGCGTGCGTGTGTGTGTGACTGTTGAAGTGCTGATCCTTGTGTTTATTTAATTTGATATGCTTGTAATTACTTTTTTACTCAAGTGATGACATTTGAATAATTTACAAAGCATTTGACAAAAAAGTCTCTAAAATTATGACAAATTTAAGAAACAATGGGCGCGTTCAGCAGAGACACTTGATCCCACTTATCAGCTTAATAAAACTTCTTTTAGGGGGTCTTGTTAAATTGAAATTTTGAAAAGCTCTAGGTAAATATTATATTAAACACAAGAGGAAAAGTAGGGTACGTAAATTACCAAGAAATATATCATTGATCAGGTAGCAAGTTCTTCTGCTGAACACGTCCAATGTCACAATAGAAACACAAAATCGACGATTTTTAAAGCAGACAACCTGAATTTTGATTCGCTTTGAATAAAAAAAAACTTAGTATACTTGGTCAAGCTCATCCACCAGGAAATAATACCGGAACCGTTAACCGAAATAAACCGTTATAAGCCAGGTACCGGGTATCGAAACCGGAACCAATATTAAATTTTTTAGAACTGTTAACCATTATATTAGGAACCGAAAACCCGGAACCATAACGAAACGCTAATACCGGTATTGTTTCGGTTTCTTATTATTAATATATAATTATTTAAAATATATATTTCAACTGGTAAAATAGCAATATATACACTGACAAAAAGAGTCTTCCATTTTAGAAATTCGCACTTAGAGAATAACCAGAATCAAATTCTCTTTTTAAGATATATAATATACTGAAGAAAAATTTCTAAGAAGCGTAAAAACTTTTTTTTTATCAATATAAACCCTCTAATTAAATGTAAAGGATTTCTAAGTCTTAAAAAAAATCCTCGCTTAAATATAGAAATGTTAAAAAAATGAAAAATGTTGAAAAAATGAATGTATAAACATTTTAGAAATGAAGTTTCTGGATTTACAAAAAAAATATACTTGTACCGGTATACCGAAATAAAAATCTGGGTACCGTATCGGAACCGTAAAACGAAATAAACTGAAAACTGAAAAATAACCTTTAACCGAATTTCTTATTTCGATACGTACCGGAGCCGATATTCGTATCGGGATTAATCCCTGTCACCCACTTAACCTCTTGGAAACAACCGAGCTAGAGTTCCCAGATCCGACTGCTCCAATTTATATATGTATGAATGTATGTAAGTTCCTTATAGGCGTCTAAACGCCTTAACCGATCTTTATGAAATTTTCAAAGTATGTTCATGTCGATCAGGAAAGAGTATTCTATGTGCAAAGTCTCTGAACCGGTTCGAAAACGAGATAAGCCGTTTCAAAAGTGGTTCGGAGCAATAACTTTGAAATCACTAAATGGATCTTTATGAAATTTTCATTGCATGTTCAAGTCGATCAGGAAAGAGTCATAGCCTATCGCCCAAGACTGTGAAATGGTTCCGAACACGCTGAACTAGTTAAAAAGTGGGTCATATCTCAGAAGTTATTGAAGCTATAAACTTAAAACTTGGGGCGTAGGTTAGTTAAATTAAGACTGAAATTGCACTGGTTCAAGAGTGGTTCCGAACCCGCTGAACCGGTTCAAAGTGGTTCATAGTCATATCTCAGAAGTTATTGAAGCTAAGAACTTAAAATTTGGTGTGTAAGTTAGTTAAATGAATACTGAAATTTCACTGGTTCAAGACTGGATCCGAAACCGCTGAACCGGTTCAAATTTTCCACATCTCAGAAGTTAATTAAGCTATGAACTTAAAATTTGGTGTGTAAATAAGGTAAATTAAGACTGACATTTCACTGGTTCTAGACTGATTCCGAACTCGCTGAACCGGTTCAAAGTGGTTCATAGTCATATCTCAGAAGTTATTGAAGCTCTGAACCTAAAATTTGGTGTGTAGGTTAAAGTTAAATTTAAGCTAAGGTCCCACATGCAAATAATTTGCCCAAGTTTTGATAAAAATATGTCTAAATCGTCTTAAAACATAAGATATGGAGTTATATGAAAATAATCTGCCCACAAAGTGTCAAAAAATTCCCTATGTGGCCCTATTTAGCTTAATTTTCATTAAAAGTTGGTCAAATTATTTGCCTGTGGGACCTTAGCTTAAGACTGAAATTTCACTGGTTCAAGACTGGTTCCGAATTTTGTGTGAGGATTAGTTATTTGGTGTCAGATATTTACTGGTTCAAGACCGTTCCAAAACCTCTGAGCTGGTTCAAAAGTGGTTCAGAGCCATTTCTCAGAACTTATGAAAGCTGTGAACTTATAATTTGGTGTGTAGGTTAGTTAAATTAAGACTGAAATTTCACTGGTTCAAAACTGGTTCCGAACCCATTGAACTGGTTCAAAAGTGGTTCAGAGCCATATCTTAGAAACTATTGAAGCTAAAAACTTGAAATTAGTTATTAGGTGTCAGATATTTACTAGTTCTAGACCGTTACGAACCCGCTGAACCGATTCAAAGGTGGTTCAGAGCCATATTTCAGAAATTATTAAAACCATAAACTTAAAATTTGACAATTATATCCTCTAATTGCATTTTCTTTGCTGATTTTAAATGAATTTGAAATATTCTTCTTACAAATCTAAAGCAATAATAAAATCAATTTATTTGCGTTATTTTGTAATTATAAACCTCTCACCTGCCCGCCAAACATAGAAACAAGATTCTTTAAATGCCATTTCATTATCAAATAAAATCACTTTCTTTTTCATCTCCCCCTCCTAAGCTCACTTCCTTCCCCATAACAACGAAAATCAATAACAAGAATTGAAACCCAATAAGGCGCAAAGTGTATGAAAAAATTTACATTAATTTCAATATGCCACAAAAAAAAAAAAAAAGAAGAAGGAAAGAAAGCAAAACGAGTCGGTCAAAGGGGGGGGTATATAAATTTGCATGGGTCGTACATGCTCAGATTGTCTGGTGTCCCCCCGTTCTTCTCTTTCCTGCCTGCTGTTGTTCCGCCGTCTGTTAAACAATATTACGAATAGGCCGCCTGTAAACAATGACTGAAGCTACATGAATGTAATGCATATTGAAAGCGGGCCAATGCTTTGTACATAACAGTGTAGGGGGAAAAAAAAGAAAAAGAATCAGTCGGGGCCAGGGTGTCTGTGCCAATTTGGTAGGTAGGAAGGAAGGAAGCGAAAGGGAGGTCCAGTCATCGTCTCTCTCTGTTAGTTGAAGGGCAAAAGTAGCATTTTTTGTTGTTATGGAAAATAAATTGGTTGAGCTTATTTGGTGATGATGGAAAACCGAAAATAACAAGGACGAAAATGAAAATAAACACACACACATAAAGGGTGTTTTTTTTTCCACTTTTTCGAAAGGGATTAAAACTGTAATAAATTGGTCAGATCTGGGCAAACCTATTTCAACATGAATAGACTAGAACAACTCTTGCAAATGGACTGAAAATCAACAGAAAGTCCAACCACTGTTCAGTGATAAGGCTCATTTTGCCGAATTATCGCATTTTGAGTGATACACAAGATATTCTCCAAGCACTTTATGGGCCGGTGATATCATTGGTAACGGAAACGTTACCATCAATAGCGAGGAGAGCCATGATTAATGATTATTTTGTGCCCTAATTGAATGGGATGGTTATTGAACACAAGTTCTTCCAACAGGATGGCGCCACATACTAAAGAGAGCTACAACAAACAACTTACTGAAGCAAACATTAAACTTCTTGAAAACTTTGAAAGCCGAGTCCGTTGAGTTAAAAGTAAATACAAATTAATGTTTTGATACAGATTACCTTAATCGTTTATTAGAAAATAGAACATGTATCGCATTCGATTTCTCTTTAGTGAAAACCGGAACAGGTCTGATAGTCTCTGAGATCGACGCGTTCCTACGGATAGACTGACATAGCTATATCGACTAGACTGTTGATGCTGATCAAGAATATATATATATTTATATAGCTTCCTGTCCTGTCCGAACCACTTTTGAACCTCTTCAAACTGGTTTGAAACCGGAATTGAAACAGAAAAATACATAACTCCATATTATCAACCTCCACACCAAAATTTCAAGTTAAATAATTTCGAAGATATGGCCCTGAACCACTTTTTAAAACTGGTTCGGAACCGATTTTGATCCGGAAAAATATTTATCCTAATAATACCAGCCCTAAAAACAAGTTTTAAATTCAAAGCTTATGCAATTTTTGAAAAATTTCCCTGAGGGACTTTTGAACCAGTTCATTCCGCTTCGGAACCAGTTTTAAAAAAATCAAATTTCGTACTTCATATTATCAAGCTTCACACCAAATTGCAAGTTCCCAGCTTAAATAATTTCGTAGATATGGCTATGAACCACTTTTTTAAACTGGTACATAACCGGGTTTTATTCGGGAAAATAAATAACTTCATATTAACAACCCAAACAACAAGTTGTAAGTTTATAGCTTAACAAATTCGCGAGTAATGGCTCTCAACCACCCCTTGAATCGGGTTTAAACCGATTACAGCGCCACAAAATATTTGTTCCTTTAGGTTAGAGCGAGAGGGACATAGTTAAACGAGAGCGTAAGTTGAAGTCGGCCCTGCTCGACTTCGATATACCCGTTACTCAGGGTAAGGTTTTTTTTTAAATATTTTATTAGATCACAAATTGTGGAAGATATGAGTTTTTTTTACAAATTGCGGGGGAGGCAACTCTACTATAACTCATCTGATCCGAAAATGATGTATGGCGATCGATAGGATGATGATTTAAATATATGTCTGGAAGGTTCGAACAATCTTCTTCAAAATTTTGGGGGGAGTTTTTTTCCGGGGGCGAACTCTTTTAACTCATCTGATCGGAAATGTTTTGGGGATCGATATGAAATGATGATTAAAATATATGTCTGGAAGGTTCGAACAATCCATTTTCAAAATTGTGGGAGATTTGAGGTATTTTTCAAATTGCGGGGGCGGGAACTTTTCTATCGTTCATCTGATCAGAAAATGATGCATGGCGGATCGGTAGGTAATGATGATTAAAACATATGTCTAGAAGGTTTTAACAATGTATTTTCAAAATTGTAGGAGATATGAGGTATTTTTCAAATTGCGGGGGCGGCAACTCTACTATCGTTCGTCTGATCGGAAAATGATGTATGGCAGATCAATAGGTAATGATGATTAGAATATATGTCTAAAAGGTCCGAACACTCTATTTTTAAAATTGTGGGAGATATGAGGTTTTTTTCATTTTGCGGGGGCGGGAGGGGGCGTGGCAAAATTTTGAAACAAACTTGATCTGCGTGCAGACAATACAAGTCTACACTAAAAAAATGGTAGCTCTAGCTCTTATAGTCTCTGAGATCTAGGTGTTCATACAGACAGACGGACAGACGGACGGACGGACAGACGGACAGGTCTATATCGACTCGGCTATTGATGCTGATCAAGAATATATATACTTTATGGGGTCGGAAATGCTTCCTTCTGCCTGTTACATACATTTGCACGAACTTAGTATACCCTTTTTACTCTAAGAGTAACGGGTATAAAAAGGAACTCGGAGGAGGGCGCCAAAGACAGCGAACTGCTGACTAATTTTGAGTAGAAGGGGTTGAATATCTATGTAAATACATCCATGCTTCCTCTTAAAGGCCTATTCTCAGATGACATAAAATTTATTTTCGACACAATGCTTCATATGAATAGAAACACTTTTGTAGAGCTTTGAAATCAGTATGCTTTTGAACAGCTGTCTTATTTATATGAAGCATAAAATTTATGTCATCTGAGAATAGACCTTAAGTCCCTAAAAAGTTACTTGTCCCGATTTTAGAAAATATCAGCTTATTGAAGAAGTTTTCAAGGAATCCGCAACGCCTATTTTCATTATTCAGGTTCGAAATTTGTCGGAATTGTCATATATTAGTCTTCAGATATACATTTTTTTGAATAATACTCCTTCTTAAGTCACGAAAAAAGAACTCGACGTCCCGATTTTTGGATATGTTGGCTTATAGAATTATAATACTGATCTTAAGTAATCTTTACAGCCCATTTTCATTAACATAGGTTGAAATGGTCGGAGTTATAGACTGAACTCTGGGATGGTACATAACTCTTAGGGATGGTACTTCCACTTAAGTTTTTTTCCTACCGAGTTCAATTGTGAAGCTAAACCATCTACGGACTAGTGGTGAAGAACTATCGATAGTTTTTCAAAAACATCGATAGTTTCGATTTTCATTAGATAACGCACAGAAAATTATAAAAAAAATTCTTTTTTTAATGGAGGAACAAGAGGGTGTTCACGATGTGGCGCTCATAAACTTAAAAGTTCGGTTAGTAATCAGTTTTAAAAGTCCTTAGCCGGTTGGTTCTACAGGGTTCGGTTCTGGACCAATTTGCAGCCTTACTTCGAATAGTACTGAAAGGTAAATAATTAAAGTATTCTGTTGTTTCAAAAAAAAAAAATTTCAACCGAACCCAAGTAGGTTTTATTTTTGGGAAAGTAAAAATGAAATCTAATCCGACTCAGTTCGGACTTTCGAAAAAAAGTATTTTTGTAGCGGTTAACCTAACCAGTTTGCAAACCTGATTTATTATTATATTAGCCATTTTCCAATTTTTGGTTTAAAATTAAATAATCTCTGTACTTTATTTAATTTAAAAGTTCTACATCAGCGGTGGGCATGAAATTTGAGTTTAGAAGCAGTCCCTCAAAACAGACAAGCAAAACATCCCTTTGAGCGAGGCTCGAGTAGAGCAGCTGACTGTACAAAGGTTCGAATCCAAACCTGGGGTTCACAGAATCCAGGAACCGGTCCGTGAACCGAGCGCAAAGATTCCCCACTGGTTCGAGCCTCCGAACCAAACCTCTTCCAAAATTTGGAAGGTTTGCAGCTTTGGTTTCTATTCATATATAGTTTTGTGACGAAATTAGTTTTTATATCATCTGGAAGGAGGCCTTTAGGTGCGAAATGCATTATCATCCCTGATAAAGTTGTACAAAAAAATTATTAATAAATTTACTCCTTTTTGTTCAGTTGATTAATTTTTCAAACAGTTCAAGTTAAACACCTACACCAGCTTGGCTGTCTGTTAGTGGCAATCCCCTTGGCTTAAAAGCTTAAACGAGAAGACGTTTATAATTGGTCCTTCACAAAAAAAAAAAAACAAAAATGAAGAAAAAGTCACAAAGTCTCACAATCTTGAAAAATGACAACGGCGGCCTAGAAAATTTTCGCCCTCTCTATCTCATTCTCGTTTTTTCATGCAATTTTGGTTTATTGTTTTCTTTTCCCATTTAGCTGGCTTTTAGCCAAATTATTTATGTGTGTGCAGTGTTATTTCAAAAGATTCCAAAGGACACATTTCGAGTTCTTTAATTAAACAACAGCTAGTTACAATCTCTCTCACACACACACACATAACCCTTTTTTTTCTCTGAATATATTTCAAATTTTCTTAGCCTAGACATAAAATATTTGCCAGTTTAAAGGATTTTCTGCTTTGCTTTTAAAGTTATTTTATTTTGTGGTCAGTTTTTGTCATTTTAGGGCTTAAAATTTCATATGCTTTTTCCAACATTTTTCATTTGATATTTATGCACATTTTACTTTAGTTTCTTTTACCTGTGTAGAGAGATTTATTTTAAACCATTTAATTGCATAGATAAAAATGTGCTTGATATTTGACAAGCTTACAAAAATTGTGTAAATTCAGTTAGTGACACAATGTGTTTAGTTAAGAAATTTAACTATCGATTTTGTGTAACAAAAATGAAAATTTATTTATGTTCTAAATGAGATTTTTTTATACTATTAAAAAGCTAATTCCTCACCTACCCCAATATCAGTTTTTCAGTGACGGAAAAGTTGTTCTCAACTTTTTTTTTTTATAATTTTACCTCTTTTACATTGGCATTCTATAAATTGTTCCTTTTTTGTTGTTGTTGTTGTTGTTGCTTTTTTGGGTTTGTTTAATTGACTTGAAAACCAGTTTTATTTGTTTGCAAGCAGCAAAAAAAAGCAACAGCAACAAGCATTAAAAGCAAATATAAATTGTGTACGAAAGCTGCGTTGCGCTGCTGCTGCTGCTCTGCCCCGTATTGCTGCCTTTTTTGTATACCCTTACAGAAAGTTTATTAAGTTTCGGTTAAGGAAGGAAAGATATTCGATGTCACACAGAACGATGACTGTTCCATTATTGAACATAAAATATGATTTATAAAATTAAAGACAGGGAATTAAACCGAATATTACGATCAAATTTTCTGTTAATTTTCTAGATTATTTCGTTAATCGTTTCCGTTTTGGAATTTTAATTTTTATTCGGTATACAAATCCTTTAAAATCGAAAACTTGACAGAGTTGGCAGTCCAGCTACTTACATATACACTTCCGATCATTGAAATAGACTCAATGTATTTTGTGTGTTACACTTTGATGCAAGTAAGCTTTCATCGTATTTCTAAAAGCTGAACATTAAGCACGAAATAAAGCCAATTTTTTTTCGTCTTTTGACTCTTAAACTTAGTAACAGCGCCAAATTCCTAAGGCTCAGACATTCATTCAGATCATTGTAGTGTCTGTCAGGTGGAAATTCTTGCGATCAAGGAAGCTTTAATATGTGCACAGTACTTAACTTAGACGCTGAGCATAATTCGCATTTGCTTTGACAACCTAGCCGCCATTAAAGACGTTGGCTTAATATTCGACAAATCTGTATCGGTTAATGATTGTCGCAAATCTCTCCCAGGGATGGCAGAACAGTCTAATATAAGCCTTATTTGGGTCTCAGGACACAGACAATTGCAAAACAGACTATTACCAACATCATCCCCGATAAGGAAAATGTAGGTATGCTTATGGCAACGAGCAGGCTCATTATAAAAGTATTATTCGTGCAGAAAGCTAGTCAAAAGTGGCAGTCAATTAGCCTTAGTTAGTTATCTAATCTAAATAACACATGCCGCTAGACTTGGTGCAGCCTACAACAATTTCTGCAGAAGCTGCAGGGACGAGGAAAAATTGAAATCTGTCTTACACTTTTTCTGCTCGTGTCGACGAAGAAAAAAATTCCTCGGCTCATACTTCTACTACTTAAAGGATTTCTAAAGGATTTTTAAATCCTTGAGTCTATTTCAGTGATTGAAAATAATTTAAATTGTTTGAAGCGGCACCTACGACACTTCCCAACCAACCATATCCGGATTGAAACGGGACTACCACAGCTACACCTTTTAAAAGTGTTTATGGAGCGCTCATAGCACGATTGAAGCCAAAGTTCCTAGGAAGCACCCCTTAGGAGTGTTTATAAGACGCTCCTAGTAGAATTGAAACGAGAGTCCCTTGCAAGCATCCTTTAGGAGTGTTTATGGAGCGCTCCTACTAGGATTGAAACGGGCCTTCCTAGCAAACAACCCTTGGGATTGTTTATGGAGCGCTCCTAAGTGGGAGTATAAAAGGGATCCACAAGAGAACCGCATGGGAGCGTTTATGGAGTTTTAAAATACGTAAGTAGACCGAGCATTTGCCATAGAAGGCCTTCTTTTTGGATTATTATTGAAGACCAAAAGCAGACCACAAACACTCCGTCTAAATTATCTTAGAATGATTAACTAAGTCCTTTTCAAAAAATCAAAGGCGAATAAAGGAGTCAGCTCGGATTCTTAGCGGATTATTCGAGTAAGCATTCTGAGACTCCGTAATCACTCTTTTAAGGGGTCCCTGAGGAACGCTTTTTTCATATATATTAAAAAGGCCTTTTCTCCGGAGGATATGCACCTTTAAGACTATTTTAGGAGTTTCTCTAGGAAAGAGTCCTAAAGGTGTACCCAGCGGACTTCGCTGGTTGGCTGGGTTAGAAAGTTAGTTTTTGATTTGTTTATTTAAGAATTAAGTCCTAAATAATAATTAAATATAAAGGCCTGTTCCGGTTTTCATTTTCGACAAGATTTGTCGAATTCGAATGGGGTAAATATGTTGTTTTGTTAAATTTAAATTTATTGAGTAAAAGTTCCATGTCTAATTCAATAAAAATTTAAGGTCTGATACCGATTACCTTGATGGTTCATTAGAAAATCGAATATGGACCATAACCAGAACAGTTCAGATAGTTTTTCAATATTCATTCGTACTTTGATTTAAAAAATTTAATTATCTATACAAAATTCTTGAGTCTATTTCATTGATCGGACGTTTATAAGCAGTCTGGTGCCACTAGCTCTGAGATCTGTGCGTTTATTCAGACAGACGAACTTGGCTATATCTGATCATGAACATATATACTTTTATTATCTCCTATCTACCTTTGTACCTTTAATACAGGGTATAAAAATTATAGTATATTTTTTTTATTAAATTTGGTAAGAGTATTCAAGTTTCTTGGCTCAATTATTTGAAACAAACAGAGCGAGCAGAACGCAACACAGAGCAAGAGAGCGGCGAAGGTTTGTGCGCTCTTTTGTATTTTTTCTTATCATAATGCGATTATTTTCGGGTTGCCCGGCGTGTAGAAAAAAAATAAAAGCATAAAAGTATAGAACTTTTACGTCGTGGCATGTGTGTTGGGCTCTGTGTGTGTGTTTGTGTGTGTGTGCGGTGAGTTGCTTGAAGCTAGCGGAGCTTTAAACTCGTTAAGCAGCTTCTTTCTGTGTTTTTGGCTCTGACTACTCTGCTCTGCTCTGCTCTCACTGGAACTGAAAGAGTCCCTGGTTTTTCGCCTTATATTTTTTGTTGCTTTTTAATTAAAAATTAGTTCTGCTTCATTAAAATTGTTGTAGCTCTGTTTTCTATGTATGTGCAAATTGCCGTTTGTGGTGATTAATTAAGGCAAACATTATGAGATTTTTATTTATTTTCCTTTTGTTTTTCACTTTTTCTTTTACTAAACTGTTTCTGTATTTTGTATGTTGTTGACTTGCGTCAAATGCGCTTGCCATATCTAATTTATGCAAATTTAATTGCCGTCAGGCATTTTCATGAAATTGAAACATTGAGGGGTCGGTCGTTGGGTGGGTGGGTGAGTTGAGGTGGCTGATTTTGGGCCTGTGGGTGTTACAATTTTGTGTAAATTGAAAACGAGACTTTCTGCATTGCCACATATTGAGGTCAGAGTTGAAAATTAACAAAGTTTATGTTCAATTTTCGTTTTTTTTTTTCCAATTTGAATTTGATTTATTGCATAAATTAGCTCAAAGCAATTGTTTTAGAACATGTTTTTTTTTTTTTTTAACTTTTGCATTTGAGTGAATAAATTCATTTTGCGTTTAAATCATGATAATTAGCTAGCTGGGGTTGCACATTGTGCATGAGTAAAGTTTGACAATGTGGCATTGAAATTATTTTTAGGAAATATTTTGGAATTGGCAATTGTGTAACTGTAAATTACAATTTAAAGGCAATGTTGCCTTAAATCAGCGAAGGGCAAATTAGCAAGCCCGGTTGCAAGGGCTTAAGGGGAAGGTAGTTGCTCATCGTTGAGGATTCCCTTTGATTTCCTTATTTCTTGATGTATTCTTGTTTTAAAAGTAGCAATTTTTCAAATTTTTTTTTTTTTTTTGAGTTAGGCAACATTGCTTTACCAAGTTAAACCCCCTTAATTAAGACAATAGGCAAGGTTAGCTGCTAGAAAATTGAATAATTCAGTCAATTTATGATCAATTATAAGCTGGTATGGAAAAATAGTGAAGTTTGGAACGGAGCCTTAACATTTGGTATGCCAAATAAGCCAGGACAACAACCCCAGAAGTTATTCTATTACATATTGTAGAAACTTAACAAGCTTATGCTAAAATTTAAGCTAAATTTGAAATCAATTTTTTTTTTTTTTTTATTTGATTTTTTTTTTTTTTTTTTTTTTTTTTTTTAAGTTTGATAATTTCAAATAGCAATTTAATTTATGATTGAATACATAAATTATTATTTAATCAAGAACAGCGCAACCGCTAAAGTTTATCAGTGTTATTCTAATCGAAATTGTATAAATTAATTATGCTTATGCATATGAATTTACTGAAGTTTGGCAACATTGTCTTAAAACGGTTAACATTAAGAAGCCGAAACTCAAAAAAGAGAAGATAGGAAAGACTCACTGCTCGTAAGTGCAATTATTGTGATGTTAGGCAACGTTGTTTTAAAATTTGTAATACCCAAATAAGCCTGAACGGCGCAACCCCTAAAGCTTAACAGAATTCTTTTTTATTATAAATTATAGAAACTTATGCAAAATTATAGCTAAATCTCGAGGTGAATTTAAAATTAAAAAAATCTTTTAATGATGAGTAAAGTCTCCAGGGTAATTAATGAGCTCAAAAATGCGATCAGACATCGAGCTAATCATCTTTTTTTACTCCGAATCGGGTATTTTAGCCCACTAAAAACTAACAGCTTTTCAAAGCTCCTCAGTCGAGTTGAGCTTCTTTCCGATTTGTTTTCAATGGGATTCATGCCGCATACCATGCCAAAACGCGGTAATAATATTATGCAAAATAGCACATACGAACATCCAGGCGCTCTGCTTCTTTTAAACTGTTGTCGACCTTTATCATCAATTTTAACTCTTTCAAACATCCAAATCGCTCTTTTAATAATGCGTATCCGATAGCTGCTGAACTTGCGTTTAAATGCCTTTCTGGAGCTTGATGTTAGCTCGTTTGAGCTAGATCGAAAAGGTGTAATTACTTGTTGTGTGAGTTTGTATGCGCTGTCTCCTGCTATCCACTGTAAGTCATCAAAAAATAAGTTACAACGTGTATACAGAGGGCAGTTTTCAAAAAATTCTGCTGTCGTGTACACTTCCAGTCCAACCAACAACCATATGCCGAATAATTTTATTCCAGTCACAAGTTGCTTGGAGTTTGAAGCTGTACTGTTGCTTTCTTGAGTAATATGACTCCGGATCTTGTATCGGCTTCTCAGCGAGTTTTATTTCCGTGCCATCAACGTAGCCTATGCATTCAGGTAACTCATCTACTCCCCCTTCAGCAAGAGCTTTACGCTCGGATGAATTTGGCCAACGGATATATCTTTGCGCCAACGCTAATATAGCTTTAAACACCCTCCTTGTTACTCTCTCTATGGTGCCGCCATCACCGATTCCAAAGAATCTCGCGGTTTTCGCATTAGATGCTCCTTCTTCGTTAGATCCGAGCCGAAACAACACTATCATGAGTTGCACATGAACAGGAATTTGCAAAAAAGCCAGTGAAAACATTATTATCTTCGATCAGTCGCAAAATTAAATTGAAGCTCTCCCAGTTTACCCTAATGAATTGCTTGAATCTTCCTTCATCTAAATTTGGTAGCACTTGATTGGTAAATTGGGTGCATTTGGGAATAGAATGCTTAACATTAGGGTTTCCATATCTGCACAGTTCACCAAGAATGTTGTATGTCACAATCTCCTCCACAATTTCATCCTGCCGCTTCCTCTTACGATTTGCAAAATTGCAAAAGAGATTTTACGTAACCATAAACAAATAATTCATTGATCTCACCGTTGTATAGTTGCGAACATTCCTAAGCTGCATATTCTGCTAGTAAGCTTTCATTTAAGACGCTTAGAAAAATAGATTTTACACTTTCTCTCGGCATTTTTGTCTTTCACGCCTTTAACAATAATTAATAATAATTTTCAATTGTCAACTAGGCTGTCAGATGTTTATGAAATCTAAATCAAATCAGTGCTCAAAAAAGGTCGTTCCGTCAACTGATTTAGATTTGCTTTCACGAAATCTAAATCATAATCCAAATCAGTTTCTAAAAACTCCAATCTGATAGTAAAATTGCAATTTTAAGTTTAAAAGTTCAAAAATTTAGGTTTGGCTACTTTCTTAAGAATTCATTGTGGATTCAAGTGGAAAGGGTCGCCAGACATATCTTTAAGGCTTCCATTAAAGCCATTCAAAGTTTCTTGTAAAAGTAAACCTTCCTGTTATTATTTAAATTGCACACACTCATGAAATTAGCCATATTGGCTCAGTAAAATGGCTCATTTAATTAGCCCCTTAATACGATTAAAGCAATTAGAAAGCTTATTAACTGGGCGCACTCTCTAATAAGCCAAAGGGGGGAAGCAACAGTATTTTTAAAAGTGCTGACACATTTCATTTAGTAGTTATTAATTTTTTTTAATAAATTTTGTGCTTTAATTTGTTTTTTTACTCCATTTCATGTTTTGCCTTAATTATTTTCCCGCACCTTCAATCCGTCCGGCTATTGATAAATATTTCTTCGCTGTTATTTATAGGATTTCCTTTTGTTGTTTTTGTTGTTTCTCGTTTCATTTCACTACGTTTTTATTTATTTTTTTCTCGCACAGTGTTTCAAGACTCAAGCATAAGCAGCTTATATGGGTGGGCCAGCAGTGACCAGAAGTTTTCCACAGCTTTTGTCACACTGTAGGCTATGCGTGCAAAATGTCGCGACGTCGTTGTTGACGAAGAAGAGGAAGCAGAGCAGCGCATACGTTAAATATCTTTAATTGTTGTTGCTGCTGTGCGCTATTTAAACTCTCACATAGACACAACAACAACAGCACACAGAGACTGCAGCTTGGCTTTTTAACACTTGCACACAAAATACAACATACTTACACAAATATTTGCATTTGTTTGTTTACTTCCACTAAAGTTACGCACGACTAATCTGCTTGTTATAGTTAGAGTTTTGCCGTCGGTCACACAGCTGCTGCTCTTCTACGCGTTTTCTTCTTTTATTTTTTTTGTTTTTCTTGTTTGTTTTTAGTTTGCCGCTTTTTCATTCACGTTCCACACACATTCACGTTTTTGCACCAACTGAAATGTTTCATTGCCAAGGCGTTACGTTATTGTTGAAATGGAACGAAATGGAATGGTGGATGAAACGTCGGTCGTCGTCGCACGGGCGGGCTGTCTGGCACGTGAGTAAGCGGAACATGAAAATGTGCAACGACAACAGGGCAGACAGTCAGTGAGATATGAAACACTTTTGTTGCTTTGACGGTCTGACCGACTCACTCACTCACTCACTCACCCACTCACGCTTCGAGTGTGGTGAACAAACAGCTGTATGTGTGTGTGTGTGTGTATTGCGCCATCGCCAAGTTGATTTGCTGAGCCCGCCTGTAGTGGTGGTATGTGCGTTTGTCTGTATGTTTTTCTGACTGACTGTGTATGTTCGTATATATTTTTGTGCACATTTCGTTTGTTTACAGTTTTTCGTTTTTCGATACCCTCACCAACAGGCCAAGGGGGAGTTACCAAATGAGTTTTGATGGGTATATTGACTTGATTTAAGCGTTGAAAACAACTCTTTTAAAAAATATTTCTCACCTCCAGCTTTAATTAACGGTTAAATTATCACCCATCTACCTGTTAGGGCAAATTCCATGAAAGATTTTAATTTACTTATAATAGAATAGTTTTAGTCGTGTTTCGGTCCGATTCGTACGTAAAAACGACGTACGGAAAAGGTTTAGTTCTTTGAGCCGCCGACGGTAAAATTTACAAATCCTTTAAAACTCCATGAAAGATTTCAATTTACTAATGTGGCATGCAAATTGCTCGGAAGAATCGTTTTAGTCGTATTTCGGTTCCGATTCTGGGATGTTCCAAAACGTGTGTTTCGGTAAAAGGTTCTGTTTGGGTTCTAATATTTTTTCGGCATTCAGTTTCGAAAATTTATGTTGGTTTCTCTTTCAGTATACCGGTACGTACCGGTATGTATCGGTAAAATTTACAAATCCTTCAAAACTCCATGAAAGATTTCAATTTACTAATGTGGCATGCAAACCGCTCGAAAATAAGAAACGTTTTTGTCGAATTTCGGTTCCGATTCTGGTATGTTCCAAAACGTGTGTTTCAGTAAAGGGTTCTGTTTAGGTTCTTATTTATTTTGGTATTCAGTTCCGAACCTGTAACTTGGTTTCTATTTCGGTATACCGGTACGTACCGGTATAAATCGGTAATATTTACAAATCCTTAAAAACCAAAGACTTTACTGAGTGGGTACGTTTGTATTTGCCCTTTATTGGAAAAAAGTAAACGTTATAAGTTTACTTCTGTAGCTGGAACACAGCAAATCTGATCTTCCGTTATTTTATGGAATAACAAATACACTACATGCATTTCTTGAAGGTAAAGCTCACCATAAGTTCGTTTTACTCCGTGGAAAATCCTTATTGAAGTAATAAAACCAGGGAATCAAACCGAATAAAATTTCGGTTCCGGTTCTGGTACGTACCGAAACTAATGTTTCGGTAAAAGGTTCTGTTTAGGTTCTAGCAACTATAACATAAAGGCGTCAAACCCCTTTATTAGCAGTCCAGGCTGCCTTGAATACCATAGGACTCCTACTGCCGACCGTAGGTTCGAACTTCGAGCGAGCTCAAAATTCGAATTTCGAGTCTGAGAACGAGAATCGGATTCAGTCTGAGAATGACGCCAGAACGATAAGCACGGAAACTGTACCGGTACAATGTTTCGGTTCTTTTCGGTCATTTCGGTTCCTAAAATAAAGGTTCCCAAATACCGGTACTCAAAAAATAACGGTTCCGGTTCGGGTTCCGGTTTGACACCCTGAATAAAACTTAAGAAAAGAAAAAACTCTGAACTGAAATTGTACAAGTACAATGTTTCGGTTCTTTTCGGTCATTTTGTTTCCAAAAATAAAGGTTCCGAAATACCGGTTCTCAAAAAAAAAAAAAAAAATAATGGTTCCGGTTCTAGTTCTAAGTTTAAATCGGTTCATTTTGGTATATGGTTCCGTTTCGGTTTGACACCCTTCCGCTCACCATTTAAGGTCGTTTTACTCCGGATAAAATCCTGATTGAAGTAATAAAACTTAAAAAAGACAAATACTCGAGCTGAAATACGATAATTTGGTTCTTTACGGTTAAAAAAAATATCGGTTCTCGAATACCGGTTCTTAAAAAATGCAAAATATCGGACATGCTTTGAAAAACTAGCAAAAACATGAATCTAAACTTATATCGCTTATAAGCAAAGTAGTAAACTCTTCAATTAAAATTTTTTGAATATTTTTTTCGAATTTTAGATTTAAGGCCGCATTCTAGATGGCATAAAAATGTATTACGGCACTATTTTTCATATAAATAAGACAGCTTTTCAAAAGCATTGAGCTTTCAAAGCTTTTAAAAGTGTTTTTATTCATATGAAGCATAGTGACGAAATAAATTTGTATGACATCTGGAAATTTTTTTTATTATTAATTAAGTGTATACAAAATTCGTGGTGCTTGACTATTAACATTTCTTTTGCCGTGTAAATGCTTCTGTAGTTGTTGTTGTTGTATTTGTTCCGCTGGGTTTATGTTTTTCATTGCATTTGATTGTTTTAAATTGAGATTTGTGTGCCAAAAGCAACGACGTTGCAGTAACCGCTCCATGGGGCGGTATTATATGTAAATATGTATATTTTGTCAACGTGCGTTGTTCCTTTACAAAACTTTATGCATAATTTCGGCTATTTGTCTCCTCTTTTCTCGACAAATAATTAGTCTTTTATGGTATCGGGGGGTTTTTGATTAGCTTTCTTGTGCTTTTCCTAGTGAGTACCACTACATCAGGGCGATTTGGTTAAAATTAACCCCATTTACTATGGGCAGTCATAAATTACGTATTAAGTCAATTACGGCCAAGTCTAATTTTATTATGAAGGGGCGTTCGGTACACACACATCACGCGAGTTAGAGCGTAAAGTTTTGCTTAGTCATTGCTTTGAGAAGTTATCGAGTGAAATCGAGCAACAGCCGAGAGTGTGTAGTAGGTCAGGCGAAAAATCACTTGGCAAAGTGAGGTGAAGGTGGAGGAGGCGGTGGTGGTTGCCCCCTTTGGCTATCGGAATGAAAGGCAAATAATTGAATTTTATCTAATGTGTTTGCTAAACGGTTCAAGGTCAAATAACTTGAAACAAACACGTCTGTTGTAGTTTAAGCATCCTCACAAGTATTATAGAGAGAACACAGAAATGGAGGTAAGTAAATAATGCAGTAAGTGAACCCCTCTGATGATGGGTGGAAAGATCAGTCATATAAACCAGGGCTGCAAACCGGTACGAACCCGGAACTTCGACATTTCTTTTACTGGGAACCAAACCACTTGTGAAAATGATAGTTGAACCAGAACATGTTCCGAACGAAAACTTAAAGAAAAAAATTTGTATGCCCTTTCAGAGGGTATATAATATATAATAATATACATAATATATAATCAGTTATATATACAGCTGCAAAAAAAATAATAGGACCACCCACACAAGCAAATTTTCCAAAGACGTCATAACTACATTTGTAAGTTTTAGAAACCTTTAAATACGTTTTTAGAAAGATAAAGCTATAGAAAATAAGGAAAGAACAAAAAATCATAGTTTTATTTTCAGTTTTCAACGAATTTATGGAATTTTATGAAAAAAGAAGGAAATTTAGCGAAAAAAATAATAGGACCACTTATCAAATATACACTTAAAATGACAAAATTCGTATAAGCCCAAAAAATTTCGATAAGAGTGAGGTCTGGTGGTGACAGCGCAGGCCAGTCCAAGCTCTCTCTTTGAATTTTTTCAGAACCATTCCTTTGCATTTCTGCTGGTTTGCTTGGAGTCATTGTCTTGTTGGAAGACCCATACTAACGGCATTTCATATTCTGCGAAGGATACCATATATCATATCGCCAAAATATATACGTATAAATGTTGATCCATTATGGTTTTGAACAGGGAATCAAACCGAATCGAATTTCGGTTCCGATTCCGGTTCTGGTACGTACCAAAACTATTGTTTCGGTAAAAGGTTCTGTTTAGGTTCCAGTTTATTTCGGTATTCGGTTCCGTATCGGTACCTTGGTTTTTATTTCGGTATACCGGTACGTACCGGTATAATTTAAAAATTCTTTAAAGCGAAGGATATAATAGAACGGGTAGCAACCTACACAACAGAAAGTAGTTATAAAGAAGGAAAATTAAGCATAATAAACTGTACCCCAAATGGAATGATGGAATGTGAAATGTTCAGATTACTTTACCGATCACAATAAGCTGCGGTTCGGTTAAGCCCATTTTGTAAATCCAAAAATAAAGGATAAATTGTTAATATTTGGAAATTATTGAACCAAAATAGATGCAAAGAAATCAGATGAAATTGTGATTTTTATTGATAATTTCAGTATATACCAGATGATCCCTTAACCTAACATTTGTAAGTTTTTGGTAACGTATACCCTCCACTTCACCCTGAGAAAATCCCTGATTGAAGCAATAAAACTGAAATAACAAAAAAACTCAGAACCGAAACTGTACCGGTACAATGTTTCAGTTCTTTTCGGTCATTTCGGTTTCAAAAATAAAGGTTCTGAAATACCGGTACTCAAAAAATAAATAATAACGGTTCCGGTTACGGTTCTGGTACTGAGTTTCAATCGGTTCTTTTCGGTATACGGTTCCGGTTCGGGTTCCGGTTTGCAACCCTGGTTTTGAAACAATATAGTGAACCACCTTTATAGTAAGAAAATCAGTCCCATACCATTATATTTCCGCATTCATGTTTAATGGTTTTTGCAGTGTATTTTTTATTGTTTTCTGAGTTAAGAGGTCTCCTGACGTAGAAAAGAGAGCCGTTTCACCAAACATATCAGCTTTTCTCTCATATTTCTATTAAATATCCAACATTTTTGGGATGTCCAAAAATAATAATATATGTAATATGTCTGCCTTTTAACAGAGGGACTTCTCTTGGGCCAACGGGTTCTTAAATTTTGTTCTCTGGGTCAGGTGTAAACTTTTTGCATTGACACATTTATATCTAGGTCCTTTTTGAGCTCAGTTGCATCCTAAAATTGATCCCTCTTGTCCTCGCGGATCCAGCTTTTGTCGTGAAACTTGGCCAGGAATCGTTTTGGAGCACTTGTTTAAGTCTTTTCTTTGTAGTTTATTGCGTTTTGAATCATTTTATTTGAATATTCAACCAATCGAGCAACATTTTTAAAGGGTTTTCCAATCAATATTAATTTTTTTGATGATTTCGAAATTTTCCGAAGTCCAGTGTTTTCCACGAGCCTTGGTATTGATTAACCTTACTCTTGATGATAAAAATAATAAAATTAAAGTCAAATCTCTCAACCACGTGCTTTTTTTGAAAATCGCGTTAGTGGTCCTATTGTTATTTTCGGCATTTTTTGGCCCTTTTCTCATAAAAACCAAAAATATCGAAATATCGATAACCCTTTCAAGTCCAATATTACTTGTTTCTTAAAGGATATAAAAAATATAAAAACTTGAAAATATCGCAACACTAATTGTTTTATTTTTGATCAAATAGACGGAGTGTCATAGTGGTCTTATTATTTTTTTCGCATCTGTATATCTAGGAATATTATTTATAAAGAATCAATTATGTCTATAGACAAAAAGCATAAATTAGGATAGGTTGAATTTTATAATTAATATCATTTAGCTTTCTAAGTGACCATATAAAATATTTCCCAAGTCCCACCCACTTTAATTCAGTACTAAAAGGGTAAATAAACTTTAATTACCTTTGCTTTTATGCTCCAGAGAGAAACCTGTAAA
Organism: Lordiphosa mommai; assembly: GCA_018904225.1. NCBI lineage: Eukaryota > Metazoa > Arthropoda > Insecta > Diptera > Drosophilidae > Lordiphosa > Lordiphosa mommai. The sequence continues at coordinate 1,373,037 of JAEIFT010000028.1, forward strand.
AAAAAAAAAAACAATAATGAAATGAAATAAATTACATATCACACACATCACATTTCAGTCCTACCCCAACAAATTGGCTAATCTTGTTCAGTCAACCGCAAATTGTGCCACAAAATGCAGCAACAATTGAACGATAAATGTAAACGAAACACAAAACCCACCCAACCACACCCACCCACCCACACACACACGCACACATACATACAAGAGCAAAATAATAACATTTCTTTAATCAAACAACACAATTGATTGCATTATTGACAAGCCCAACGAGCGATAAGGCCAAAGAAAACGGCAAGCTAACGCATCAGAAATCATCGAGGAGCAGCAACAACAACAACAACAGCAATAATAACAATAACCGCAACACATAACAAGTATAAAAGCGACAAAAAAAAATATATATAAAAAAAATTGCAAGCAAAACCATAAATAGCAAAATAATGTGATAAGCGCACATGAAAACGACGAGCAGTTAGTCCCCGCCCAACGCCACCCCCCCCTCCGCCCACGGCCCACAGTTGCTCTGGTGGTTTAGGTGCAACAGCGACAAGTGGAGAGGCAGCAGGCAGCACCATTGGGATGCAAACGATTCAAATTCAATGCGAGTACAACTTGTCGTGCTCTCGTTGTACCCCACTCTCCCCCACTCTCTCTCTCTCTCTCTCTTTGTCTAGCTCACACACAAATAACACAATTTATCGTTGTCAAAGTTATCGCCACACACTCTCGACAACCGAACCATCGCGATGCGGTTGTTTGGCCAGCACAGTGGGATCTAGGTAATGGAAGACCAAAATCGATGGGGGGATAAGCCCCATTGATTGATCAAATCGAGAGAAAGGTGGTTTTTAGATTGGGTTTACTAGTATAAAAACTGTGCATCAAACATTAAGCCCCATTTTGATCGAAACATGGGTAAAATTCTAAAATGTTCTGAACCGCAAATATCTTAGTCCCCATTGCCAATCTACACACCAAAAATCAAGTTCATGGACTAAATATTTCTACAAAATATAGCTTCAAAACAATTTTGAACCGGAAAAATATCAAACTTTATTTAAGACATCAAATTTCAAGTTCTTAGCTTAACTATAAGCTTAACTAACTAAGTTTCTGAAATATTGCTCTAAAACACTGTTAAACTGGCTTTAACCGGAACATTTTTCATATATATTTCAAATAATAGCTTAAATAATTTCTAAGCTAATTCAATCTGATTCGGAACTGGTCTTAAGTCTTAATGTCTAAGTTTGCATTATCATCCTTCATATCATTTATAATTTCTGAGATATGGGCATTTCTTTTCTGACGTGACGTGACATTCGTACGATAAAATATAAAAAAAAAAAAAAGAAAGAGACAAGTTTTTAAATTTTTTTTTATATTTTAGTAGTAATTCAAAAGCACTTTATTTAGAAAAAAAAATTACAAGAATCGACCCAGAGGATTCAATGAAATCAGTTAAAATATGCCCTGACGTGACGTTACTTAAAACGGAAGTGGGTTTTGACTTGGATAACAAAATTGCAAAACTCTGCGAATTGAGAAACTCTTTATGTATGAAACTTTTTTCAGTTGCTTTTAGAATAATAGAAGTTTATTTTCCAATTTACCAAATATAAAAATCATTTCTCGTTCTTTTTGTATTAGCTTTTTTATATCTGACGTGACGTTACTGACGTTACGTTACTTAAATTTCGTTTGCCAATTTTTTAGTGAAGAAAATTTTTCTAAAATGATTCGACGCAACAAAAAAATCAATTTTAATTGTAGCTAAACTTTTGCGAAAAGAGTGGAATTGCCCAATGACTCTGAGAGCTGTAAATTGAAAAAAGAAAATGCACTGAAAAACTGGCCAAAACGTAAATTTGTACTTTCTAGACACATATATCGCTATCTGTACTTAGGAAAGCTTTAAACTCGTTAATTAAAAATATTTTGCATATTTACTTTTTCTAAATCAAGTTAGATAAAACTTTTAATGAACTTTGAATTTTTCGGTCATGGTAGACTTTTCTGCGGAAATGCCCATATGGCTCCGATCCACTTTGGAACCTTTTTTTAAATCTGATTCGACACTGAATTTGATCTGGAAAAATATGTAACTCCAAATTATTGACCCAAACACCAAATTTTAAGTTCAAAGCATAAATAATTTCTAAGATATGGCTCTGAAACAATTTTGTGAACTGGTTCGGAATCAGTCTTGAACCAGTCTAGATCAGTTTAGATATTTTACTTCTTATTATAAACCTACACATCAAATTTTACATTCGTAACTCAAATACTTTTCACTTTTGAAGCCTAATACGGAGAACAACAAAAAATTCATTTTTTCACAATTCTTCATAAAAATAGAAACACTTTGGCTTTGCTTTGATGTTCATGAACTGTATGAAATTGTTTATATTTCTATGAAGTATTGTAAAAAAATGAATTTTTTGTTGTTCTCCGTATTAGGCTTGAACAGGAAAAATATTTTCTTCCCTATTAACACCAAATTTCAAAGCTTAAATTATTTCAGAGACCGTAGTTCCGAACCGCTATTGAATCGGTTCACCGAATATGTATGAATATAAAAATTTCATATAGATCGGTGCAACGGTTTAGACGCCTATAAGAAATCTTTGAAATCTTTTTTAGTAGCCATTATCTTTACGAAACTTGGTAAAAATGGAAATACCAGGCCCACAAATCTTAAAGAAGATCTGTGAATATTGACTGAACGTTTGCGTAAGTTCAAGTGAAAAATTTTTAAATAAACTTGATCTGAGTGCAGACAATAGGAGTCTACATACTACATTTTGGTTGTCTTAGCTCTTATAGTCTCTGAGACCTAGGTGTTCATACAGACAGACGTCGAGACTCGGCTGATGATGCTGACAAAAAGAAACACTATTTGACCTCGAGCCAGCTAAAAAACTTGCTAGATCACGAATATTAATATCTATTTCAGTGATGGGCACATAGCGGCCTCGGTATTCCGCTCAAAGCGAAATTAAATGCATTTTGGTGCCCACTGCTGATCTTTATATACTTTATGGTATGTGCTTCCTTCTGCCTGGCACATAGATTTGCACGAACTTAGTATTCCTTTTTTAGGAAAAACAATCTTGTTTCATTAAGGGGTAATACGCATTTAGAATTTTCAAAAAATAAAAAAAATGTTTTGCATTTTCGGAACGTACATATTTTTAGGTATATTCTCTCAAAATTTCAAACAGATCCGGTAAATATTTTTGGAGATATACCTATACTTGTAAGGACACTTGTGCGCTACAGATACATAATCTTCTTCTTTTACACCTGACTATCTGACTTTACCAACTGATGTTTCTAAAGCCGTATTCCATATTTATGAAGATCTTATCAGCGAAAAATTACTGGATCGATGTGTAGGTGGTTTTACCCAAACATTTTTTGCAAGTTTTATTCAGTTGATATGGAAAAATCTTTCAAAAATCATTTCGCGAAGGAAGAATGGCTGTTACTAAACACGTTTTACTCAAAAATGTGATTTCAAATGCGATGATCACTAAATCCCAAAAACGGCTGAACCGATGGATCTGAAATTTTCACACAACCTTCTTAGATATATTCTACGGGGATTGATCGAAGGATTAAGATATCCGATTATTATTTCTATTTTTTTTAAAACCATTTTTCTTGGAAATTTTGGTCGAACATTTTTTTTTTTTTTTTTTAATTATCGCCATTTTATCAAACATTGAAATTTCGACTAGTCCTTCGATCAATTCCAGCATTCATCTATCCCCTAAAATAATCTATCCGTTTTTTTTGATGTCATATAAGTCAAAGATAGAGTGATCACCGCCAAACGCCTTTTTACTAGGACCTTCAGGGGATTGTCTATAGAAGCCGTATCCTTCAATATTTTTACATGATCTAAGTTTCATTAGAAACTTAAAATAGGATTCTATCTGAATAATTATTACTTGAATCTGTACAATAAAAACCATTTCTAAAAAAATTATTTAAAAAACCTCTTTTTTGGGCCTTGCAATCGGCCTCGACATTGCCTCGGCTTACACATCCGTAATCGCGTTGGCTAATATCAATAAAATGAAGTATGAATTTCTTCCCTCTTGTAACTGATCCTACAATTTACAATATTAATTGGCTTTAAAATATTTCATAGCATTGCCGTGGTTGGGTCTTCAAAACTTGACAATTCTTTCAATAAACAAGCATGTTGCAAAAAGTGAATAGAACTTCAATTAAACTACATATGTTCCTTATGAAAGTGGAAAAACCTATACATATCATTGGTCAGACAACAACAAAATCTACTAAGAATATAATTGACGTCACGTGGCGACCGTGAGGTCTGCCAACGAAAAGTCTGGCAACACAATACCTAAAAAAGAAAATGGTTTGTGTATTTTACATTGATTATATCCCAGATTTTAATTTTGATATGATTTCCAACATTTTGCTTAAGATTTTAACAACGCAAATTTCTGAAAGACTTAATTTGGGGTGGGTTTTGTGTATATACGGACTTAACTGGACCGCTGCACATACTCAAATGTTCATACATACGTACATATGTGCAAATGTACATATTGTGCATAATTCATTTTAGGCAAAATTGACTGTATATTTTGTAAATCCATTGTGATGGTTGCCTTTCTCCCCAGCGGTTTGATTTAATTACCTTAGCCAGGTATTATATTGTCCAGTTCAGCCCATGGGCCAATTAATTATCTATCAAAATGACTATCTAGTAGATACATATATACACCCATGCATATCAAAATACATTTTTGCATATTTTATTTTTGCAGTTTTCATGTGCATATTTTGCTTTAAATAATTTAACAAGCTGCATATTATTTTTTCAGTTCCAAGATAGAGGGGGAGAGTTTTTTTTTGCTGCAGTTTCTCAATCTTTTGTTGTTTCTTTCTTGTACATTTGTAATTCATGTTTGTGCATTTGTCAACCTCTCTCATTAGTGCAAAACAGTTTTGACCTTGACCAGCAACAACAACGCTGCGCGAGCTTTAGTTTCTCGTAATAATCATGACGTTTTCAATGCTGGCCTGGTCAACGAACCTGTTGCCTTTTGTACAAAAATACAAGTTGTTAGTTTTTATTATCTAAAAAATTGACAAACAACTACCGAGAAAGTGGAGAGAGATAATACGTGTGTGTATGTCATATTTGTATGTAGTTCGGTCAGTTGCCAGGCTACACAAGCATTTTCAATATCAGCAAAATCAGGAGAGGGGCTAGGCGGGGGGTAGGGGGGGAGCGTGTGGTAAGGAAAAACGCCACAGAAAACTTACACAGTTAAAACTTCAACAACAACCAGAAATTCACTGGCAGCTAAAGCAACCGCAAAGCAAGCAGAGCTAGTGGTAAGTGAGTAGGGGGGGCGGGGAGGGCCAACAACCCGGCACAGTGAGCAGAGAAGCAGTAAAAATCCAACGAAAAATATACATAAGTTTTCGTTTACTGCAGTTGTGGTTGAAACTAATTATTTAAGTGAAAAAAATCAGTTGGTTTCTTTTTTGTGAGTGAAGAAAGTGATGAACTTGGTTCAGATGCTCATTTTTGTTCAGTTTGCCAGCCTCTTTTGTGTTGTCTCTTCCTCATTTGTTTCAAAATTTTCTATTTATATTTATAAGTTAGCTCGTAAATAATGAGTGGTTCGGATCTATGGTTCACAGAGATTTTAAACCACCGGTTCGGTTTATAATATGGTTTTTGTTTCAAATCGAACCTATTTGTTTCGCTTTAGTGGTTCACGGTTAATATATAATCACGCCTGATTTTGTTTTAGAATTTTCGAACTTTCGAAATTTAAACTTACGACATTTTATATTTATTTTTGAAATAGATCTCTAAAAAGCATTTAAATAACTGTGATTCTCAATAGAAATATATTAATTACACTGTCTTAGTTTTTTTTTTTCAAAACATAAAAAAGACGACCAACTTGAACGGTTTTCCCCTTATTCGGGTCTTAGGAATCAAACTGGGAATCAAAACGAATCGAATTTCGGTTCTGGTTCCGGTACGTACCAAATTTAATGTTTCGGTAAAAGGTTCTGTTTAGGTTCTAGTTTATTTCGGTATTCGGTTCCGTATCGGTACCTTGGTTTTAATTTCGGTATACCGGTATGTACCGGTATAATTTAAAAATCCTTTAAACGGAAGATATATACAACCTTTATATACACAAGAGAAAGTAGTAGTAATATGTGAAACGTTCAGATGACGTTACCAAATCACAATTTAACCCTGTTGTTAGGTCTTATTATTAATTCTTTCCTTTTTAAATGCAAAAATTAAGGATAAATTAATAATATTTGGATATTATTGAACCAAAATAGATGCATTAGAAAAAAGATGAAATTGTTATTTTTAATTGAAAATTTCAGAATATACCAGATGGTCCCTTAACCTAAACTTTGTAAGTTTTTTCTAACGTTTACGCTGCGTTTTACCCTGAGGAAATCCCCGATTGAAGCAAATAAACTGTGTTTCAATCGGTTCTTTCCGGTTCGGGTTCCGGTTTGACACCCTGGTTATAACGATGGTTTTATACAACATTTTTTTAAAAGTTTTTTACGAATTAGCTAATTTGAGCTCGTAAACCGAACCGGCGAATTTTTATAAATGCCGAACCGAACCCAAAACCGCAAAGGAAAACGGTTTGTATCGGATCATTTGGACGGATCGGATGGACGAGTTTGATATCGTAAAGCGCCTACTTTCAGAAATTTTTTTTTGTAAATTTACGAATTTTTTTTGAGGAAAATCAACGATTAGAAAATCCTTCGATAATTCTAGCGTTGGAGAGATTTTTGTACTATCTTTTAAAGGACTGCAAGTTGTCGGATTGCAATCGGGTGTCCACATAATCTGATCTTGTCCATATCCTGCTATTTTCATCCCTTTTCTTAATATATCTATTTTTTTCTTTTTTTTTCAATTGAAAGTTGCGATTTGATTTGTGTAAGTTTTCTTAATTCTGTATAATCTTCAGTTGGTAGTGTTACTCTAACTTAATCTCTCTAAAGCAAGGGGTATACTTTCTACTGCATTACTTAACGTGTACTTGCCGGTTAGAAAATTCCTAGTCACCGAACTTTAATAAGATATCCGACAATTTGCTTCCATGGATGCCCGATGGCCAAGAATCAAATTGAAACACACCGTTTTTAAGGTCAAATACTGCATTCCTTCTCAAGGGATATAAATATTTTAAGTCTTTTGAAATGTTCTTCATAACTTTCTTATCAGCTAGAATGAAGCTCAAAAAAAGTGAGTGAACCACTGAACCGAGCCGAAACCGCGATTTGGTTTGCTCTAAAAACCATGTTATACACCGAACCGGTGGTATAAAATACGCACGTAACGCACGATTCACAAAATAAAAAAAGGAGGCTAACATCGGCTACGCCGATGTTTTAAATACCCTTGCAGTTTTTGAAAGGCGCTACCATTGATAACAAAAAAGTTTTTCTCACTAGAATTAGTTTTTAGACCGATCGTTCCTATGGCAGCTATATGCTATAGAAATCCGATTCCGATCAATTTTTCGAGAATTGTGTGGAATCATATAAAATTAATATATACCACGTTTGGTGACGCTACCATGGAAAACAAAAAAGTTTTTCCCACAAGAACTAGTTTTCGGACCGACCGTTTATATGGCAGCCATATGCTATAGTCATCCGATTTTTATAAATTTTTCCAAAACTGTGTGGAAGCATATAAAACTTATATATACCACGACTGGTGACGCTACGATGGAAAACAAAAAAGGTTTTTTTTTAGAACTAGTTTTTGGACCGATCGTTCCTATGGCAGCTATATGATATAGTCATCCGATCCGGCCGATTCCGACAAATGTGCAGCGTATTTGTATTTAAAGACTTTTTGCAAAGTTTGGTCAAGATAACTTCAAAACTGAGGGAGGAGATAGCATAGAAACAGACGGACAAACGGAAATGAACTCAGCTCGTCATGCTGATCAAGAATATATATACTTTATGTGGTCGGAAATGCTTCTTTCACTGCGTTACAAACATCGTGACAATTTCAATATACCCTCTGTAAGGGTATAAAAATCTCATGACACACGATTCACGCACAGAATTTATTGAACGTTTTGCGTCACGCACGATTCATGCCCGATTAAAGAAGGGATCACGCACAATCAACCACCCCCGAATTTTTGCGTGAAGGAACCTTAATTCTATCGTGGGTATCAAGGCTAAACTGCGCCCTTTGTATGCAGCAGCGTATTCACGAAATCAAGTCGGTGGTAGGAATAATATTATCAATCAAATGTAAAAACAAAATTTCGTGAATACTGCACGACTTATATTCAGTGAATATTATTCACGATGAATAATTTTACCACGCACGAATCACGAACGGAACACATCGCTGTTATAAAGCCAGAAATCAGGTACCGCCCATAAAATTCATTATTGAGATCAGCTGATCTTATTATAAATTTACACCGGATTTACACGATGAAGTAAACTTCACGAAGTTTCTCAAAAAAATTTTATTTGTGGGAAAGACGTGTGGTGAGGTAGCTTGCCCCTTTTTACGACTCTTTCCTATAAGAAAGAGCTTTTTAGAAAACTTCATGAAGTTTGCTTCATCGTGTAAAATCCGACTTACTTATTCTAAAAATTTCCAGCTACAAAAGTAAGCGTCAGTCCATCCTCTGAACTAGAAGAACACGTACTAATCTCTCTATAATCGTAAAATAGAGAACCTGGAGGTACTGCAAAGGCTAAGTTAGAAAAATTTTCAAATTTACAAGTACAATATCGATTTACAACATTAAACTCATCGATAAACTGAACCGAACCATTTTCATAGGCGGTTTTCGGTTCGGTTTAAAAAGAAGAACGGTTTGGTTTTCGGTTCAGAGCCGGTTTGCATTCCTGAATAAATCAAAACTAAAGTCTATTGGTGGATCAACTAATTGCTTAACTTTGGTTCTCTATGAAGACAAGAATCAATAATTTCGCTTTTACAAGGGAAAGATTAGCGATGGCCTGTAGAACAGATTAAACATTAAAAAACCAGCCAGAATTATACTGAAATTATCAAAGAGACAACTTTATTAAATAGATAAAGTTTAACTATATCAAAGTTAGTTGCATTTGTTTTTTTCTTCTGTTTTTTCCTCTATTTGTGGTGATAGTGTTGGGTGATTACTTGTGAGGATGTGGAGTGTTGGCAGGCGTCACCACAATTACAGGAGGTCACAGTTGCAGAAGAAGTTGAACTGCAACGCATTTGTTGTGGTTGTTGTTGTGCAGCATTATGCACGTTGGCAGTGGACTGATGTTGTTGTTGCATTACTAGTTGAGGAACTGAACGATATGGTTGAGCACCATTCAATACAATTGAAGAAGAGTATGACGTAGTCGGTGGATTTTGGACAATCTTAATCGAGTGTAGATGAGTGCGGTAACGAGAGGTGTATGTTGTGCCGCCGTCGCCATGTACCACAATCATGTTGGTGTTGGTATTATTGGCTGAAGCTTCTGTTGGCGTTATAATGGGTAGAATGGTCACTGGACGTTGTTGTTGTTGTATATTGGTGATATGTGCTGGAGGTTCTGGTAGATTTAGAACAGTTTTAATCAACTTTAAATCATTTTTGATTTCTTTGATATCCAAAAGTAATTGTTTGACTTCGGTAGAGTTCATCTAGAATTAGGTGGACGTTTTAAAGTAGTCAAGGATAATATTTAGGACAATTTACCTTTTTTCTCTTTTTCCACGTGTTGTGCTGCACAAGCTATTTCTGTAAAAGACCGACCATGTGTCGATACAGTGTTGTATAATGTTAAAGCAAAGCTTATTCTTGCTTTTTGGTATTTCACTTTATTCAATACGGTCACACTAACTTAATTTTTTTGGATTTGAATTTTGCGCCATTTTAAAAGGTGACAACTCTTCAATTCAAATCAAATTGTAAGTTATAAAGTGTTTGAATTTAAATTGCCGCGCCCCCTTTCGTTAGATCTTATTATACACTCACTTAAATGTACTTATGTATTGTATATGGTAATTTCTCTCAAAAAAAAAAACGAACCTTTGGACCTTCTAAAGAAATTTTTCACTCATCATTTTTAATCGATCCACCATACATCATTTCTCGATCAGATGAACGATAGAAGAGTTGCCACCCCCGCAATTTGGAAAAATGTTCATATCTCCCACAATTTTGAAGATAGATTGTTCGAACCTTCTAGACTTATGTTTTAACCATTATTACTTATCGATACACCATACAACGTTTCACGATCAGATGAACGATAGATGAGTTGACAACCTTTCAATTGAGAAAAAATCTCATATCTCCCACAATTTTAAAGATTGTTCTGACCTTCTAGAGAATTATTTCCTTTATCATAATTTATTGACCCTCCATACATTATTTCCCGATCGGATGAACGATATTAGAGTTGCCGCCCCCGCAATTTGAAAAAACTTCATATCTCGCACAGGTTTAAAAATGGACATATATTTTAACCATCATTTCTTATCGATACCCATACAACTTGGGTCGTTTTTTGGGTCGAAAGCGATTTATATTTTTTTAATGTATGAAACTATTGAACAATGCAATTATATTAATTTTTGTGTGGGGAATAAAATGGAAATGTTGCAGAAGGCCTTCGGTGAGCAAGCTCTATTGAAAACAAGACTTTAGGAGTTTTATAAAATGTTCAAAGAGTGTCAGGAAAGCGTTGAAGTCAAGGCACGTTCAGGACGACCATCAACTGATGAGCTACACATTAACAAAATTTTAGAATCGGTACTTTGAAAGGGATTAAATAAATTTACAATACATAATGATTGATAATGATGATGATAATGATCAAAAGATTTATAAATATATTTCCGATATTTTTTGCCCGCAGTAATAGCTCACTTATTTCAAGACCGACATAAATAAAAAATAAGCAAAAAAACACGCTTTTCGAGTTAAGAATCTCAAAACGGTTTATACGATTCACACAACCTTCTTAGATATATTCTACGGGGATTGATCGAAGGATTAAGATATCCGATAATTATTTATATTCTTTCAAACCATTTTTTTCGAAAATTTTGCTAAAAAATTTAATTTTTTTTTTAATTGTCACCATTTTATTAAGCCTTGATATTTTGACTAGTCCTTTGATTAATCCCAGCATTTATCTATCCCCTAAAAGAATCTATCACGTTTTTTGATTTTAGAGATAGAGTGATCACCACCAAACGCCTTTTTGACAAGGAACTTCGGGAGATCGTCTACAGAAGCAGTATCCTTTAATATTGGTACATGATCCAAGAGTCATTTTAAACTTAAAATAAGAAACTATTTTGAATAATTATTACTTGCATTCCAGATGTCGATCTTCCAAAGGTCCTCTTAAAAAAGGCGTTTGGAAGAACAATAAAATTTCTAAAAAAAAAAAAAAAACTATTAAAAAAAAAGTCTTTTAATTGTGCAGATATATTTACTTTATTTTTATACCCGTTACCTATCGATCCGCCATACATCATTTTTCGATCAGATGAACGATAGAAAGTTGCCACCCACGTAATTTGGAAAATACCTCATATCGCCTACAATTTGGGTATGTTGATATCCTGAGTAACGGGTATATCGAAGTCGAGCAGGGCCGACTTCAACTTACGCTCTCGTTTATCTAGTGTACAATTTACTGTTGTTATCTTCTATATTTTCCGCGTGAGATGAGTATATGGGGCATTCTTTCTCAAAGGTCCCAGCCAAAAAATTAAAGTTATAGGATTGGCTTGATATTTTGGTGGATTGTTATCCTATATAAAGGTAATATCCTAAAGTTATTGTTGTCCCACTATCATATTTACACATTTCATAGAAAATAACCTTAGCTTTTCAAAAAAAATAAAATTTTTTTTTTTAAATACCCATTTGGGACAAAATTGAAAAATAACGGTTAATTTTGGAAAATAGGGGGTGAATTTTAATTTTTTTTTTATATTTTTGTTATTTTTTTCAAAAAGTACATGAAAAATGCTTTAAAATGACATATTCACAATTTCAAATCGATAAAGTTTTGTCATAGTTATACGATTTTAATAATACGAATGTCCCTTAAAATGTCAAAACTTCCACCCCCCCTAATTTCTACAATTTTTTTTTTAATGACTTAATATTTTGGGAATTTATTACCTTTATATAGGATAACAATCCACCAAAATATCAAGCCAATCCCATAACTTTCATTTTTTGGCTGGGACGTTTGAGAAAGAATGCCCCATATGTGTTTAATTCATTTCACATATTCCAACTTTTTTAAGTGTATTTTTCTGGGTTAAAGGCGGGAAAAATTCGTACAATTTTTTTCCCCCATATCTAGTTATTCACTTTATTAAAAAATGTTTCAGACAAATGGATGATATTGTGGAAACGCATGTTTTATGTTAATAATATCTGCTTTAATACAATTTTGTCGAGTTTGGTCAAAGTTGAAAGAATTTATTGTATAATCGTCTTCTAGCTTGGCCAGCCAAAAAAGTCAGAGAAGAGGCGCCATCTGTTGGTCAGTTTAGAAAATCACTCAACTAGCATTGTTCAAAGTGAAAATTAAATTGTTATAAGAAAATTAATAAAAACTTCTCTTACTTCCTAAGTTATACCAACTGTAACATTTTATAAGGCTCCACCAGAATTCTAGCAGAAAAAAGTAAAAAATAAACATTCTTTTAGATTCGTCAGATAAAATTTCACACATTCTCTGCTGCCTGATTCATGGATCATCATTCAAAATGTAAATGAGAAATGGTCAAGGTCATTCCGTAAGACTTCTAATTTATAACCTTACCAACAAAAATAAATAAAATAAAAATGTGATCATATTTCTGTGTATAAAAGCCTTGCTGCGCAGTAGCTATTTTGGCTTTAAGCCTGCGTGAAATTTTAATTGAGTTGTGGTGCGGGTGCGGGGGTGGCGGTGGGTGAACGATGAACACAAATCCAAAGAAATTCACCAAAATATGTAAAGTAAAACACGAACCGCAGCAACTGATGACGACTACGACGACGCATAAAAATGCAAATGAATACAAATACAAAACACACACATACAGACACGCATGTCAGCCGTTGTGGGGGAGCATGGAGTCAAAATGTCATCTGTGTGTACCGTTGCATGGGAACTAGTGATGACAAAGTAAGCTATTATATCTCGTTATTAAAGTCACGCTCTCATCTCAATTGCTCCCACAACAACATTTATGTGTGTATGTGTACAGAGAGAGAGAGGAGCAGGAGTAGGTGAGAAGCTGCTGGCGCACAAAGTTAAAATTCAAGCAAAAGCCGAAATTGTTTTGCATATAAATTCGTATTTTTAGTTGCGCCGCCTCCCCACAGACCAACAGACAAACAGACAGCGGCAGCTTTTCATTTGGTTTTTCTTGCTAGTTTGCCATTTGATTCAGACCAACATTTGTTGTTGTCATAAATTCTCATGCATTTTCTCACTGAAATGTTGTTCTTGTTGTTGTTGATGTCATTTGTGAAAATAAAATTGGACAAGCGCAATATTTTTGAAAATGTTGTAGTTGCTGAGCGTGTTTAATATAAGTTTTGTTATTTTTGAAGCTTGCAGATATGGACAAGGAAGAAGTTGCACTTCAAAACTTCCAACTTTTGTATATAGTTTAGTAATGATCAAAACTTTATTTTACTCTCACATATATGTATGTATGTTTTGCACGACTCTCAGAGAGTTAGACCGCATTTACACGATGAAGCAAACTTCATGAAGTTTCTCAAAAAGCTTTTATTTTTGGCAAAGTGTAGTGGGGTAGCTTGCCTCTTTACACCTTTTGTCTACAAGCAAGAGCTTTTTAGTGTCAATCTCGACTAAGACCGGATTTACACGATGATGCAAACTTCATGAAATTTTTTCGAAAAGCTCTTACTTGGAGGAAAGAGTGGAGAGGGGCAAGCTGTCCCATCACACCGCTTTCACACAAACAAAAGCTTTTTGAGAAACTTCATGAAGTTTTTTAATCGTGTAAATCCGGTCTAAGTTTGCACTTGAAGAATAGGAATGGACGCGCTAAAGAAAATTCAATCACGTCATGATCTCATTCTAATTCAATCTGGTCGGTATCACGGCTTTTCCGTTCCGTTCTCGAACACAAATTTCCAATTCAATCCCTTCCCGTCACGATCCGGACCTGTATTACTTTCGGGTTCCGTGGGATTTCCGCCCCACCTCAAATTTGTAGAATTTTAAAGGTTTTAGAGCGAAGCTGGGGTTGCTTCCCAGCAAGCAAAGTTAGGAGCGCTTAAAACTATGTGTCTGAAAAGAGCCGAGCTTCAGAGCGTTTTTGGAGTAAACACATACATTGGAGCGTTTTCGGAGCACATTCAGTGTTTTCTAAGCACGGGCTCATAAAAAGCTCTTATGTCTGAGCATATTCGGAGTAAAAACGGCGCTTAAAAAAAATAAGAACCTTTTATGAGGCGATTCAAATGCCATAAAGTATCAATTTTATGAGCCTTTTCTGAGGGTTTTCAATGCTTCATTGGGAGGGTGAAAGCACTTAGATCAGAGTCAGATTGGACTCAGAAATCTTTCACATTATTTGCGACCGTTTTCATAGAAAAAAACGCTCTTTCTGGACTCTTTTTTGGACAGTCATATACTGTGAATGCTCATAAAAAAGTGTCAGAAAAGAGTCAGAAAGCGATCAAATTGCTTGCTGGGAAGCGTAACCATGCACACACATACACATACGGGGATCTGGAATGGATCTAGGATCAGGGATCTGAGATCTGGGATCAGGGATGGATCTCGGATCTGGGCTCAGCGATCTGGGATCAGGGATCTGGGTTCAGGGATCTGGGATGTATCTTGGATCTGGGATATAGGATTGGGAATCAGGTATCTGGGATCAAGAATTTGGGATGGATCTCGGATCTGGCATTAGGTATCTGGGATCAAGGATCTGGGTTCAGGGATCTGAGATTAAGGATCTGGGTTTAGGGATCTGGGATCAAGGATCTGGGTTCAGGAATCTAGGATCTTGGATCGGAGATGTATCTCAGATCTGGGATTTCGGATCAGGGATCTGGGATCAGGTATCTAACATGTATCTCGGATCTGCGACTAGGGATCTGGGATCTGATTCTGATTTTTCTTCGTAAAGAGCTTCGCTCGTAACACACGGTTTTCACGATACACAATACTTTCTTTTTTTTTTTACAAAATAGTTTAATTTATTTGCTTTGCATGAACCTTTTCACGTTTCTTTGTGCTGATTATAACAAACTTAACCGAGTGTAAAGATCGGAGACGTTCTCGCCTGCTTTAAAAACCTTTTTGTGAACATTTTTAGCCCGTAGTTAAATTTTATTTCATTTATTCCTTATTTAAGTAATAACATAGAGCTATACTTACCAGGGTATAATACCGTAACCGTCAACCGAAATAAACCCTTTCAAGCCACGTACCGGTATCAAAACCGGAATCGATATATTATCATTTTTTTGAGAACCGAAAACCGATAAGTGTTATAATAGGAACCGAAAAAACCGGAACCATACCGAAACGCTAATACCGGTATTGTTTCGATTTCTTATTATTTATCTAACTGATTTATTATTATTTTAAATGTATATACGTATTTCAGTGGTTAAAATATCAATTTACACTCAGAAAAAAGGCTAACATTTTAGAATTTCGATCTTAAAGAATAACCAAAATCAATTCTCTTTTTAAAATATATATGATATAGGAAAAAAAAAATTTCAAAAAGCCGGAAAACGTTTCTTTGGTAAATATAAGCCCTATAATTAAATGTAACGGATTTCTCAGTGTTAGAACAATCCTCCCTTAAATAAAGAAATCTTAGAAAAATGGGAATATCAATTTTAGAAATGAAAGAAATCAAATTTCGCTCTCAAATTAAGAAGTAATATTTCGTTTATTAGAAAAGTTTGGTTTTAATATAAAAAAAATTTGACTGTAAGAAAAAGCTCAGGAAAATTTATATTTCCAACTGTTTTAGCGCGTTTTTAGAGCTGATACAGTATTTTATCATCGTATTATGTGCTAAATTGGAAGCTAGTCTTTTGATGGCACGGATACGACAGATTTTAGGGTCGATAATATTAAACCATAATTAAGAAATATTTTTTTGCTTTTTAGAAAGATTTTATATAAGTTTAGGTCCGATTTCTCATCTGTTAGATAAGATATTCCTTCAATTTCGGTTACGACAGATTTTGGGGTCAATTATATTTACAAACCATAATTTAGAAATATTTTTCCGGTTTTTAGAAAGAAGTTTAGGTCAGATTTTACATCTCCTAGATAAGATTTTCTTTCAATTTACTATGTTATTTGTAAGGTAAAGTGACCGATAATTCTATGTGGAAGATAAGAATGATATCATGAATATTTGAATATTAAAAAAGATACGTACCAGTATACCGAAATAAAAATCCTGTTACCGTATTGGAACCGTAAACTGAAATTAACTGGAAACCAAATAGAACCTTTATCTGAAATTCTTCGATATTCCGATATTCGTTTCGGGCTTAATCCCCGATTCTTACTTTTTTCTCAGGCACGTCGCACGTTGACGGCTGTGCCCTTCGGTGGGTGAGGCGGAAGGTGAGCTGCTATTTTATTTGGGGTTGGTCAAAAAATGTTCGTTCTTAATAAAAATCTTTGGAAATTGTGCACACACGTCAAGGACAACATAATGATGAAAAGGACAACTTTTCTTTGTTGGCTGCTAAAGGTTTTTTTTATATGAAAATCGCTATGAAATATTAAGCAATAAAAAACACCAGAAAAGTTTTCAACTTGAAATATTGCAATACAAAGCAAAGGTAAAAATAGTCGTAGCAGAATAGAAAGAGGGCGATATAATGCCGAGCCAGCATTTTCACATGATGAACAAAAAAAAAAAGTAGAAAAAATATTGGCAGAAAGCGAAGTAAACGTGGCCAAACATAAATTTATTTGTTTTTTCGTATTCTTTTTTTTTTGTTTAGTTTAACTTGATTTATGAGTGCAGAAACGAACTTACGCACACACACACACACTCACACACAGACCAGAGTTTGACATGGACAGAAATCGAACTTTATTGATAGTCGCGCGTTGTGGCTCCTAATAAAAATATAAAAAAAAGGGCGTACAATGCGAAAGATGCTGACAGAAATGTTTGTGGTGGGCGTGAGTATTGCCTTGATACATACATATATGTATGCTAGATATAAAATTTATGCTTGGCACTTGTTTATGACCAAGAATAATAACAACAATAACAAAAAATTGGAGAAATTCTTCGGGGCAAAGTTTTGATATTTCTTTTAATACACTAAAATTTAGCTAAAAAGTCTATTTAATTTATGGATTAAAAAAAATAACAAAAATTAGAACAAATTTGTGTCCAAAAATTCCCACGTGTCTTTAAAAATACTTAATCTGGTTTTAGATCACAAAAAGTATATGTAAATATCAAATAATACCCAATATACCAGAATACCAACAAAAATTTCAAAAACACCACCAAAAACCAACGTGTTTCTATTCATATGAAGCATAGAGGCGAAATAAATTTTTATGTCATCTAGAAAGGGTCCTTAAACGATAAATTTAAATACAAAAAAAAAAAACCCAAAAAATATCACAAATTTACAAAATAATGTAAAATAACTCCAGACTATGTCAAAATTAGGGCGGTTCGGTGCAGGATCTTTTGAATTAATTCCTCCCCAATCGGACCTTCTCTTTTTAAATAAGTTAAAGTTACCTTATATCATCTTTTTCCCAAACTTAAGGGGGTCCTCAGGTTCAATGGGTTCAAAAAATCGATTTAAATTTTTTAATTTTTGCTTAAATTGGTTCTTTAATGTGTCTAGTATGTGAGGGTAAAGTGATTTTTCGATATTCGAAGCCATTATAAATATATAGAATTAAGGGACAGGTGTCGTTCATAGTAAAACTACTTATCTAGTAGGCCCTTATGTTGACTTGTTTTCATTGTGAATAGCTTGTCATTTGACATTCAAAACAATTCAACATAAAACAATACAACAGAATTTAAAAATTTTTTAAAAATATACAAATTTCTCTATTCATTTGTCGCCCAGACAAGCTCGCCTTAGTGTCGATTTCTTATCTTCCACATATAACTAGCAGTCACGTAACCTGATAAATAAATTTTAAGTTTATCTTTATTAACTCATATAAAATCTTTCTAGAAAGCAGAAAAATATTTCTTAATAGTTATTTTGGAAATAATCGGCCCTAACATCTTCTGTATCCCAGCCAAAAAAAAATAATCTTTCGAGATTTGGATAGACCCATGGTAAAATACTCAAAGGGTTAGTTCTTAAAACGCTTTAGAACAGTGGGGAACATAAAAATCTGCCTTAGCTTTATCTTCATTACGTTTTTCTTAATATTAAATCAAAACTTTGTACAAGTAGGAAATAATAGATCTTATTTGACGGCAAAATTTGATTAAAATGATGAAACTTAATTTCTTAAATTTATATTAATATTTTTTCTAACAATTCTTTATTAAAGGCAAGACTTTTCTACGACTATATATACTTAAAGAGTTTATATTTACAAAAAAAAGTTTTACCGCTTTTTAAAACATTTTCTTAAAAAAATTATTTATTTCTGGGTTTTCTTTAAGAGCGAGTTTCTAAAATATAAGACTTTTTCTGAGTGCATATATTGCTATTTTATATATATTTGAAATAATCATAAATCAGTAAAATAAATAATAAGAAACAGAAAAGTACCGATATTACCGTTTCGGTATGGTTTCGGTTTTTCCAGTTGCTATTATAACGGTAAACGGTTTACGGTTCTCAAAAACTTTTAATATCGGTTCGGGTTTCGATGGTTTATTTCGGTTAACGGTTCCGGTATTATTCCCTGCTTCAGACCACTATAACTTAGGTTCTACTGAATATTTTAAGCTAAAAATTTACCTACATACTCTTTAACAATGTATAAATAAATGGTAAAAAGTTCAAAGTTCTATCTATTCATTGGTCTTTACAAAAAAGTCCCAAAATATGCTCAAAAATCAGTGCGTCAAACCAAAAAAAAATAAAACTAGGATTCCGACGGAAAAATTTTCGAAAAGGTTCTACCTTAGATTATTTTTAAAGTATTTTGGGATGCTGTTAAAAAAAAAAAAAGGTCAAAGTTGGCGCAAATTTGTTTTTTAGTTCAAATCCGAGATAAAATCGTGAACATTTTATATATATATCTCAGAAGATCGATTCTTGAATTTTTTCTTCTAAATATTGTGCTATTTGATTACTACCTTAATATAAAAAAACCTTTTAAAAAAAACCAGTCTCTTTCAATTTTTTTTTTATATTTTATCGTACGAATGTCACATCATGTCAGATTGGAAATGCCCATATATATCTCAGAAGATATTTTCTCTATCTAAAAATGTTCAATGTAAAAATGGAAGATATGGCGAAAACGCATATCTCTCTTATTAAGACGATAGACTGACGATTACTTTTGCTAGACTATCCAACATTTTTTTTTTAAGAATGTCATTGTAGCTGGGAATCCAATTGATACACACCTTTGTAAGAAATCGATTTCTAAAATAAATGCAAAATATCGTAAGTTTTATTTTAGAAAGTTCGGAAAATTTAAAAACGGAGAATTTATTACCCAAAAACCACTGAACCGAACCGAAAAACCATTTTATGAACCAAATCGGTGGTTTAAAATATCTGTGAATTACGGAATCGAACCACTCTTTATTTTTTATTATTACCTCAAAGGTTGGATATCAGTGATACATTATTAACTGATCATCAATCACTGATGATGAAGGTACTCATTATATTAACCCAGTTAAGGAACAAGGTAAATGCCAAAAACTATACCTAGGTAAAGCAAAAGCTACTCGAATATTTAAAAACGGAGGTACACAAAATTTGTATTAAGGTATTTTCTAGAACTGCTGATCATAATAGTGTGACTGCTTGCTACCAAAAACGAAATGCCAAATTTGTTAAGCCAACCGTCTAGCAAACTAAAAAGACCCCTAAAAAAAATTGCTACTTGAAACTTAAAACAAAAGTCAGAGTTATCTTTTGGCATCCAACAAACTTTTGTACATATACTTATAAACATTCACATGTATGTATGTGATTGCATTTTATTTTTGGCAAAAATCAGGTCAAAAGAAGCTTTTTTTTTTTTTGCTAATTCTTTAAGAGTCAAGCGAAACTAAAACCGTTGACATCTTTGCGTCATTTACAGAAATGCCTACATAAAAGGAGGCTGTTTGGGGGTGAAACAAAAAATTGGTATAAACCAAGGGAGCAAAAATATGTATAAAAGAGTTACGTGCCAAAGCCAAGTAGTAAAGTGCGCGTGACTTGAAGGCAAAAGGCAGAAAAAAATAAAAAAAAAGCTAGAAAAGCTGTCAAAGGCAAAGGAGAACACACAGGCTTAATGAATGGAGGGGGGAGAGATGCTGCTGCTGATGCTGCTAGGTCACCTGCTGCCAAAAAGCAACAAGCAAATAAACAAAATAAAACAACTAAAAAACACATACAAAGCGCGTCATATGCAAATAAAGCTACATAAACAACAGTAACAACAAAAAAAACAACAAAAAAACAAAACGTGAGGCCAAAGTAAACAAAACTTCAAGCTCCACCATAAGTCGCTTTAAACGTTGTCGTGGCCTGTGATATTTTTTATGTTGTTTCATTTACCAAATTGTTTCAGCCTTCTCGTCTCCCTCCCCCCACCAGCTGTTTCAATTCACAAATGTTCGTGCGTAGTCTTGGCGTCTGCCCCACATCTACACACACACATACACACACACCAATAGCTTTCTTCCTCTGTGTCTGCTCCACATCGGCTTTTGCACTTAAAGGCTTGAGTACAAAGCATGGGGGATACCGTTAAGCGGAATGTATGTACATGGCTGTATGTTTGTGTGCAGTTGGAATGGCGACAGCAACGCAAAAAGAAGAAGACAAAAAAGTCTTCATCAAGCATCAATTATCACCGCCTCCCCCCCCCAGCGACCACCTGCTGGCAATGCACTACAATAACAGCAGAACAGACTCAGGCACCGTGGTTTATAAATCGTAATTACATAAAATATTTTTTCTTATGCAAATGAATACTTAAAAATTGCAAAATTGATTAAATAAAAAGTTGAAATTAATCATTTTTAACTCGGAAATGGAAATAGAATCTATGTATTGCATTTTTTAAGAAACGGTATAAGAAAATCGATTTTCTTGTATCCTAAAAAACCCACATAGCTGAACTGCAACATGTTACTTTTACTGTTTCAGTTCCGAATTCTTTTTTAAGCGTTAGCCAAGAGTTAAAAATAGTCCTTGACTATAACTAGACGGTTATTAAAGCCAAATTATGGTATTTTTATGAACATGACAATAAACTGATCAGTACAAATTTTTGTCTTGGAATTTTTTTAAATTAAAATAATTAACTTAAACGACCCAATTCTCAACCGATTTGATGGTCGAAAGCGATTTGTAGAACACATGGGAATAACTCCTAAGCTACTAACTTCATTAAGAAAGTAAAAAGGATTAATTTGAAGGCGTGTAAAATACCTTGCTTTCAATTGATGCTCGTTTAACGAGCTAAACTCTCCAAAAAGTAATAAAAACTGGGATCAAAACCACTCAGAAAAAATAAACTGGTTCGGTTCATGGAGGTTTTATACCACCGGTTCGGTTTGTAACAGGATTTTTAAAACAAAACAAACCGCAATTTTGGTTCGCTTCAGTGATTCACTTTCATTTTTCGAGCAATAAACTTTCTAATAAGACTTAAGCTAAGTTCACACGCACATATTAATTTGTCAAAAATGACAGAAATTTGCTCAAATTTGTTTGTTTTCTATGTGAACGCCATATTTATTTGCAGGCAAACGCTTGTGCAAACTGGTTTGCTGAGTTTGTAGGGTGAAGTTTTCGAAAAATTTGCGAACTAATAATTATATAACAACAACACTGGTGTACAAATACGGGTCATCTATTGTCCGTTTTCTATATCCTTTTTACCCCATATCCTTTTGTTCAAGAGATATAAAGTAACGTATTTAAAACACAAAATTGATTATTTAAGCAGCAAACCACAAGACAGAAGAACTAAGCGCGAAGTTTATTTTTTGTTCTAAAGAAACCAGTTTTTTTCCTTAATATGAAAATTGTATTGTTTTTGATCAAAATCTATTCTTTTTTTTAATTTCTGCTTTTTGAACACTTGTTCGTTATATTTTAGATAATATTGTGTCTTCCAATTTACTATATTTTTGGTTTAATAACTTTTTAAATTTACAAATTATTTATCTAATATTTATTATAACCAAAATAACTTTACATAACATTAAATTATAAAAAACAAAGAAATATTTTTAAAATGACAAAAATAAACATAAAAAAACTATTTTATTTTGATAAAATCGTACATTTCTGTAGTTTTTTGGTCATAAAGCGCGATGACATCGAAAAACTGGAAGCGCAGTAAATATACTAAAGGTTATTACTTAAACTAATCCGAGCATTTTTCATTAGGCAGAACATTTTTAAGAATTTATTTTATTTGGCAAAAAAGAAATTATCTCAAAAAAAACATAAAATTTTGCAATTGAAAACAAAAAAGATTATATTATGGACAAAATCCGAACTTCGCGTTCAGGTTTTCTGTATTGTTTTTCAAAGCAGCTTACATTAACATTAAAGTTGTTTGAATAACTTACTTAATGTGCACTCAGAACTTAAAAAGTGGAAACATTCCTCGTTAAATGAACATAATAATCCAAAACTCTCTTGAACACCAGGAGATGGAAAGAACTAACAATTGATTTGAATGCAATGACCAAAAATACATAAAGAAAGTGTGCTTTCTTCTCTGGTCCTAAACCTTGTAAGCTTGTGTAATTTAACAACAACATTATTAAAAATTCCATATCACAGTTTACATTTATACTTTGATAAAAATAACAGTCGTTTTATTTTTGTTACATCTGCTTAAAAAATACACATATCAATATATTTTTTTTCAATCATTTTCAGGGCTACATAATTATACGCTCGAAGCCCTATGCAAAAATTCGCACCTGTCACATTTTGTTATCGACTTAAGAAAACACAAGAAAGCAAGATACAAGCACATGAAACCCATTATTGTTTGAATCTAATAAAAATTGTCCTTGTTCATTTTCTTATAAAAACTACTTAACCGCACTAAATCGATATACTATCAGCAGCTATCGACAAGCCACATGGTTTGTGCAAACCAAAATTTGTTGCCACCTGAATTTGCGAGTGTGAACACTAAGCCAAATTCATTACAAACTTTCGAAGTTCCGACAAATTCGTTTGCATATTAATTTGTCGTGTGTGTGAACACCCAGACAAATTCGGACACAAATCATACAAACTCCGAGATGACAGTTTGCGTAAATTAATTTGCGCGTGTGAACTTAGCTTTATATATATGAATTTCGAAATTAAAGTTGTAAAAACATTAAAAACACTTTAAAATATTAATATTTAAACTCATAATCTTGAAGAACGAAATGTCAGATATAATTGATATTGTAAGCACCTTAAGAACGGCGCGTATCGATTGAATTCTCAGTAACTAGCGCATCCACGGTAGAAAAATGCCGTATATCCATCCAAAGTAGGAACCTGGCCACTCTATAATTAACCTGAATCCTCCTAGTGTGACCATATGATCACGCAAAAACGCACAATAATGGCTTTTTAAAACATCCATTGCCGGAAAACTACAATCTCGATAATTAAATGCGATGTATCAAATGGAGCTTAAAAAACCGTCTGAAGATCTAATTAAAGAGAATAATTTTTAGTCTAAAAGCATCCTAATGAAAATTGCTAACTCTTTTTTATTTTGTTAATTTTACATGAATTAATTCGGGCATATTCAGGTTAAGAAGAACAAGTACCAATATCTTTACAAACGCTAAATAGTGCAGTACAAAATGCAACGCAACAGAATTTAGTAAACTTTCACAGTTTTATGTGCCCCTTTCAAGGAAAACATGAAGAATGATGAGAGAATGGAGACGAGAATTGCAGGTGTTGGACAAAATCAGATGAGAAAATGCTGGTTCAACAGCTTGCTGTCCTTTAAGACGTGTGTAGCTGGAAAATCTGACCACCGCTAGAACGATGCAAGCCCTTTTTGTATAGTTGACTATTCTATTTTCGATCTTTGTCTTAAGATAGGCGCTTTACATCATCAAACTGGTCGATGAAATGAGCCGAATCTCTTTCTTTTGTGGGTTTCGGTTCGGTTCATTATATTTTAAAAAGACGCTGATTCGCTCGGCGGTTCGGTTTAGGAGCACGAATTAGCGGTTCGGTACGTTTCGGAACAGAACCGTTTTGAATCCCTGAATAAAAATCGTCGTTTCGCATCGTTCTGCACATACGTCAGCGCGAAATGTGACGATAACAGTATGTTAGTCGCTACGTAAATGCCAACAGAACGTAACGGCAATACGAAGTCTTTTTTTACGCAGAATGGACCATGGTGGAGTTATATACCCGGTGTGACGGAAATTCAAAAGCTTTAATTTCATAACTTAGTGGACACTCAATATGGGGGAAAAAAACGACCCAAATCGTATGGGAATTGGATTGTTTTGAGTGGAAAGCGATTTGTGAAACACCTGGGTAAATGGAGTTTTTCATTTCGCGACCGTTTCACGTCGTGTGGACATAGGCCTTATTACAGAAGGATTTAAATAAATATAAAGTAATTTATTTGGGGGTTCCAGAATATTCATATTTCTTCAGACGCATTTTTGAAAATGAATTTACATACTTTTACAAAATTTTGTTCAAGTTATATCTAAATTAAATTAAAATTTCACATTGTTTGTGGTTTTCTCATATTAATACATTTCGTTAACCATAATTTCCTCTTCACATTTCGCATATTAATGCAAATGTGTTAATTATAAAAGTAAATTTGCATATTTTTTTGTTGGCATGTGAACCACTGTGCTGCTGTGTCATGTCTGTTCTCCCTTCCCCACCCTCTCTCACTCGCAGCCAAGTAATTATTGTCATTACGTCATAAACATGCAAAACCGAAAGCATCGCCGAAAGCTGTACAAGCCACCCACACTGTAACCCCCACCCCCTCTCCATCCCCTTCGCCATTCTAGAGAGGCGGATTTTGTTTTGATTTGAGTTGTTGTTTTTGGGAATTTGGCCAAAGGAAAGAGCACAACCAACATTAATGACTTTTTCGCGCTTATTTTAATGTGCATTTAAATGTTTACTTTACGTAATAATTTGTTATTTTTATTGTTAGAACATGCCATGAATCGCTAATGGGTCGAACCAATTCACAGAGAGGAAAAAAAAACGCAGGGCAATTAACTTTGACGTCTCTCGACCAGGCACGCGATTAAAGTTAGCGGGGTGGGGGTGGGGAGGAGTTGGAGTGTAGAGCGGGGGGACATTCAAATGGAGCGTAAAATTGCAATTGAACTTGAAATAACTGCTGACAGTTGTGCAAAAGAGATGGCAACTGGCTGGCCAATTAGCCGTAAATGCCAATTTTTTTGTTGCCTTATAAAAAATTGGATTGAATATACTCTCACTTTTCATATTACACATGTAAGTGGTCTATCTCTCTCTCCCTCTCTCTCTCACAACAACAACAACAGCGGCGGCGGCAGAACTAAACAGCTGAGAATCAAAAACGGCGCCTCAGGCACACACACAAATACACACACACGCATGTAAAGGACTAAGGCTTTTAGCTAAATTAAAGGCAAAATCACTCACCTTTAAAGCGCTAAAGGGAATTAGGGCCCAGCCCTTGGGTTATGCAAAATTTCAAGTATCTTAATTGATTAAGTTTTTTTTTTATGAATTAAACATTTTCACTTTTGTGTTTTTCACTTATCACTTGCCACTGTTCGCTTAAGTTTATTTTCTTTTGAATTTTCATTTCATCAAATGCCGCATAAATATTTATTTTTTCTTTGCGTGGGCGTAAAACGCGTGCTTACCGAACAACAACAAATTTTCGACTAAAGAAAATCGCACTTAACATTGCCACTGTAAGCGTGGGCCACGCTGTTAATAGCAATTGTTGGTATTTTAAGCCACAGAGGGTCACACTAAATTATCGATGATGATGATGGTCAAATTTAATTCAACATAGCTAAATAATTTGTTTGCTTAAATAAAAAGAGGCAATAATTTAAAACTATTTTCCGGCTTATAAACGTAGACAATTTTTTTATAATGAATAATGCACACTTGGTCACACTTTACTATAAATCGATACTAACAACAATCGATAACAACAACATTAGACTAGCAAAAAAAAAAGCGAAAAATTTGTAAAATTGTTGTTTTGTTTAATTAACTAATTAGATTAGAGTAGCAAGAATATGCTGTAATTAAAGCAAACAAGCAGAGCTCAATCTACACACACTCACATCACACAGTCGGGCTCAGGCGAACCCCCAAACACACACACGCACACACAGAGAGCAGTTCCGTCTGGTCAGTTCTGGCGCCATGGCCAATCGAAGTATGCGTAATAATACGACCAAAACGGAAGCCCTGATCGAAAGCTGTCGCAGTGAGGGCAAATGGCAAAGGGTCATTGAGCTGACGGATGAGCTAAAGACGGGTTCGCCGCACAATGGTGAGTCCAGCTGCCCTTTGGGTACCACATAACTAATCTGGTTTTGCTTGGGCTTACAGAATGCCTGGCCAACTTTTTGGTGGGCGAGGCGCGTCTGGAGAGCTATCTGGAGGAGAATCCCTGGGCGGCCGAATCAAATTTTAGCCGTGCCAAGAGTGGCCTGTCCGAGGCGCGTCGTTACTTAAATTTGGCCTTGGGCGAGAGTGGCCAGAAGGCGGGCATTGCCTTGGATGCGTATTTGTTATTGGCCAAATTGTGTTTTGCCTGCGGGGAGTATGAGCAGAGTCTGGATAACTTTGTCAAGGCGGAACTAAACACATTGGCCGAAAAGGAACTGACCTTGTGAGTGAATTAAGTGAAAGTGGATATCCTAGTTGTAACTAGTAGCTAAGGAGCACTGAAAAGGAAGATATAGCCATTTACAGCCTTTCAAATAAGTTTGCAGATGCCTAAACCATTTTTAAAAGAAGTTAATGCAGGTTGGCAGCACCTTTTCCCAATTTTGATCAATTTCAAGCAATTGAGCATTACTTCTTGTTACTTTAAAATAAGTTCGAAGCTCTTCAATCCTTTTTAGAGAACGTTAATGTAAATTTGTTCTTTTTTAACTGGGTTGGCAGCGCCAGGTCCGATTTTGATCAATTTAACATAAGTAATTATCTTTTCAAGTTACTTAAAAATAACTTGGCAACTTCTTAAACCATTTTTAAAAAAAGTTAATGCGGTTTTAAAACAGATTGGCATTACCCTTTTCAATTTTGATTAATTTTAAAATATTGAGCTCTATTTTTAGTTACTTTAAAATAAGTTGGAAGCTATTCAATCCTTTTTAGAGAACGTTAATGTAATTTTGTTGTTTTGTAAAACGTGTTGGCAGCACCATTTCAAGTCACTTAAAAATAAGTTGGCAGCTTCTATAACCATTTAAAAAAAAATTAATGCAACTTAAAAACAGGTTGGCAATACCTTTTTCATTTTTTATCAATATTAAAATATTGAGCAAAAATTCTAGTTACTTTAAAATAAGTTGGGAGCTCTTCAATTCTTTTTAGAGAACGTTAATGTTATTTTGTTCGTTTTTAAAACGGGTTGGCAGCGCCAGATCCGATTTCGATTAGTTTAACATAATTTAGTATCATTTCAAATTACCTTAAAATAAGTTGGCAGCTCCTTTAACCATTTTTAAAAGAAGTTAATGCCGCTTTATAACAGGTTGGCATTACCTTTTTCAATTTTGATCAATTTAAAACAAATGAGCACAATTTCAAGTATTTTTTAACTAAGCTTGGAGCTCTTCAATCCTTTTGAGAGAACGTTAATGTAATTTTGTTCTTTTTTTAAGTCAGATTTGCAGCACCACATCAGACAGATTTTGATCAATTTAACATAATTTAGTAACATTTCAAGTTTCTTGAAAATAAGTTGGCAACTGCTTAAACCATTTTTAAAAGATGTTAATGCAACTTTAAAACAGGTTGGCAACACTTTTCCCAATTTTGATAATTTCAAATCAATCAACTTCTAGTTTCTTTAAAATAAGTTGGCAGCTCTTCAATCCTTTTTAGAGAACGTTAATGTAATTTTGTTCTTTTTTAAATCAGATTGGCAGCACCAGGTTCGATTTTGATCAATTAAACATAATTTAGTATCATTTCAAGTTATTTAAACACGAGTTTGTAGCTCTTAAAACCTATTTAGAGGCAGTCAAAGCCATGTTATATTTTTTTTAAAAACATATTGGCAGCACCTTTCATGTTATTAAACAATTTTAGTCAATTTAGCATCATATCAATTTACTTTATAATAAGTTGGTGGCTAAATAAACCTTTTTGGAGAAAGTTATTGGCATGTTGTGACTTTTTAAATTAGATTAGCAGCACCCCTTGGGTAATTAGCATATATTTTTGACCATTATGTAACATCTCAAGTTGAAACTTGCAAAATTTAATTAAGTTGACAGTTTTTCAAGTTTTTTGGATAGAGAGGCTGATGTTAGTTCATACTATTTACGATAGATTAGCTGCACCTTAGGTTATTTTTTAAAAATTTGTAAAATTTTGGCTGCATTTGAAGCTACTTTGAAACAAGTTGGCAGTGCTTAAATCTATTAAAGAGCTTGCTAGTGCCATTTTAGGATTATTCAAACAGATTGACAGCATTTTTAGTTACTTTTAAGTAGGTAAAAAACATTTAAAGGGCTTGCTAGTGCCTTTAAACGTTTATTCAAACAAATTGGCAGCATTTTAAGTAACTTGAATTAAGTTGGCAGTGCTTAAATCTTTTAAAGAGCTTCCTAGTGTCATTTAAGGTTATTTAAAACAGATTGACAGCATTTAAATTTACGTTTAGGTAAGTTGGCAGTGCTTTAATCTTTAAAAGAGCTTGCTAGTGCCATTTTAGGTTTCTTTAAACAGATTGACAGCGTTTTAAGTTACTTTAAAATAAGTTGGCAGTGCTTAAATATTTTAAAGAGCTTCCTAGTGCCGGATTAGTTTTATTTTAACAGATTGGTAGCATTTTAAGTTACTTTTAATTAAGTTGGTAGTGCATTAATCTTTTAAAGAGCTTGCTAGTACCGTTTTAGTTTCATTCAAACAGATTGGCAGCATTTTAAAGTACTTTTAATTAAGTTGGCAGTGCTTAAATCTTTTAAAGATCTTTATTGAGGCATTTTAGGTTTATTCAAACAGATTGGCAGCATTTTAAGATTCTTTTAACTAAGTTGGCAGTGCTTAAATCTTTTAAAGAGCTTGCCAGTGTCATTTTAGTTTTTTTTTAAACAGATTGGCAGCATTAATAGATACTTTCAATTAAGTTGGTAGTGCTTAAATCTTTTTAAGGTTTATTCAAACAGATTGGCAGCATTTTAAGTACATTTTAATTAAGTTGGCAGTGCTTAAATATGATTGACAGCATTTTAAGTTACTTTAAATTAGGTTGGCAGTACTTAAATATGTATAAGAGCTTGTTAGAGCAATTTAACGTTTATTCAATCAGATTGGCAGCATTTTGAGTTACTTTTAATTAGGTTGGCAGTGTTAAAATCGTTTTAAGAGCTTGCTAGTACCATTTAAGGTTTATTAAAAAAAAATTCGCAGCATTTTAAGTTACTTTTAATTAGGTTGGCAGTGCTTAAATATTTTTTAGAGCATGGTAGTGCCATTTTAGGTTTATTTAAACAGATTGACAGCATTTTAAGTTACTTTTAGTTAAGTTAGCAGTGCTTAAATCTTTTAACGAGCGTGCTGGTGCTATTTTGAATTTATTCAAATAGATTGGCAGCATTTAAAGCTACTTTAAATTAAGTTGGCAGTATTTTAATCTTTTTAAAAGCTTCCTAGTGCCGTATAAGGTTAATTTTAACAGATTAGCAGCCTTAAAAATTTATTTTTATTAATTTGGCAGTGCTTAAATCTTTAGAAAAGCTTCTTAGTGCCATTTTAGGTTTATTCAAACAGATTGGCAGCATTTTAAGTTAATTTTGATTAAGTTGGCAGTGCTAAAATTTTTTCAGGAGCTTGCCAGTCCCATTTTAGGTTTATTCAAACAGATTGGCAGCATTTTAAGTTAATTTTTATTTAGTTGGCAGTGCTAAAATTTTTTCAGGAGCTTGCCAGTCCCATTTTAGGTTTATTCAAACAGATTGGCAGCATTTTAGGTAACTTTGAATTAAGTTGGCAGATCTTGAAGCTTATTTAAAGGAAGCTTATTTTCTTTTTAAAGCAGATTGACAGTTCCTTGGCACAGTCTAGGAATTATAGACTGAACCCTGTTGGAAATAATGGCTTTGACTTCCCTTAACTTGAAATTTTCCTTCAATTTTAACCACTTTTCCTTATCTTCTTATTCCTTTAAACAGACGCAGCTTAAAAATTTTGGCTGAATCGTATGCCATCAAGGGTCTGTGCCTGGAGCAGCAGACAGCCAAGCCCACATCCAAGTTTAAGAAGGCCGAAAAGGATACAGAAATGGTAAGCTTATTATACCTTCTTAACTCCAAATATTCACTCGATCTCTCTTTCTATCTGCAGATTAGTTGTTTTGAGCGTGCCTCAGATTTGGGTCTGCTCTACCTGCAGGAATATGATATTGTCAGTGGCAGTAACAATTCCTCCAACAATTCTACGTCGGGCTCTACCCTTAATGTGAATACTTCATCAAGCGTGCAGCCATCCTCCTCCAGTTTTGCCATCAGCAGCACCATACCCACCACTAATGCCTCCCTAGAGGTGAATCGACGCATGGGCGCCATTTTGGAAACAGCTCTCCAGCGTGCTCCCATTGTGTTGATTAAAACGGGCAAACTTCAGGTGGCCGTGGAGCGTTATAGAATCATGTTGAATGCCATTGAAACGCGTGCCACTCAAACCTTACGCCTGACCCTGTCCCGTCAGTTGGCGGAGGTATTGCTGAGAGGTGTTTCGGGTACCATATATGCACCACCGTTTACCACCAAATCTGGTGGCAGTACTTTACGAGGCGGTGGTTCCTCCAAACGTCTCTGGAAGCCACGTAAATATGCCTCGCGGCAACAATTCTCTCCACGAAATCAACAGGAGGAGGTGATACTTTTGCTACTCATAGCTGAGGCTTTGGCTGTACGTGATACGGTGTTGTCGCAGAGTCCTGAATTTCGTCAGGCGCGACAACATGCCATGGGTCATGTGACAGCTGTCTATGATCTATTGACCCTGGCCACAGTGCGTTGGGGTTTGGTGCAATTGCTCAATGAATCGTTTGAGAAGGCGCTGAAATTCAGTTTTGGTGAGCAGCATGTATGGCGTCAATATGGTTTGAGTTTAATGGCCGCCGAGAAGCATTCACATGCATTAAGGGTACTACAGGAGTCCATTAAGCTAACGCCAGGTGATCCATTGCCTTGCCTAATGGCCTCAAGATTGTGCTACGAGAGCTTGGAGATGGTCAAGCAGGGTTTGGATTATGCTCAGCAGGCTTTAAAAAGGGAGGTGAAGGGTAAGTTTTGCATTTATCTGAAAAATAACTTTCATTAATTCTTTGTTGGTCTAACAGGTTTGCGTCCCTCGCGTAGTCAATTGTTTGTGGGCATAGGACATCAACAGTTGGCCATTCAGTCCACCCTGAAAAGTGAACGTGATTATTGCCATAAACTGGCTCTGGAGGCCTTGGAGCGTGCCGTTCAACAGGATGGCAACGACCATTTGGCCGAGTATTATTTGTCCTTGCAATATGCTCTACTGCAACAACTAAACGAAGCTTTGGCTCACATACGTTTCGCTTTGGCCTTGCGCATGGAGCATGCACCTTGTCTGCATTTGTTTGCTCTCTTACTTACCGCCTCGCGGCGTCCACGTGAGGCTTTGGGTGTGGTGGAGGATGCTCTGCATGAGTTTCCCGATAATTTGCAATTGTTGCATGTCAAGGCACATTTGCAATTGCATCTGGAGGATGCTGAGACAGCTCTGGCCACCGTGCAGCATATGTTGGCCGTTTGGCGTGATGTTTATGAGGCTCAACTGATGGTCGAGGAGGAAAAACATTCCGATACCAAAAGCGGAGTACATTTGGCACATTCTTCGCAAATGTCCGATAAGGATTCAAGTGAGTTGAAATAGTTTTTTTTTAAGCATTTTTGAATGGCTTCTCATGTACTATGTGTCAATTGATTAATCCCTATGTATATATTCATTACTATTAACTTACTTACTCTATAAATACCCTCCAACTTCTGCGGAATGTGTCTCTCTCTGTGTGTGTGCGTGTGTGTGTATATAAAACAAAAACAAAACAAATACCAACACCAAAACACTTTAATCAAAAAACAAATCATTGTAAGTCAACAAGGAAATATTTTTTAATCAACTGAAATTTTGAAGAATTCGGCTTATCGAATATTTTTATATTCTTGTATCATCCTAGAGTCCTAATGGAGTTTTAACAATCTTCTGAAACCTACTTTGTCTCTTCAATTCAAAATATTTTTTCTGCATTTTTAAGCTACTTTGTAACAAGTTGGCAGCTTTCAAATCGTTAAGAAATAATGCTACAGAGTTTTTAAACCGATTTTCCAGCATCTTAAGCAGTTCAATATAATTTAGCAGCATTTTAAAATTATTTTAAACAAGTTGGCAGCTCTTTACAAATTTTGTTCGTTATTTAAAACAAGTAACCAGCATTTTATCATATTTATTACAATTTAAGACCATTTATCAACATTGTAAGCTGATTTGAAACAAGTTGGCAGCGCCCAAATCCAATTTTAATGACATTATTTACCATTTAACATATTAAGTGAATTTTAAAGCTACTTTGTAACAAGAAATAGTGCTAACGAGTTTTTAAACCAATTTGCCAACATCAGTTAGGCAGTTCTACATAATTTATTAGGATTTTATGCTCACTTCAAACAAGTTGGCAGCTATTTAAAAAAAAAATTGCCGTTATTTTAAACAAGTTATCAGCATTTTAGTAAATTTTTTACAATTTAAGACTATTTATCAACATTTTAAGCTAAATTGAAACAAGTTGGCAGCGCTCAAAACCAATTTCAATGAAATTGACTCAATTTTAAGCCAAATGCCAGTAATTTAGTAATTTTATTATAATTGAGCAGCATTTTTAGCTCAATTAAAACAAGTTGACATGGCCCTATACCAATTTCGTAAACGTTAAGAACGTTTTAAAATAACTTGCCAGAGTCTTAGTAACTTAACAACAATTTTAAACAATAAACATTTTTTCAAGCTATTTTAAAATAAGTTGTCAGCAATTTTAATGCTATTTTTTGCAACTTAATAGCATTATAAGCTCGTTTAAAACAAGTTGGCAGCGCCCAAGTGCACTTTTCATGAAGTTGACGCCATTTGTAAACATGTTTCCAGCATCTAAGTAATCCTATTACAGTTAGAGACAATTAAATAGCATTATAAACTCTTTTAAAACGAGTTGGCAGCGCCTAAGTGCACTTTTTATGGAGTTAATGCCATTTGTAAATAAGTTTCTAGCATCTTAGTAAACCTATTACAGTTGAAGACAATTAGGCAGCATTAAAAGCTCGTTTGAAACAAGTTGGCAGCGCCTAAGTGCACTTTTCATGAATTTGGGGCCATTTGTAAACAAGTTGCCAGCATTTCAATAAACCTATTACAGTTGCAGACAATAAGGCAGCATTATAAGATCTTTTAAAACAAGTTGGCAGCGCCTAAGTGTTATTTTTATACAAGTTGCAAGCGGCTTGGAAATTTTAATGCAATTATTGGCAACTTAGTAGAAATATAAGCTCGTTTGAAACAAGATGGCAGCGCCTAAGTGCACTTTTTATGAAGTTGACACCATGAGTAAACAAGTTGCCGGCATCTTAGTAAATATATTACAGTTGCAGACAATTAAACAGCATTAAAAACTCGTTTGAAACAAGTTGGCAGCGCGTAAGTGTAATTTTAATGCAAGTTGCAAGCGGCTTGGCCATTTCAATGCAATTTTTGGCAACTTAATAGCATTATAAGCTCGTTTAAAACAAGTTGGCAGCGCCTAAGTGCACTTTTCATGAAGTTGACGTCATTTGTATACAAGTTGCCAGCTTCTTAGTAAACCTCTTACAGTTGGAGACAATTTTTTAACATTTTAAGATAACTTGTTATAAAAGGGTAGCTCTTAAAACAAGTTGTCAGCTTTAAACAAAAGCAGAAGGGTTTGAATAAAAGTTGGCCACCCTTACTAAGCAGCATTTTGAACAAATTTAACAAAGGTTGGCAGCGCTTAAAACAAGTTGATCGGTTATGGAAAAGTTAAAGGCAACTTATAATTACTTTAGACAACTGAACAGCACTTGAAGCTTAATTTAAAATAGTTGACAGCTCTTAAGCTCACTTACAAACAAGTTGACATAATTTTCAAACAAGTTGCCAGCACTTTGGGTGATTTAGGAACGCTTTAAGCATTTTGATCAAATAAAAAAAAAAAAAATAAATAAATAAATAGATAAAGGATTGACAGTTTGCTGTATTTTTATACCCTTGCAGGAGGTATATTAAAATTGTGCAAATGTTTGTAAAGCATAGCATAGTCCAAATCATATTATCAAAGATCTGTGCAGGTATTTGTTTGCTTTTACAAAAGTTTAAAATAAAGAAGAGAGCAAAAGTGAACGCTCTTTGCGAATCATGAATAATATGAGTGAAAGATAAAGTAACTGAGGTTTCAAGCGAACGATTGTCGGTATTAAAACTCTATTTAAAGGTTAACTCAACAAACTTGCAAGAATATAAACACTTTTCTTTCTTTGTAAACTTTTGCTTTGAATCTCTGTCTTAACATACGAAGGTGGATCAATAAGTAACTGAGTTAGTTATGAAGATGCTAGTTTAATCACACTTTATTTGCATTTTACATTTTCCTCTTTTCATTGAAGAAATATTTCCCAAAGTGTTTGCTTTAACCTAAACATCGGCTAAGCTTTGGTGCACACCTATAAACGCACCCACTTTTTTCAGTATACACATTCCAAACAAAATAGCCAAAAAGTGTAAATAAGAAGTGAAAGAGAATCAAAACAAGCACAAAAGAAATGCAAGGCAACAACAACAATGCAATCTCTTTTCGACTTAACTGTACAAATAAAATAAAGGTTTTGTGCTAGTTCATAACTATAAACGCACTTATCAGAAACTACAAGAACAATTGTTAAACACAGCAACAAAATTTTTAATTAACTTATTAGTAATTTGTATATCTTTCTCTCTTTTCAATGAGTTCAACTATGGAAAGAGGAACTCCTATGCATCTTTTAGTTCCGACACCTTATTATACTGAGTATTTTCTGCATCGATAGTGCGTACCAGAATTCCCCCACAGTTTTCTATTGGTTTCATGTCTGGAGAACCCACTGGCCATGGTATAACTTGTACTTTTTGTATTATCAATGGGCGTGTTCAGCAGAAGAACTTGCTACCTGATAAATGATATATTAATCGGTAATTTACGTTTCCTCTTGTATTTTATATGATATTTACATGGAGCTTATCCAAATGTCTATTTAACAAGACCCCCTAAAAGTATTCTAAGTAATAAGAGTAGTTTTATTAAGCTGATCAGTGATCAAGTGTCTCTGCTGAACGTGCCCAATGTTAAAGAAACAAAGAATTAAATGGAATTTTGATTAAACAGATCCACAAACACTGTTTCGAAAGTGTTTATGGTTAGCAATAGCGTCATTTATCGCGTCGATACCTTTTTTAGGTCTCTAGCTTTTTCAGCTTATCGTGTAAAATCATGGATTTTTTTTCGATTTTCTCGAAGACAGCGTCTCTGCATATGTTCGACTACGTTTAAACTCGTTAAAACAATATCATTGCAGAAGAAGACATCCCATTGACTGAGTCTAACATAGTTTTTATGGGATTTTGTTGAATTAAGGTCTGACAATATATAATATATGTAGCAGAAAAACCTCCCTTTAAAAAAGTAGCCGATAAATCAGTCTTAAAAAAAGGGAGTGTGCATCGTGGAACACACGGTACGAGCAAAGCTCTTTACTAACAAAAATCAGAATCAAAATAAGAATTCTTGCATAAGAATATAAAATAATTTTATTATTATTATTTTACATAAAAAAAAATGTTCGAAAATAGTGTACCTGTACCAGATCCCTGATCCCAGATCCCTGATTCCAGATCCCTGATTCCAAATCCCTGATCCCAGATAACGGATCCCAGATCACTGATTCCAGATCCCTGATCCATAATCCGAGATCCCAGATCCCTGAACCTATAAAACTGATCCTAGATCCATGATCCCACATCCCTGATCCTAGAACCCTAATCCCAGATCCAAGATTTCATATCCCGAATCCTAGATCCAAGAACCCTGATTCCAGATCTGATCCCAGATCCCACATTCCGGATTCCAGATCGCTGATCCCGGTTCCCACATCTCTGATCCCAGATCCCAGATCCTAATGCCTGAGCCCTATCCCAGATTCCTAGATCCCAGACTCCAAGAACCCTGTGTAAATTGCAGCATTCACTATGGATCCCAGAAAATGAAACGCAACTAGATAATCTCATGCGAACGCGAGTTAAATTTTCGTTTTAGTCCCCCAGCCGAACGTCGGTTAAAGAGCTTCGCTCTAATAAAGTTAAAAATTATATAAAATTATAAATGAATATCGGAAATTTATAATTGTGTTTTTTAATCGATAACAATACGCATCTCAGCAGCGCCCTCTGTCGTCAAACACGTGCAATTATTGATCCACCCTCGCTTACACAGGCCTCTAACAGTCTCTACATTTATTTTTGAATTCTCTAGCTGTGTTCTAAACCATCTAGAGAATTCTAGAAATTTATACAGCAAATCAATTTTAGCCTGTGGCCTGCCTAAGTCTGTTTATTATTTCCTTTTCTATATAGTATATGCATTCGCTCTTTATCTGATATGTCTTTGGTTAATTCCGTGCACTTGATTTTTGTTTTTTCAAATTTTTCAATTTCACACTCATTAAATGTGTTTTTACCTTCCAAAAAGATTCTGTCTATGCTGCCTCCTTGGCTGCAGTATCTCGTGTAGAGCAGGCCTTAAGCGAGGCGGCCAGTTCGCTGAGCTCATTCACCCAAAGACCCGGACCCCGAAGACCCTGGATGCTGCAAATAGAGGTGAGTGTAAATGAATATTTCTTTGTTTTCTACAAATCGCTTTCGACCCCAAAAACGACCCAAATCTTATGGGAATAGGGTCGATTTTGGGGTCGAAAGCGATTTGTAGAACACATAGGATTAGCTTAGTAACTTTATCATTAAATGATTCTATTTCTTCTAGATTTGGCTCTTACTAGCTGATGTTTATTTACGCATAGATCAGCCCAATGAGGCTTTAAACTGCATACATGAGGCATCACAGATTTATCCGCTGTCGCATCAAATTATGTTTATGGTAAGCTTAGTAAAATCTAAGCCAAAACTACTCAATAAACATGTTCTCTCTCTCTTCTTTGTCAGCGTGGTCAGGTGCATGTTTATTTAGAACAATGGCGTGATGCCAAGCAATGTTTTCTTAATGCGGTGGCTGCCAATCCCAATCATACCGAGGCTTTGCGTGCTTTGGGGGAAACACATTTAATATTGGGCGAGCCGCGACTGGCAGAGAAACTGCTTAAGGATGCAGCCAAATTGGATCCAAATTGTCCCAAAATTTGGTAAATCCCTCCTAACTTTAAATAATTCCTTTAAATTGATTTCTCCTTTTATTAGGTTTGCTCTGGGCAAAGTAATGGAAACTTTGGGCGATTTTTATGCCTCGGCGGATTGTTTTGCCACTTCGTTGCAATTGGAGCCATCATGTCCAGTTCTTCCGTTTACCTCGATACCTTTAGTTTTTGAATAGGCATATTTGTTGATTGTTTATTACTTTATTTCTTTTTTTTGTTTTGTTCGTAGAAAACCTCAAACTAACCTCAAAGTGAACAGCAATATTACTTACTTAGGACATAAAACTCGTTAAAAAAAAATCCAATTGAATTTGATTTGTTGTCAGTATTAACAGCAAATGTAATGTATATTGTATGTATTGTAAATTTGTGTGTAAATTATTAGCTAGTTGTATAATTATACCTAAAAAAAAACCAACCACAACATAACTTAAACCAACAGCATTGTTATCCTCGGTCTCAAAGATTAGTTCTTTTCCCCGTTCCCAAAACTCTATATAAAACGTATCTATCAACAAACAAATTAGGAAATCTGTTATTGGAATTGTATGGTATGTTATTTATTGCATATAACTTAACATTTAAATATACATATATATATACACCTATTATATCAAATAATTGTGTAGTTTTTTATGTTGCTGTGGTGAAACGCTGAAATGAGTTCATGAATATTGAAATAAGTTATCCAACAGCAGTCAATATATTTCTTTTTTTTATCAGATTCAAAGGGTCCCATAATGAGATCAGATAGAATTATTATAGTGGAAAGAAACATAACTAATTTTAGACTAGCTAATTTAGAAAGTATCAACTAAGATACTCGGTCAAGTACGATTGTAATATATTCCGTAAATGTCAAAGGTTATATACCTTTGATTTGCACATTTAGCCCAACTGATCGTTCTCAAATTTGGTGGATCGATAAATAAGGCTGAAAACTATATAATTCTAAATCTACCTACAAAATTGTGGGAGTTATGCGCTTTTTTCATAGGAGTATACATTTCAAGTTGGGTGCCTTTAGCTCTTACATTCTCACATATCTATTTGCATTTTCAATTTTTTTGGCTTGACATATATTAGGATGTTTAAATCGGTTAACGTACGTAATGAAAATAGGGGTTTTTTTAATTTTGAGAGAAAAATACATTTTATAATTGCATGAAACTAACTTTGTAATCACAACGTTTTCTGCTCTTGTAAATGGGAAAAAAATAATGCTATTTTGCACCTTGTATTATGTAACCTACGAACGAAATTCACTATCAAAACTGTGACCACTCGATCTGATATTGAAACATATTGGAAAACCACAACGAAATTCAAATTAAACATCAAGAAGCGACTCGCAGTCTTACTTAGATTTCGAGAAATTGATTTATTAAAATAAATTCAATAAATATTTGCGTTAATTGATCATATTTTTTCGTCAAACGGCTATTATGTGCGCCGCTGTTGGCATACGTGCTATTGATTAATTCTGCACAGCTGATCTTAAAAATGTAACAAATGGCCAGCAACTTCAAAATGCGTGATTGTGAAGACTCTTTGTGAAGATTTTTTGATCGGCCAAAAGGTCCTCCAATTTAAAAAACATAATTCCGCCTAAACAAAATTTTGACCCTAGCCACAGGTAAAATCCGCTGTCTTTCGCCATAACTGTTCAAATAATGGATATAGTGTCGTCATCGAGGGAGAGGGACTGTTTAGTTTCCCAGTGTTGTCAAAGGCCAAAGTCTTGCCACTGCCCGTTTCAGCGGCTCCCAAAATATCCATGCAGTATGGTCGGTGGTACGCCCAAACCCTGCCAGGTGGACAAGGACAGGTCCTCTGTATAGCTGGAAATGGCCGCCAGTTCAGGCACTTCATTTTTACTAGCGTCGTCATCCTCTTCCGATGAGGCGGCTGGTGGTCTTAGCAGGACAAAACAATCCTCAGCATAGTCATCATTATCCGACTCTGGATCTTCCTTAGTTTCTTTTGCTGGTTTCTCTGGTGCTTTGCCCAACTTTTGCTGTTTTCTTGTTTCTTAAAGTTTCTCCGTTGTGTTTGATACCATCAAGATGTATTTAGAAATCCTTTCAGATCATTGGATTTTTAGCAAATCCCAGTAAATTTCGGTAGGCTTTATTGTAGGCATATTTCATCTATGCCAGCACAGGTGCTATGAGCAGGGATTAATCCAGAAACCAATATCGGTTCCGGAACCGATTCCAATACGTAACGAAATGAGAATAACGGTTAAAGGTTATATTACGGTTTTCAGTTAATTTGGGTTTTCGGTTGCGATACGGTACATAGATTTTTCTTTCGGTATACCGGTACAGGTATCATTTTTTTTAATATTCCAAAATTTAAATTGTTTCAAGATATAAAAAAAAATAAATGAATGAACGTAATATGCCACATAAAAAAACGTTTTTCAAAATATAACAATTTTTAGCCTTTTTATTTTTGGACAAACAATTTCTCTTAACGCTTCTGCCCACGCTTCTAGTGGTACCCCTACACTCAAAAAAAAAATCCTAGAATTAAGGAATTCTCTATTCTTATGTCGCCCAGACAAACTCGCATTAGGGCCATTTCTCATAAAGTTGACAAATATTTCTTAATAATGGTTCGTATAGTCCGCTCCAAAATATGCCATATCTCCGTCAAAAATACAGATCTTTAGCGATTTGCATAGATTTGAAGACATACTTTAAGACTACGGTCCAATATTGCTCATAATACGCTAGTAAAATAATCAAAGGGGTATATCAGCTCTAAAAAACACAAGAACAGCTTAAAAAATCAATTCTGCCTTGGCTTTTCCTTACATTACATTTTTTGAAATATTAAAACAGAATTTTTTTAGGGCGATATAAGATTAAAATCAGAAAAACTTAATTTCTAAAATTTATATTATCGATTTTTTAAAATTTCTATATTTAAGGAAGATTTTTTTTAAGACTTAAAAATCCTTTACAGTTTTGCCGCTTTTTAGAAATTTTTTCTATATCTTTAGGGGTGAATTTCTAAAATGTAAGATTGCTTTCTAAATTTCTGGGTATTTTACAAGTTGAAATATATATTTGTAATAATCATAAACTAATAAAATAAATAATACGAAACCGAAACAGTACCGGTATTAGCGTTTCGGTATGGTTCCGGATTTTTCGGTTCTCAAAAAATGTTTAATATCGGTTCCAGTTTTAATACCGGTACCTGGCTTTAAACGGGTTTTTTTTTCGGTTAACGATTCCGGATACGGTATTATTCCCTGGCTATGAGTGAC
This sequence comes from Lordiphosa mommai, assembly GCA_018904225.1. Taxonomy (NCBI): domain Eukaryota; kingdom Metazoa; phylum Arthropoda; class Insecta; order Diptera; family Drosophilidae; genus Lordiphosa; species Lordiphosa mommai. Next base: position 1,414,265 of record JAEIFT010000028.1, read on the forward strand.
AGATACCTCGTTTATACACACAAAATTTATCATGATAAATGCCCTTCAAAGTATGCTATGTCCATGAATAGGAATAATTATGGAACATTTTTGTTTAATTTTTGCCTTAACACTAATTTATTTTGTATAACTATAACAGTGCAAATTAAGTATGAAATAAATAATTATGAGATCAAATAAACTTAGCATACTTTTCTGGGCATTTATCATGGTAAATTTTGTGCGTATAAACGTAGTAAGAGTCGGTGTTCCAGAGTTTTGATTTCTCCTGACTTGACTATAAATAAACTGAAAATGAAATAGTTCTTATGAAATATGATTTGATCAACTAAAAAACTAATCAAAATGATAGTCAATGGTCGATTGGATATATTTCTCTATTGACTACTTAGAGATCGGCTCTAGAAGATCGCTTCTATCTGACTCATAATATTTGCAAATAACAGTTATTTGTTAATTTATCTGACACATATCAGCAATCTAGAGGATGATAAATCGACCTTTAAATGTATCGACTTAGGATTGATTTCTCATATTTTAGATAGTTGCTATGCGTTACATAAAACAAAATTTTACTCTGTTGATGTGCCAGATAGTGCTATGTAGGAGATGAGAAATCGGTCCTAAGTAGACTTTTTGTAACATTTGAAACTGATTCTGATTAAAAATTCTTTAGATATTTATTATTAATTATATTTCTTTCGGCACAAAAGTTTTTCGTCCAACCTCGTACATTGAGACCTTAAAACCTATATTAAGGTCCCTGACACTCTAGTGTTTCCTAACTAAATCTCTAAATGCTTTCTCCAAGTTGCACAATAAAAAGAAAAAACCTCTAAACAAACTTCTCAATGCTTAGCCCAGGGCCATGGGTAAAAGTTGCTCCATTGAAAGGAAGCCCCCTTCCCTTATGTATATGGGGAATGCTTAGTGGTCCTTTCACTTTTGTCTGCTAATTGACATGCTAATTTCCGCCACAAAAAAAAAAAGAATCAAAATCCAAAAATACCTTCAGCAAACGGTAGACAAACTACAGCTACAGGCCGTTGTCCTGGGCAACGCCACGTCGGAGCCAATCAATAAAAAAGTAAACAACAAAAAATTATGTTTTTGCTGAGGAATTTGGGTTTATTATGCCGAGCAGCAACGTCGTGGATAAATGGAAGTTCTCTTGAGGGTTTTTTAAAAATATTTCGAATTTGTGTCAGTTTGGAAATCCCTAAATGAGAGCCTTAAAATGACGCCCAAGCGTAAGCGACGTGGTCGCAGCAAAAACAAAGCCAAATTGGAGGCAGAACATTTACAGCTGCTGGAGGAATTGGAATTGGTGGATAGTTGCTGTGACATCTGTCATTGTGATTGCTATAGCTCGCATACCAATAGCAGCAGCAGCAATAGAAGCGGTCGTGGCCAGGAGTTACGTCAACTGGATGAGGAAATCCAAGTGCTGGAGAAGTTACAGATACGAGAAAGAAAGCGTAGTCACAGTAGAGCTTCCCAATCACCTGAGGAAGGGAAATCTATACACAGCAGGCGGGGATCAGCGGAGGTTTTGAGTCGTGCTTCCACCGCCAGCAAGAGTAGACGTTCAAAAAGTGCGGGTAGTCAACGTAGCGAGTCCAGACAGCGGGAGGAGGTTAAAGAAAACGAGAAAAAGGATACAAAAGCAAAGACTATGTGTCGACAAAAGCAAGGACGCGGTGCTTTAAGGGATTGCAAAATGTTGCAGGTAAGCTAATGAGCTTAAACTGTCATCCAGGGTCACTTTTCTTTCCTTCCAGACAGTCCTGGGTCCCTTGACCAGCGATGCTCCGGCCCTTTCCATTACCGGCAAAGGCAAATCCAAATCCCAAGACAACATGTCTAACCCAGCTCAATCCTCCAAATTGTCTCGCACTTCGCTCTGCGCTTCCCTGGCCAATCTCTGCTTGGCTCCCACTGTCCAGGCCGCCTATCAACAGATACCCACACATGATCAGAAAATTCTAAATCGCATGGCCTTCAAGCGTAGTCAACAGGCCACGGATAAGGAGCATGCCTGGCTGGCACGTAAATACTGGGAAAACGAACGTCTCGAACGTGAATTGCTCAAGTGTGAGCAGGTCGAAGAATATAAACGTGCCGTTCATGACAAACAATTCCAAGACTATCTGGTGACCAAGGCTCGTCTACAGACCCTAGCCGAACGGGATTTGGCCGAACTGCGTCGTCTGCGCGGTGCCCTCGATGCCAAAGATGAGGCGGTCAAACAGAGATTGACTGCTTTGCGTTTAGAGCGTGATATGTCCTTATGCCAGCGTCGTTGTGAGGAATTGAAACGTAGTGAGGCCGTCACCGTTCAACAGGAGGAACAAAATCTGGATGCCACTTTACGTAAACGTGATATTTGTATGCGACTTACCCAACGTTTGCGTCGCGCCGATGTTTTGCGTACCGAACTTTTGGAATCCTATCTGAGGCGTTTGCAGCACGACAACTATGTGGAGCAGGCACATCATGAGGAACACTGGCGTGAACGTCAGCAGGTGGAACGCCTGAAGCGAGAGCAACTGAAGGAGGATATACAGCGCAAGAGAAGGCAATCGCAACGTTTTGTGGAGGGTCGTCAACGTAAGCACGAGGCACGCTTTCGTACGGCCAAAATATCGGCCAGTCTGAGGGAGTTGGTACGTCAATCGGTTACACCCGAGGGTGATATACGCATATCGCCCGCCGGAGGAGTTCAACAGCCACCTGTCAGTTATTATGCTCAACAGCAGGTGCAATTGGCTGGCCTGCTGTTTGAACGGCCTCAGAAAAGGGACAATTGAGGAAAGAAAATTTTATGTAAATAGTGGGAAGAATCGAAAAGATCTAATTCCATCAACTATGTATTACAGTTTGTTGTTATTGTGTGTGTAAATAAAAGTCAATTACTAGAATAGTGTTAAATCAAGAAAGAAGGCTTCGGAGAGATTTAAAAATTGCCAGAAATCCCTTTAAAAATGCAAATCAATCCACATAGTGCAAGTCACTGTAAGAATTTTGTGGCTACAGAAACAGAAGCCCACTCTGGGGTGATGAGAAGTAGAGTTGGAGAATCTAGTTTATTTTAATGACCTTGTTCATTAGTTCATTTTTCGATGAACTATTCACTTTCAAACTAAAGTTCATTTTTTGCCTTAAAAAGTTGGTCCAAAATGTTTATTGCAGCACTGCCAGTGGGCAGCTGGGCACTTTCTCCAGAGGCGGCGATGGAAATTTGCCAATTCACAGCCAATTACCTAAATATAAAATATAAACTCCAGTTCAAAAAATTAACTAAAGGTCAAAAAGTGAACTATAGTTCAAAATCGGAGACCTAGTTCATTAGTTCATTTGAACTAGTTAACGAAATTCGGCACAACTCTAATGAGAAGGTAAATATTTCTCATTTTGCCCGGAAAAAGTCAAGTTTCAGTTCCATCCAGAAAATATTTATGAGATTTTTCTACCCGTGGGGCGGCTATATGACCCTAGAACGTGAAATATTCTTAATGAAGGTGTGATTTTTTCGGAGGTAGTGCAAAAATAGCAACGCAGTATTTCTAAAGTTTTTCCTGCAGCGCATAATCGTATTTTCTTCTTCTGCTGTCTATCCCACTGCACAGGACGAGGGGAATAAGGAAGAAGAAGAAAGAGAAGAAGGAGCTCGGTTTATATTGCAGATTCTGTTTATATGGCAGTTTCTTTGTGACTTTATAGACTGAATGTACCATTTAAAGTTAGGAAAAAGTATCGACATTATAACTTGGACTGAGCATATACCGACGAGCCCGTTATTATAGAGAGTTTGTTGGTTTCTGCTCCTGCAGAGATTTACAAACAAAATACACTATATGAGCAATAATTTGTGATTTAAACTGCGCTGTTTTCTGAATTAGCAAAATAAAAAGGAATGTGAACCCGGACACGAAACAGAACCTGGGTTCACCAACCTTATAAACACGCTCCGTGAACCTGAGTCCAAAAAATGTTCTGGCTTCGAGTCCCGGCGTTATCCCCACACTATTTTTTTTAAAGGTTTGCAGCAGAAAATAATGCCGTAACTGGAACCTTTAACCGAAATAAACTATATTTAGGTATCGAAACCAGAACCAAAATTAACTGTTATAACAGGAACCGAAAAAACTGGAACCTTATCGAATCGCAAATACTATTATCAAACTGAATTTTTTTTATAACAAATAATTATATATTTCATCTGGTAAGAAAACAATATGATGCCTGTTCTCGTTTCCGAATTCGATCGATCAGAATTGCACTGAGTTGTGATTTCCAAGAAACCATTTAAGATTTTGGATGAATCAATATGTCATCAATAGATTTATATGAAGATAAATGGAAATTTAAAGTTAAACGCTGAATAACTCAAATGGATTTAAAAAGCGAGAACATTTAATTATTACGATTCCGCATGATTTGATCGAATTAGGACACGGGAACAGGCCTGTATGTATATATATTTAAGCCAATGATGCACTCAGAAAAAAAACTCTTACAAATTCGCCCTAAAAAATAGAAAAAAATCGTTTAAGAAATATTTAAAAAAGCTTTAAACACTTTGGTTTAAGCTTGGTATTGAGTAACTGCGAAATACTCGCGAAATCAGAAACTCCATATAAAAAAAACGATTTCGCTCCATTTTCGCTAGAAGCTGTTTCGCGAGTTGGTCCACAGAAATGTTGCGAAAAGTCATATCGATGTTTGCAGCGTTGCCACCCGATGCATACCATGTCACGCAATAGTTAATCGATAGGTCATTATTTCGATAGTGCGAAATATATCAAAACCATATTTTTCGCAATCAGCGGTGTCGAAATATACAAGTGTGTGGCGTAAGGAAAAACAAGTGCCTAACAAAATGGCCCTGATCAATTTAATCAAAGAAAAACCTGTGCTGTAGGAGCTCATCCACAAGTAGCATTATGATTCAGGATTGCTCAAAAGCGTCTGGGCAAATATAGGTGCTGCCTTTGACAAGGAAGGTTAATAAAGTGATTCCGTGTTTGTAATGGATGAGCCACATAACTCCAGAATGGTCAGATTTGGGACTGCTTTGAAGCCGCAAGTAGTGGTTTCCTGATTGCATTCTCTGCCGTTTGGTGGAACTCACACATCGCCATTGTAGCAACAATGCAAGCCAATAAAACTCTTCGCTGTCTGTTATCCATTTGAAATTATTTTGTAAACAAAACACCTAGAGGTGGGTAGATTTGAAAGTAGAGATGGGGGCAACTTTTCGCACTTGCTATCGACGAAATAATGTGCAGAGATTTCGCACGATTTTCGCAGTTACTCAATACCAAGCTTTAGATTGGCTTAAAATTCAGATAAGATTTATCAGGCCTGTTCTGAATTCCGAACGTTTTCAAAAAGTAAAACCGAGTCGAATCGTTTTACTATTTGCTGTTAAGAATTTCGAACGATATGGACACGGTATTTGAAACCATATTGGATAGAATCCAACCTCAATTGGAAAGGAACCATTTAAGGATATCTCCAACTTTTCATTTGGGACAACAGGCTCATACCAGATGGCTGTGGCCAAGAATTATGACATAAAACTAGGTATGAACTATTCAGAATTTCGCTTTAGTGTCTTTCACGGAGTTGTAGCTCTTGATTTCGCCTACAAAACATTTATATCATGCAAGAAAATCATATTTTCATACCATAAATTACAAAAATTTCAATAAACTTTAAGTGTTCACCACTATTTTTATACACTTGAAAAGTGTATATTAATTTTGCCCAGAAGTTTGTAACGCATATAAATATTTATTTCTGACCATATATATAGTTTATATTATATATTCTTGATCAGGCTGAGTTCAATTCCGTCTGTCCGTCCGTCCGTCTGTCTGTCTGTCTGTCTGTTTCTACGCGAACTAGTCTCTCCGTTTTAAAGCTATAGAGCTGAAATTTTGCACAGAGTCTTCTTTTTACTACACGCAACTAATATGTCGAAACCGGATCGGGTGACTATATCATATAGCTGCCATAGAAACGATAGGTCGAATCATAAGTCTTTGTGAGAAAAACTTTTTTGATTTCCATCGTAGCGTCTCCATTCGTAGTATATATTAGTTTTATATGTTTCCACACAATTCTGAAAAAAATTTTCAAAATTGGATGACTATAGCATATAGCTGTCATATAAACGGTCAGTCAAAAAACTTGTTCTAGTGAGAAAAACTTTTTTGTTTTCTGTCGTAGCGTCCCCAATCTTGGTATATATTAGTTTTATATGCTTCCACATAATTCTGGAAAAATTTATCAAAATTGGATGACTATAGCATATAGCTGTCATATAAAGGGTCGGTCAAAAAACTAGTTCTAGTGAGAAAAACTGTTTAGTTTTCCATCGTAGCTTCACCAATCATGATTTGTATTAGTTTTATATGCTTTCGCGTAATTCTGGAAAAATTGATCAAAATCGGAAGACTATAGCATATAGCTGCCATATAAACGGTCGGTCTAAAAACTAGTTCTAGTGAGGAAAACTTTTTTGTTTTCTATCGTAGCGTCCCAAATCTTGGTATATATTTGTTTTATATGCTTTCACATATTTTTGAAAAATTTTTAAAATTGGTTGATTTTATTTTATTTCCCCCCAATACACATCGGTCGAAAAATGTGTTTTACTAAGAAAAGTTTTTTTTATGGTTTCAAATTTTTATTATCAATGATTTAAAAATTTTAAATATTTGAAATTTATATCCTATATATGTTTTACAGTTAAACAGTTGGAGTAAAGTTTTTCAAGTGTATTAAAACTTTGGACAATCGAAGTTAGCTTTGACTCGTTTTTAAAGTTTTTTTAACCCTATTGTGAAAACCGTAAGGAATTTGGGCAAACTACTGAGGGCAATGTTATAGGTCTTCGTTGATTTTGACGATGTGTGAGTAATGTAGGAAATGTGCCGAAGGCCACGACATTAGAGAAATAATATGCCCTCACCTTTACTCACATAAATTCATGTAAACTTACTACAGTCCATCCAGTGAATTTTGGGGTGAACGTGCACTTAATAGACAATTACCTTAAAGCCAGCCAGCCCCAAGGCGATACCATTAATTTTATTAAAATAAAATTTAAAATGTTTGAATTTCCAGTATTTTATAATATTTAATATTAGCTGTTATCAACTTATGCCTATAATTAATTTGTTGTTATGCTGCAACACATTTATAAAAATAATTTGTATTTTTCTGTTTTCGTTGTCTACTATCTATGTTTTATATTTTGTTTTGTGTTTTATTTTTGTATATTTTGACTTGAAATTTTTGCACGATTTCTTTTTAATTTGTTTTTTGAATTTTTTGTTTACGCTGACGCTTTCACCTCTTCACAATTTAATCACAAATGTTTGGGAGGCTTTCGTGCATATTTTTAGCAGATCAGCTTATATAATAGTCCGCTCCTCTAATACTTTAAGTAACTCCTCCCCCCCCCTCAACACTCATTGACACCCATTTCCAGCTCGGCCTCGATGATATCCGCATGCTGACGCATCATATGATTATTTAAATTCCCAACACTTTGGTAACATTTATCGCAAAAATCACAGGCAAACGGTTTCTCTCCGGTGTGCACCAAAATATGCGAACTGAGATGACCGCGCGTAAAGAAGGCCTTCTCGCAACGATCACACTTGAAGGGTCTCTCCATATCGGGATTGTGTGAACGCATATGGGTGCGCAAATCGGATTTAGTTGGCCAGCTTTTCGTGCATTTGGTGCAAGCATAAATCCGTGGCTTGGACTCACCCGAATGTGTTCTCAAATGGGAGACCAGTTGGGTGCGTAGGACAAATTTCTTTTGACACTTGTCACAGCCAAAGGGACGCTCGGTGGAGTGCAACGATTTGCAATGATACCGCAGACTGTGTCGCGAGGCAAAACTTTTGTGACACACCTCGCACTGATAACGCAGCTCGCCCAGACCATGCACCGAGATCATATGCAGCTTGAGTTGAAAATTGCGTGTAAATTTCTTTTCACACTCGGCGCAGGGATGTAGGGAACGGGGCGCAGGGCTGGTGGTAGTTGGGACTCGCTTTTGTTTTGTGGGTTTTGTGGGTGAAGTGGAGTCCACAGAAGTAGGTATGGGCACAGGATTAGCCTCTATTTGCTCTTCCAGGGTGGCGGGCAAGTGAATGGGTGTGTTTAAAGTACCCGAATCCCAGGAAGTAGGGGTAGTCGGTGGCAGGGAGTTACTATTGGGGCACTGAAGAGTCTCCTGAAAGCCCAAGGCATCTGAAATTAATGAAAGAAAGTTTAATAAAATCCATAGACCTTTCCATAAGCAAAATGCCAAAACCAGTTGAGAATTATAACTTGTAAAATGTAATTTCACTTACTAAAATCCACAAACTCCATAAGTGGGGCCACCCAGGCTATAGGTTTAGCCACTGCTTTTGCCTGCTCCTCCTCCTCCTCCTGCCTCTCCAAGCTGCCCACTTCCCTCTCCAGACACTCCAACACATCATCCAAGGCCAAAGCCTCTCCCTCGGCCACCGTACGTTTCCATTGCTCATATCTTGCCTGCAACACCTGCTCCGATACCACACACTTTCTTTGAAAATCCAAAGCCTGCTTTAGCGAGCTTAAGCAAAGTTCACAAATCACATCGGTTAGCCCATCATTGGGCGTTACACTCAATTGTGGAGTCAGCGTCTTGAGTTCGGCACTTAATTGATCCTCATAAATATTACGATAGAGCGGCGGTTGCTCCAGCAAACAACACCGACAGATTAAGGGATGATTATTGAGCAGCGAGAACATAATACTTTTTTTTTTTTGGTTTTGGTTGGGGAAAGCGTCCGCTCGGTTAGCCGGTTGCTAGCCTTCTGAGTAGCTACTGCAGCGGCTGCTGGACCCGGTGATGGTTATCAGGAATGTACTCAGGGCGCGCGATAGCCCTTGGCTTGGCAATTGATAAGCCGTATGACCGGCCAGAGGTGGTTGGGGTGGCGGGGAGGGACTACAGTCGCCGCTGAGACTGTCAACGTTTGCTAATTTGCTAATTGATTACCATAGGAGAAGAGACAACTGCGTCCCTGAACGACAGATAAGCGCTTCCTAGTAAATGGATTATCTCATCCATTTTACATTTGGGTGGTCCCAAAGATTCCGTTGCCTTATCATCGTCAAGTTTTAAGTTTTGTTTTGAAAGCGGGTTTCCCGGTATCAGTAAAAGCCTATATTAATAATGTTGTTGTATTCACTCTAGACTTTTGGCAGCCAAAATGGGTAGAAGGATCTTTATAAAATAGTGGTTCTTAAGGGTTTTGTATAGAGAGCGTTAAGCAGAATCGGTTGATGTAGAAAACTATAGAATTGTTTTCCATGTTCTGCTCTTAACTTTGTTTTCTCAATCGGTTTCCATTCTGGGTTAATGTTCGAACGCACAAGAATACAATTTTATTTTAAAATGCAAACGTTTATTCGAAAATCTCTAGTGATTTCCGTGTCACCCCGCATTAACTTTTATCTAACATTTCTATATTTGAGAAAACTTAGAAATAATTTTCATTTAATTAGGGTTTTTTATTTAGAAATAAATTGTAAAGGGCATAGCCTGGCTTACTAGGCGTATCGGCCCCCAGTCCTATCCATATTTCAAGTATGCAGTTTCAAAGTACATCAACTGAATGTAATTTATTGTTTTTTTTTTATACTTCTGGTACCAACCGTGAATTTTATATAACTATTTTTATCATTTCCAACACAAGCGTTTTTCGGCCCAACTAACCATTCTAAAAATGCCCAAATTTTTATGGCAAGTCAACAATCCCCCAGAATAATTTTTCGCGACTTACAAAATTCCGCGAAATTTTTAACTCCAGTTATTTCAGACTTTTAGATGGGGTACCACATTTATATTTAGCATGGTTAATTGTCATTGCAAGCTACAATTTGTATAATTTTTGCAGAATTTTTGAAGGTGTGAAAGGTGGTTAAAATTATTTAAAACAAAAATGTTAAAAGACTTCTTGAAGATCTGATCGGAAATTTTCATTATCTGCCGATATCACAGTTTCTTTTTAGAGTATAGGTATAAAGAGAGAATAGGTGTAAAGGCAGCTTTAGTACGAGTTCCTGTCAAATCAATAAAAAAAAGTAGTGCTTATCGTGGAACACAAAGTACGATCGAAGCTCTTTACAAGAAAAAATCAAAATCAAAATAAGAATTTTTGCATTAGAATATAAAGTTATTTTATTATTATTATTTTAGATGAAATAGTGTTCATGTACCGGTCCCAGATCCCATATCACTGATCCCTAATCCCACATCCGTGATCCCAGATCCCTGATCCCAGACCCGAGATCCATTCCATTCGATATCCCTAATCCCAGATCACTGATCCCAGATCCCGGATTCCAGATCACTGATTCCTAACCCCAGATCCCTGATCCGAGATCCCAGATCCATACCGGATCCCTCTCTCTTATCCCAGCTCCCTGAGCCCAGATCTCTGATCCGAGATCCCAAATCCGAGATCCTAGATCCAAAATTCCTGATCCGAAATACCTGATCCGAGATCCCAGATCCCTCTCTTTTATCTCAGCTCCCTGATCCGAGATCCCACATATCTGATCCCAGATTCCTGATCCCAGATACCTGATCCCTCATCCCTGATCCGAGATCCATCCCAGTTCCCTTACCCCTGATTCCAGATTCTTGATCCCAGATACCTAATCCCAGATCCCTCATCCCTGATCCGAGATCCATCCCAGATCCCAGTTTCCTGACCTCTGATCCCAGATTCCTCATCCCAGATCCCTGATCCCAAATCAGAGATCCCATATCCGAGATCACATGTCCCTGATTCCAGATCTGACATCCCAGATACCTGATACCAGATCCCCGATACCTGATCCCAGATCCCTCATCCCAGATCCGATGCCTGTATGTGTATATGTGTTCATGGTTGCGCTTGCTTGTGCTTATGCACACGAATATCAGCACAAATAAAAACAAAACACAGAAACAAAGAAAATCTCAAGCAAAAAAGCTGTCGCAAGGAAATCAAAGTAAACATTTTTCTCGTTTTAGTCCCCCCGCCGAATGTCCGTTAAAGAGTTTCGCTCTAAAAAATATTTAAAGGATATATAATATTTAGCCTTAAATATTCTCTCCCGCTTCCGTAACATAGGGGAACAGTGATTTGGGTGCATTAAATACAGAACTGGTCACACTAGATATAAATTTCTTGATTCCTGCTTCATTTGCTACCGAACACATACTAATGCATCTTGAAAAAAATCAAACACGCAGTATAATATCTCTAAATTGGACTCTGAGGTTAGTCATTTCCCGATTTATGGGAATTTTTACAAAATGGATTTAAATTTTAGTGTATTTAAATTCTAGTCATTTAAGCTTGTTGTCAAATATATGATCTAATTATGTGGGTTTTATTGAATTTTTATCAGTTCATTTGGCGAAGTTACGGCCATATCTTAGGAACAAGAGCTAATGGATTTTAACCGAAAACAATTTTTACAGAAGCTCATGTGCTCTGTCTAACATGCCAGATAAATCCCGAAATTTAAGCGTTATGTGACCGTAAGAAAATACTGAGTGAAAAAAAACTTCAAAGCCGTTTTTTCGCCATTTCTTCAAAAACAAGAGTTTTCGAATCAGTTCACATTAATGAATCATAATTTTGTATGAACAAGGCTGAAGAACCTCACAAAGTTGGTCATTTTGTTTCCCTGTGTATTATTTACTCCTAGATTAAAGTTCATCATAATTTGCAAAGACTCTAGAGCTTATCGCACATACAAACATGCTCGAATTTATGTGCTACGTTTTTGTATGTGTTATTTTCCTATATTAAATTCAACAATCAAATGTGTACATAAATCATTTAAAATAAAAAGCATGTGTGTATGCGTATGTAATATGTATGTATGTATGTATGTGGTATAGCGAAGCAGGAAAGGTCGAGAAAGCGCAAGTAAATTGTCCAGTACATTCCGGTGAATTTCTTTTTAATCTTGAACTAAGCAAGTAATATTATACTCTTTACTTATATATTATGTTAAGGTATATCTAATTTGAGGTTATGAACATAGAATATGTTTCCTTTTAATTAGAAATTGCTAAAGTAATGCCTAAGTTAAAGAAGACTTTAGACTGGAAACTTGTTTTTCTTTTAAAAAAGATTCTCAAATCTTTGATCGACGAGAAAAGTGACCACCGAGTGATCAAGCTACAGACTTTTAATTCAAAGTATTCACTTTTATTTGAAAATGATTCAAGTTTCCACATGGAAGCGGAACATCTTTTAAGAAGTCTTCCCTTTTTACTGCTTACTATGGTCAGCTGGGAAATAAGAAGCCCTGAAAAGGCTTAGTAAACTTTGTCATATGATTTCCCTTATTTTGCCCTTATTTTGTCTTTAAATTAGCCCCTCATCTGCAGGGTATCCTCCCGGCGACCTATCTCAATTTCGATTGTCAACTCCCTCTGTTTATTTTATGATCAGTGTTATGTCCAGCCGGCACTATCAACGCCCTCCATCAAAACAAGTGCCTGTGTGTCTGTCCGTCCGTCTGTCAGTCTGTAAACAACCAAACGATGAGCATCCCACAATACAAAACAAGACAATTTTTGATTGCGCTTCGTAGGCATTTGCTTCAATTACAAAATGACCGTTGTCAAATGAATGAGAGATGCCAGAAGATATGTCATAATTATGCACTTGAAAAGAAAGTGTTAATTAAATTAACTTTGATTAGACTACAGGGAAGTGAGACAAGCTTTATTCCCCCCCTAGGGTCAAAAAATTGTTAGCCTTGGTTAAAACATTTTCCAATTCCGGACTAGTCATCAGAGCACCCCCGTAAGACTCATACATATTTACTCATCTTTTAAGACGTGCTTCAAAGTCGAGGGTAAATTTACTTTCCAGACATTGACCCAAAACAAAAAAAGAATTTGCTTTATCTCCTTTGTGTCTGGGACATCCCAGAGTCACGCAGGCGTTCTGGATACGTGTGCAAGTAGGTTTGTTTTTTTTTGGGTGGGGTCTGAGAACATGATATTACAACAATGGAGACAGTTAATAAAAGAGCTGAATTTGTGATAATTTTTTTAAGAAATTTAAATATGATTAAATCTAAAATTAAATATAAAAATTAACATTAGCAAGTTCTATCTGAAGCAACTAATTTTTAATGAAACACCCCAAGGGGTTTTATGGAAAACTTTGGTGGTTAGCGGAGGATCAAATACGAGTGCTGTCCCATGATCAGTCGTCCTTTGCTCCTTTTAACGCGATGCACTTGGTCCCAAAAACAATCGGGAAAATTTGACGTCGAGATCGGGACGGTTCGGGACAGCCTATGGTCGGGATCGGAACAGGATTGATTCTTAATCCCGAAATTTATCGGGTTCCATTTTAATCTTCGGGTTCCAATATATTTTTTTGGATCCCGTTTTTAAAAATGTACTTAATCGAACAAATTCAACGGTCACACTTACACAAAATTGAACAAATACGGTAATATTAACTTGATTCCGTCATAATCCAAATTGGAATTGGGAATAACTTTCTTATTGTAGAAGTAAAAAACAAGCATGTGGATTAAGGTGTGTAGGAATGTATGCTGCACTGGCACAATAAGACTTGCACCGACACAGCTGCACTAAAATAGCAAATACCACTAACGAAATGGAACCCATGTTAATCAGATTCTTTTTACAAATACAATTTCAAAATCATTCAAATCATCAAAGAAAACGCATACTGAGTTTTTAATTTTTTTTTTCATCGTTTCGCAATAATTTATACGCAGTCTGGTCTTCCTAATCAACAGTACCAATTTTAGTTCGATCTGTGCAGTGGTTAAACATTTATTCCATCTAGATCATTGATAGGATCCAGGTCAGATTCGGCTGATTTTAACAAATGTGCAGCCTATTTACGCGTCCTTTTATGCGTTACAAACAGCTGGAGAGTTTTATAATACCCTTTACAAGGGTATAAAAAGAGTCTTCAATTGAGAAAATTCGAGTCGGGACGGGATTCCCGCGGGTCCCAAAAAAAATTGTTCAGAATCAGGACGGAATTAAAAATTTGGGTTCGGGATAGTGATGAGTCGGAATAGGTTAGGATCGGAATGGGATTGAATTTTCTGTTCTGTTCTCTACTTGATACAACAGCCTCCCACCTAGCATTTGGAAATTCATTTTAACAAAAATCTCCCTGATGAGTCTTATTCAAGTCCTCTTGATGATTGAGAAGAGATCATTTTTATGTGCTACTAAAAGATGATTCAAAAACGACTCATCCATATGCCTAAAATGTGATTTAACTGACAAAATCTAGAAAAATAAAAAATTGGTCATGCAGGGGATTGAAATGTAATTGTTTTGGCTGTTGCTATGCAGTTATATGGACGATGCACAACTGTATAATATTCTCTTTCTTGTCATTCAAATGGTACTCGCAACTGGTAAGAAGTATGGCTTGAAAGGACTCGCAAGCGATTAGAAATACGACAGAAATATGGTTGGAAATTCGATTTGAAACTGAATAGAAAAGCGGGTTATAACGGTTATAAGCGACTCTTCAAGAAGTACCATTTTCTCCCGACGAAAATATCATTTATGATCAGAAAATAAGTGCACTTAAAGCTATTTCAATCAGGTTGAATTATCAAAAAAGTCTCGATTGTGATCGGAAATTTTATAAAATGATTGTTTGAAAAATTATTTTCTTTATATGTATTGGTGTCTGCACTAGAATTGTGTGGACAAACCTGTTTCCTAGCTTCAATACCATGTTCTTTGGGCACAAATCCCTTACAACCGATACATTTTTTCCAGTTTGGAAACAGAAATTAGTCAGATTGCTTGAGGCATTGTCTTGATCAGCGATGGGCACAAAGTGGCCCGTTGCGCCCTTACAGCCCGGCCCGTTATTCCACTTAAAGCGAAATTAAATATTGCCAAGCTCTTCATAAATATTTTGGTGCTCACCGCTGGACTTAAAGAATCAAAACTGTTTGTTTCAACAAATATTATTCGTTATTCTATTCACTTAAACGCTCCCTAATACTCAACGTTGATGGTTTTTCCCTGTTCCAGATAATCAATTATGATTATGCTGCTTTTACTGCGAATGGAACACTCTTGGCCTTCTTTGGAGACGATTCCTTCGACTCAGATGTAGTGTTATAGTTTTATTTGAGTTTTATCCTAGTGCTTCAAGAATACTTTTTTTTAATTACTGCACTAGTCACTTGGTCCCATGTTTCACCCACGGTTCTGAAACATAGTCCCTATTCCTTCAGACATTCTCATGACGCTGCTTTTTTATTAGCTATTGAGTACACCGAAGGTTCAAGACCTTTTTGAACCACTGAACCGAACCATTTCTAATTAACGAGTGGTTTATATACGTTTATTTTTTATATATATTTTTGGAGTACCCGCCTTATTAAACTTATTAAATGTTCCTGTTGGCAGCTTGTAAGTTTCTATTTAAACTTTGTCCATAATCCCAGGAGTTTTACAAATCGCTTCCGACTCAAAAACGTCCCAATTACCATACGTTTGGGTCGTTTTGGGGTGGAAGCGACTTGTAGAACACATATTTAAGAATTTTTTTCTTTTGAAATCGAAGGAGCAGACCCTCCAGAGTATAACTCAAGTCCGCGTTGATTTTGGAGGTATCAAATAAAGTAATGAAGGTTGCCCATTTCTAAAAATAAAAACCCCTATTTCCACAACAGGACAGCTCTCGTAGCTATAGACAGTTTTTCCTGGCGTATATATGCCTACATCTATCAATCTAGTTGCATCACATATATATACAACTTATGTAAACATTATTGTCTACTAAGTAACTGATTCAATATGGCTACAATTGAAAGTGAGCCCCGGGGTCTACATGAGCGCTGATAACAGTCTCTAGGCGTCTACGTAAACATCTCAAAGTACGTGTCTAGTATAAATATTTGATAACTCATTAATCAAAATTGGTATAGCCCCCGTTTAGGGATCGGTCGAATTATATTTTTTATTGAATTTAATGATCATTCATGCTGGACAATTTCTCACTTATCTGCAACTGAGTCCTAATCATCATGGACAAAGTGATGGACATCAACATATCGCGTACATTCGTATTGAACATCGAACGAAAGCTTTCGGCATCCACCATAGGTACGGCGGTCAAGGCATCATGCAGGGCTCTGCCTATCACATTATCAGGACGACGTTTACGTGCCAAAACATCGTTGATATAGCGCAATACCAAATCCAATTTCAGCTGCAGCTCACGCGTCGCCTCCACCACTTGCACCAATTCGGGTAACCCCAATTGCTTGGTAGATTGAACGAAACTCTTCTGCATGAGACGTAAAGCCACTGCATCAGCATTCCCAGTACTAATCTCTAAGGGCAGCATGGTGAACATGAAACCCTTAGTGCCACCGGGTACACCCATTTCCACGGCACAATAGAGACGAGTCATCATGCGCTGACCACGTAGCGTGGCATCAACCAGCAAATGCAAAGGTTGCTGCAAATCGCTCACCTCACGGGCATAGTATTCATGCAGATGGACAGCAAATCGGGATACCGATTTGCCTGTGGCAAACCAACCCAATATTTTCTCCTGCGGATAGACGAGTTGATTTAATTCATACATTTCGTTGGCATATTGGAGATCCAAATCAATTTGATCGCTGGCCGGATATTCCTTGTGCAAGATGGTTAAACAGTTGGTGATCTCAATGTGACCGTCCTTGCCATCCTTGCGACCCAGAAGTGTGCCCATTATCTAAAGTGGAGTTAAGAAGCTTTAGTTAAAAAGGTAACCAATCAAAAAAGAACCGATTAAAAGTCAGAACCAGAAACGGAACCAACTTATTTTAAAATTTGCGTTCGTTCTCTAGTTCCAGCCCATTACAATCCGAGTCTTTGAATTTGGATTGACGGCCGACACCAGACCTAACCTAACCTATTCAGGCTAAGCTTCATCACCTTCAGAGCCAGCCAAGACCAAAAGTTCGATACTCACCTGGGTCGAGTCCTTGGGACGGCGTTCATAGGCATCTATAATATGGAATACTACCAGGGGCTGCACATGCACCTTGGCTCGAAGACTGAAATTGGTAAGTGACATTTCTTTACAGCACAAATTAATAAATTGAAGAAAAAAATTCATAAAATTACAAATCACGTGCTGACAAGAAAGTGAAAATGTGAGCAGTGTTGTAAAGCAAATAAAAACACCAAAGTTAAAATGTGGTTAGTGTTGTAAAGACAACTCCAACACTATTTCATAGCAATTAGCTTGAACATATGCGCCAAATTTGAACAATTTGCTCAAATTTCTTAATAATAATTAAAAACTGAACTGTGCAAAAAAGTAGTACAAAATAATTGGAAAAACATAAAATAATGATTTGAAAATTCTCTGCCGGTTCGTGTACAACCGCTCCAGGCTGCGTGGCTGCTTTGTCGAGTAACGATCTCTAGAATGTCTTTTTCAGAAAATGCTAATAACATTGTTTAAAACTAAGAAATAACCGGAACCGTATATTGGAAATAACCGATCTAAATTCAGAACCAGAAACGGAAACTGAACCGATATTTTTAATATTTGGGGAACCAGTATTCAAAAACCGATATTTTAGGAGCCGAAAAGAACCAAACAATTGTTCCGGTGTTTTCGCTCGAAATATACATATTTCAAAGACACACGGGATGAATTTTAGCTCTTTATTCAAAGTCGACTTGATCCCACAGTCAGATTAAATTAAGCTCGATATTTGAACTATATACGTATATAACACAAAAAGGGATTGCTGCATAAACGGTCTATCTTGATTTTTTCAGACAAATTGAAAGTGATGAGCCATTTTTGAGTCCTCTGTCTTTGATGGTTATCACAAATTCAACTCAAAATAAATCGTGCATTAATCGTGAGATTAATTTACCTAAAGATTTTTTTCAATTCCGTAAAGCGGGCTTAGGTGAAATAAAAATCGTAAAAATTGTATTCTTCATTTAAAAAAATGGTGTATTTGTAAGAGAAAATTAATTTTAAGACTAAGAATTCCAAAGGGATTAATTCCGAAACGAATATCTGTTCCGGTGCCGCTTTCGATACATACCGAAATAAGAATTTCGGTGAAGGTTTCAGATTGTTTCGGTTTTTGGTTCCGATACGGTATCCAGATTTTTATTTCGGTATCCCGGTACATACTGGTACAAGTAATATGTCTATGAAAACCATTTTGAGGAGTCGATACGAAGAGCCAAGTCCCCTAGGGTCAAATGGCAACCCAGATCTGCATAGAATGGTTTTATCAGGTACTGGGTGCAATTTGTAAGCTTTCTATCTCTTTAATCCCGTTATAACTTCAATCATAATTTGAACCAATACTAGAGGGATTCCTGAAAGTGATTTGCTTTTGATTTTGATTTCGTGAAAGCAAATCAAAATCTGTTGACGGAACGACCTGTTTTGCGCAATGATTTGATTTTGATTTCGTATACAGCTGATTGACAATTATCGCTGTAGTAAACAAGTAAACATATAGTTTCATAATGTTCGCAGCTTTACAAAGCTGAATGTAAACAAACACCAAGTTTGGCCGCTTAATTTTCTTCGAAGAATACGGTCACACTAGAAAGCAAAACGAAATCAGCCCCGGAGCTGATTTCGTTAAATCTATTAGTATGACCTTAAAATCCTTACGTCTTCTGGTCACATTGCACAGTTTGTATGGAGCAGCTGTGAACAGCTGTTCGACGAAATCAAAATCAAATCAAAATCAAAAGCAAATCACTTTCAGGAATCCCTCTACTATGTATTTATAAGACTACGATCCAGTATAGCCCATAATATGCTGGTAAAATACTCAAAGGGGTTTTAAAAGCACTCAAAAACAGTTGGAAACATAAAATCTGCCTTAATTTTCCCTTAAATATTATTTTTCTAAATATTAAATAACATTTTTTTTGGATTGCGAAATTTGAAACAAATTAAGAAACTTCATTTTTAAATTTATAATAACACTTTTTTAACATTTCTATATTAAAGGGAGGATTTTTCTAAGTCTAAGAATTTAATTAAAGGATTTATATATAGCAAGGAAAATTTTTTCTATATCTTATATATCTTAAAAAAAAGAGTTTGATTCTGGATTTTCTTTAAGGAATTTCTAGAAATGTATATTTGAAATAATCATAAATCAGTAAGATAAATAAAGAGAAACCGAAACACTACCGATATTATCGTTTCGGTATGGTTCCGGATTTTTCGTTTCCTATAATATATTCCTCAAATAAATTTAATATCGGTTCCGATACGTGAATTGAACCGGTTTATTTCGGTTAACGGTTCCGGTGTTATTCCCTGGTACTATATGATTTCATTGAAAATTCGATAAAACGTGTACGTTTTCCACACAACAGGCCCTAAAATGTTGAAAATAGGCTTTTTTTTGCTACTTTATGCATAAATTAACATAATTTTGCGGATTCTGTTCCTGACTGGTTTGTAGCCCTGATCAGTTTATCAGCTCAGATATCATCTTCCTAGTAAGTTCGTTCAGTTATTTCAATTTCTTTTTTCTCATCTGAACTTGAACTTTAATAAATTTCCCCAAAAAAAGAAGAAAAAAAAACTGTCACATAAATACAATTAGCTAACACATTCCAACGCATCTACTCCCACACATAGTACAATGTACATCATACATTAATAGCAACATATAAGAAGGCTTTGAAATGAGCATTAAATTCAATCATCTTGTGTCATACACTGACGAAAATAGTTTTCACTTCACATTCAATATTCTTATGTGCGTGTGCTAACACACATTTTCTATATTTTTATCGTCAAGTTGGAATATTCTATTGATATTATGGCTATCCTCGTGTGCAACATTTTGGATTTAATTTTAGCTGGCATTTTGATGATCATTTATGCGGTTATACATTTTGATAACGATCGCTATGAAGATTTCATTTGGCAGGTGTATTTGGAATTTGCCAAGTATCGACCAGGTGGCGAAACGATTAAAGCAGAACATTCATTATATTTGATATTGCTGCTATATGTGATCATCTTCTATATACTATATCGTCTGCGCGAATATCTACGTGGCAAGAATTTGCTGCATATGCGGGATCAGCGTCAATTTGAGGCATTATTCCGACAAGAAAGGAATTTTATGAATCAATTGCATGCCCATGGCGTACATCTGCAGTAAGATGTAAAGGAAGACGCAATTTGTAACAGTGTTTCTCTGTGTTAATGTCCAGAGTTAATGCTTGGCGTTATTTATATACATATATACAGACGACAATCACACGGCTTCATTCGAGATTTTGATTGCACAGAATTGAATTCAACATTTGTATGAAACTGATGCTCCTCCTCCTCCTCCCACTCCCACACAATTGCCTCAGCCGAGTTGAACGTGCTGGACTGACATTATACTACGGTTATGCTACATTTGTACCATAATACTTCCAATAGGTTATTGTATGTGCATATATATTTATATCACAATCATCATCATCATCATCACACAATCCACACAATCCACGGTCCGTAGTCGTAGTCTCTGTTTGAAATAAATTGTAAATGATTTTGATTAAAATTTCCGCTTAAATTTCTCAGCCCGTAATATTTGTGTTTCTCTTTTTTTCTGCTCTCTTTTTTCTCTCGGTTTTCGCCGTTCTGGGTTTAGAAATTCTTTAGCGAAAATGATTAGTCGCTTTGATTAAAATCATTTAGTGGCGCATAGTTTTACTTGACTTTGATGACGCATAAGACGGTCAGTTTCTAGAGTGTGCTATCAATGGGGAGTCTCTTACGGGACTGCACTTTTGTTATGAAGAAGTAAGGGAATGGCGCTTAACTATCGGTTCAGAAATTAAATAGACTTTGAACTTTTTTATCTAAACTTAAGAACCAGGGCTCTTAGTTTTAAATATTTTCGTACTCTTGTAGAGGGTGTTTAAAAAATGTGCAGATATTTGTAACGCGTGGAAGGAAGCTTCTCCGACCACATAAAGTATATATATTCTTGATCAGCATCAATAGCTGAGTCGATAATGCACTTTCCGTCTGTCCGTCCGTCTGTTTAAAGGTTATCTTGAGGAAACTTTGAAGAAAGACTTGAAATACATATAGGCTGTACATTTGTTGGAACCGGCCGGGACGGATGACTATTGAATATAGCTGCCATAGGAACAATCGGTCTTAAAACTAGTTCTACTAAAAAAATTTTTTTTGTTCTTAATTCTAACGTCTTTAAGCTTGCTAATTATTCCTTCAATATGCATACACATAATTCCGATGAACTTGATCGAAATCGGAGGAATATATCGTAAGGCTGCCATACAACAGATCGTTCCAAAAACTAGTTCTTGTATAAAAACCTTTTTGTTTTTTAAGCTAACGGCTTCAAACTTGCCAATTATTTATTAAAAATGCATCCAAATAATTCATTCAAATTTTATTAAAATCGGATGTCTATATCGTATAGCTGTCAAACAACCGATCGGTCAAAAAACTTGGTCTAGTAAGAAAAACTTTATTGTTTTGAATGCTAACATCTTTAAACTTGGAATTTATTAATTTATATCTTATTTTACGAAGCTACACAAATAAAATTTTAAAATTCACCACGTTACTTTAACTACTTTTTTTTTAAATATGGATTCTAATAATTTTGACAAATTTGATTAAAATCAGAGGACTGTATCGCAAGCTGCATACAACCGATCGGACAAAATTGTCTTAATCAAAACCATCTAATAATTCTGTCAAATTTGATCAAAATTGGATAACTATATCGTATAGCTGCCATACAACCAATCGCAAAAACTGATCTTTAATTGCATCAGAAAATACTATAAAAAGGGAGAAATGTTTCACCCACGCTTTGCGATTAATCATTTGTACAATTGCATAAAAGGAAACCACTCACCGCAGCCCGATTGTGTTTCTAATGTTTTTGTTATATCAATGGAAACATTTAAAATACAAAAAAAAACTTAAAAAATCGTTTTTTTTGATCTGCTGCCAATTCTTAAAAAAAATGTTGAAAAATATGATTGAGATACGGGCCAGAATAACATTAATTCTGATCATAACCTCATTTACCGTTTTCATTTCCGATCACCTGGAGTCCCGGAATCATGGCTACCACGTCTACGCCTTTTTTTGGCAGGCCGATAACTTGTTGAACAGCCCTCGAATTCGAAAATTGTTTTTACTATTTTTTTATTCATTCCAGAATTTAAAAAAAAACACTCAAAAAACACTGTTTGGCTGAGGCACCTTCTAGTGTATAAGTCATGAAGTATATATCGTCCGCGTAGTCCAGGTTTATTCCCCATTAAATACCATCCCTCACCTTACTGATCGTGCTTTTGAGCACATTATCAGGGACAACTATGAACATTAGTTTTGATAGAACAGATTGCCGAACGCGATTGTTCACGGCAAAGTCAGCGCTATTACTGCCTCTCCAGCAAACGGACAGACTGACATCTGCATAAAGCTTCTTTATCAGGATTATTATTCCATATGGCCTCCCGTTTGGTTGTGTCAAATTCTCGCTGGAAGTCCACAAAGAGTAAGTAAAAAGGCGACCTCCATTCCGTGGTCTACTTTTCTATTATACGCAGGGTGTTGATATGGTCCACACATGAACGGTTGGTTCTGAAACCGTTTTGCATTTGTCTGAGCAGGCCATTTAGAGCGGCTGAGACTCTATCCAGGATGATTAAGGCTAGGATTTTCTGCTTAGAATTGAAGTGAGTGAGACGCCAGTTCGTGCACTGACTCAAGGCACCTTTTTTTTGGGAATGGTGACAATAACTCCTTCCTTCCAATCAAGGGGGATTGCTGCAGATATCGAGGCGCTTGGTATAATAGGTTTCAAGACTCTCGAGATAATGCTGGTTCCACCTTTGAATAGCTCAGCCGGAAGCTCGTCTGGTCCTGCAACCTATTGCTTTGGCAATTTCAGATAGAGCTGGTGGATCTGTGCTAAGGCTTCTATTCGGATTTCGTCTTTGTGGAGGTGTAGCGGAATCTTCTGAAAGTTCTATTGCTACTTGGTCGTCTTTGAAGAAATCTCTCCATCGGGATATTGGGTCAGAGATAGTGGTGATGTGGCTTCCTTCATTGGCCCTAATAGGAGGTGTATTGGTCTAAGTACACAATTACTTCTTAATAACATTGAACACACGTCAAAGATTGCCACACCTTTTTAAATTTTAACCGCTTGTCCCTCTTTGTACCTTAACCAGGTTAAAAAAATGATTAAATTTCCAATCATTCCTGTGTACTGGATACAAACATATGTAAAAAATTATAATACCCAAACCAAGAGCATAAAAATATAAGAGAAAAAACAATTAAAAATCTAGGGACCGATTTCTCATCTTCTAAATAAATGCTATGTGTCAGATAAACATGCATTTTGCTCCGTTATTTGTTAGTTTATGTGACGGATAGTGCTATGAAGGAGATCAGTAATCGGCTCTTAATAATATTATTCCCTAGAAAATTATATTTTAAATTTACGTGTATTTTATAATAACGAAAAGAAATGGAAATGAGTATTTTGTTCCTAGATTTGTAATAATCAGATTGAATAAATTTTTCAGAACACAATTCTTGATGTGAATGAATAGATAGATATTTAGATATATAATATTATCCATTTAGATTTATCTATCTACAATATAAAGCAGTAGATTATGTGCCATATTTTTGCAGGTCAGATTTATTTACATACATATTGAAAAATGTCTACATTTACATTTACATGCGCATCCCATTCAACTATGGATGGCACTTGCTTCCAACGAAATTGGGATTCTTATCATTTATGGTTCATTCGAAATCGCACCACGCACACACACACACACACACACACACATATTCCCATATGGCACCGACGCAGCCGGCTAAAGAAAGTGGCGATTAATGAGCGAAAATGCGACCTTCAGACATCGGAGTTGGTAAAGGCAAAGTACACGTGAGTGAACAGCAAAACGGGCACCTGTAGTTGGAAACAGGTATAAAAAGAAAAATCAAGATTTTTCCCAAAAATTTTGTGAGAAACCGCTGTAAACTGGTAAGCGGTAAGATGCAACAAGAGCACTTCAGTTGGCCAACTAGCGCTCGTACGCTCGCTAGCTGGAAGAGAGAATCAAAAAAAGAGAGAGAGAGAGCACTTGCAACAGGTGAGCGTGGCGAGCAGAGCTACCCGTTGAGATGCCCAGATGAGACGTTAACTTCATTCGATTCCGCTACGTGGTGCGTGGCGGTTGTGTGTGTTTGTGCAACTTTCTTTCGTTACGGCGGGTCTGGCCACGTACATATTTAGTGTCCCCAAATCAGTCGCACAACAACAACACAATCAAAGCCAATTTACTAAGTGCGGACAAAAGTTGAGCTTTACTTGGCGCTCAGTCCGTGAGACGGTCTCAAAGCCAGCGGTTGTTGTTGTCGTCGTCGTCGTCGAGTTTAAATACGAAACGGCCAAAATCGTTCAACAAGTGCGAAATTCAAAATGCAGTGCAAAGTGCATATATTTGGTATTGTTTAATATTTTAATACCATAAAAATACCAAAAAAAAGTGCAATTGATTGTTGTTTCCTTCAACAAAACGAAAAACTTTTAAATTAAAAAAAAATATTTTTTTGTGGGATATTTAACGAACGAATTTTCAAATAAACAACGACAAGGTAAGTTTTTTTCAGAGCAGGCAACGAATTTGCTGGAATATGCCAGAGATTCAAAAAATTAAAGATAATTCGCTCAATCAAATGAAATTGAAGTGTCTAGTATATATTTTGGGGAGCACTGACTTTATGACGATTATGCCATGTGAATCATTCTAAGAAAATTAACTAGAAGCAGGCCACAATTTACTTGGTCTTAGAATGGCTTAGATTAAGACTAGGCCAAGAAAATCTGCAAAATATTTGATTTTCAGCTTAAAACTAGTTTGAATTAGTAAACATTTTTTTTCAAGTTTTTTTGCATTGGCAGTTGAGGCATCAGATAAAAAAGACGGCATTTTTGTAGTTACAGTCTCTAAGAATAATCAAATTTTGCCTCGTGCATCTAATAAACAATTTTGTTTAAGTTTGCATTAAAACAAATTTTATGTGAAGGATATAAACTTATATTTTGAGTAATAATCTAACCTCCAAATTAATTATAGAGTTTCGATTCGGGGGTTCAAACGCGTGAGGAATCTTTGTGTTCGGTTTGCAGATCAGTTCCTGGAACCACTAAACCCCAGGTTTTTATTTGAACCTCGGTTCACTAAGACAAATAAAATGACGATTATGAGGCTTCTCTTTTTTGAGTGGATATTTTGGATAATCAGAACATTCAACACCGGAGGTCTCAAAAAAAAGTTCTAAAATCCAACTCGTGTTCTTGAAATAAGCTTATAAAATCCCGGATTAGTGAATTCTTACTTAGTTGTTTAAAAAAATCCGTGATCGACCTACTTTTCACCTCCGTTGGCATAACTTAGATTTTTCTTTTGTTTAGGCTTTCATCTCTACTAGCTCTTATATAAGAAGAAACAATCTTTTGTATTGAAAAGGCTTGTACTGAAACCTGGAACAGGTTTTAAGATCATTCCAAAGTTTGAAAACATTGGTCAATGTATGTATGTACTCTTGGAGAATTTTCGAAGACATCTTTAACATCATTGACAGAGTTTTTGTTTGATATATGTCCACTGCTTTCTTTTGCTTTCATAAACCTTCTTTTTAAATACTTTTATTAAAAATTACTCAATATTATGAACCGAAAATTCTATTTAATAAGTGGTCCGGTTCGGGTTCAGGTTCGAGGGGTCAGTTCTGTTCAAGGTCCTGTTCGGGTATTTCGAAAAACCTTAACCGAACCGTTTTTAAGGGGTTCCGTTACGGACCGGTTTGCAAGAATGCAAAAATTAATTTATTCTTGATTAAAGGAATTTTGAATGATCTCCCATATTTTTTTGTACATTTATTCTGCTAATTAAGACATGATAAGAAAATTAAAAAATTTTTGTAGTATTCTTTTTGGTGCAAATGTAAATGGAAATAGAATATCTTTTCCGGGTTGGAAAATTGTCAAAGAAATAAAATTTTTTGGGGAAAAAAATAAAAACGCTTACCTAAAAAAAATAATGCGCTTACTTAGTTCGCGTGGTTAACACTCACGAGGCTTTGATGAGAAACATGTTTAATATGGAAAAAATTTTTATTAAGGGGGTCTTCTACCTTTTTTGACTGTTTTATAAAAAACGAGAAGGCAAAGCTAACTTCGACTGTGCCGAAGTTTTAATACACTTGAAAAACTTTTTCCAACTGATTTAATCGGTAAAATATATATCGGATATAGATATCAGATATTTAAAATTTCTAAATCATTGATAATAAAAATTTGATACCATAAAAAAAACTTTTCTTAGTAAAACACATTTTCCGACCGATCGGTCCTATGGCAGCTATATGCTATAGTCATCCGATTTTGATAATTTTTTCAAAATTATGTGAAAGCATAAAAAACTAATATATACCAAGATTGGGGACGCTACAATAGAAAACAAACAAGTTTTTCTCACTAGAAGTAGTTTTTTGACCGACAGTTTCTGTGGGAGCTATATAATATAGTCATCCGATTTCGATAAATTTTTCCTGTATTATGTAAAAGCATATAAAACTAACATTTACCAAATTTAGTGACGCTACGATGGAAAACAAAAAAGTTTTTCTCACTAGAACTAGTTTTTTGACCGATCGTTCCTATGGCAGCTATATGATATAGTCATCCGATCTGTCCAGTTCCGACATATTAGTTGCGTGCAGTAAAAAGAAGACTCTGTGCAAAATTTCAGCTCGATAGCTTTAAAACTGAGAGACTAGTTCGCGTAGAAACATACAGACGGACAGACGGACGGACGGACAAACGGAAATGAACTCAGCTCGTCGTCCTGATCAAGAATATATATAGTTTATGGGGTCGGAAATGAATATTTCTATGCGTTACAAACTTCTGGGCAAAATTAATATACACTTTTCAAGTGTATAAAAATAGTAAAAAAATGTTTTTTCTCATGATTGAGGTACGAGCCAGAATTCCATTAATTCTGCGTCTATTGCAACATGGCTGCTCAAAATCGGTTCAGAAGAACTGGCCCAATCATGGCTACCAGGTCAAAAAACGTGGTTTCGAGAAAAACGCGGTTAAAGTTTTGAGCATCGTTGAAAATACTCACGTTGGCAAGAACATTGCTCTACTAAAATGGATATATCTGCTAAACTATTTCGAATATTTGAAAATAGTTTAAAGGGGATAAAAGGGGAATGTCCAAGTTACAATAATAAGGCAAAACAAGAAAATTGAAAAACAAATTTTTCAATGGTAGAAGACCCCCTTAAGTGAACCGAGATTCGAAACAATACTATGGGTTCATAAAGAATAATCATTTACAAGAAATGATTTCATTTCCCTTTCCAATTTGCCATATTTTGTGTATTTGCGCTTTAAAATGTTACATATTATCATTACCTCATTTAGCCTTAAGTCTGCACTTTTTTCACTTTGTTGCCCATTGCTGGAGCAATCCATTTTTATGATTTCCACATTTCATTTGGCCTTGAACATAATTGGATTTATCTTACACCGACCAAAAAAATTGATTAAAGAAACAAAATAAAAAAAAAAACGTGACCCAATCAACCGGTTTTAGTTTTCGGCAAATTTCACTTGAACTTTCATTAACTGGGCTGCTGCAACTCCTTCTGTTTGGTCGGTTATGTGTATGTGTATGTGTATATTAATTATGGGGAGTTCACATGTCGGGCCACCACTCAGTGTTAAACCGGATCACCACCAACTCGCTGGACACTTTATGTAATCCGAAAATGCAAACATATGAAAATGATTTTCTGTTGACCAATGTTTGCTATTGAATATACAAAATATATATATATATATGTAGATATATTTTTTTTGCTTTTTTGCTTTTGCCGTTGGACTTTTTCCGCTTAAATTTTAATGTCAATTTGCTTGGCTCAGGTGTTGCGACTTGGCAATGGATATGGATGTTGATGTTGATGGAAAAAAAAAGTTGCTGGGTAATTGTGAGCTGTTGCTCCAATTCGTATTGCATTCATTAAACTGTCAAAAGTTTTGAGCTGCAAGTGAAACTTTTTAGGGGGCCTTGCAATTCAAGTGTTTGGACTTGGCTCCCAATTAAAAGTGGAGCAGTGCAGATAATTGAAGCCAGTTTAAGCTAATGAGTTGATGATATGGCAGACTAGCTATTTTAACCGCCACTTAAATCTGTTGAAGTCAACAAAATTATACGTATTTTCTTTTTGTCATTTCCTTTCTGAAATGCCATTCATGTTCTGAAATTCCAATACGCAATTGTCCAAATTGTATCACAAATTTCAACCCCCTAACTTCAACCCTCGGGCTGAACAAAATAATATTGCGCATTTTGTTGAAGTGACATTTTGGGTAACACAAAATGAAAGCGTTTTTTGTTATACTTTTTACTGTCACTTGTTTGTGAACTTAAATATACAAAAGGCCAATATTTGATACTAAAACTTTTTTAACGGTATTTTAAACGAATCTTTTAGAAGCAAAATATTAGAAATTGTAAATGAATGGGCACGGCTTCTCATCACAACCTTTTCAATATACCAAAAATAAGATGAATATGTTGATTTTTGACACTTAAAATGGTACTGAAATGTTTATATATAAATTATTCATTGAAAGCCATTTCCATCGTGTCAGAACTTCAGATCTTTGTCAATGGATGCCTGAGTAGCATTTTTTACATATTCTGTACAGTAAGACCTGATACGGCAAGCTAAGAAGTAGAAAGTTGACAAGAAAGTACGAAAGAATCAGTAGAATAAATCCTGTAGGAGCTTAAGAGACTTGGAGAAGTAGGGTAAAATAGAAAAGCTTAATATATTGCAAAACTCACGTACATCTTCAAATAAAGGCATCAAAATAAGTCTCTCCTCATTACTCGAGAGATTTTTAATGGCCTGTGTCCCACTGGGGTATATGAATCCATTTTTATACACTTGAAAAGTGTATATTAATTTTGCCCAAAAGTTTGTAACGCATAGAAATATTCATTTCCGACCCCATAAACTATATATATTCTTGATCAGGACGACGAGCTGAGTTCATTCCCGCTTGTCCGTCCGTCCGTCTGTCCGTCTGTCTGTCCGTCTGTCTGTTTCTACGCGAACTAGTCTCTCAGTTTTAAAGCTATCGAGCTGAAATTTTGCATAGAGTCTTCTTTTTACTGCACGCAACTAATATATCGGAACCGGCAGGATCGGATGACTATATCATATAGCTGCCATAGGAACGATCGGTCAAAGAACAAGTTCTAGTTAGAAAAACTTTTTTGTTTTCCATCGTAGCGTCACTAATCTTGGTATATGTTAGTTTTATATGGTTTCACATAATTCTGGAAAAATGTATCAAAATCGGATCACTATAGCATATAGCTGCCATAGGAACGATCGGTCGAAAAATAAGTCTTTGTGAGAAAAACTTTTTTGATTTCCATCGTAGCATCTCAATCGTAGTATATATTTGTTTTATATGTTTCCACACAATTCTGAAAAATTTATCAAAATCGGATGACTATAGCATATAGCTGCCATATAAACGGACGGTCAAAAAACTACTTCTAGTGAGAAAAACTTTTTTGTTTTTTATCGTAGCGTCCCCAATCTTGGTATATATTAGTTTTATATGCTTTCACATAATTTCGAAAAAATTATCAAAGTCGGATGACTATAGCATATAGCTGCCATAGGAACGATCGGTCGAAAAATGTGTTTTACTAAGAAAAGTTTTTTTTATGCTATCAAATTTTTATTATCAATGATTTAAAAATTTTAAATATCTGATATCTATATCCTATATATATTTTTCCAGTTAAATCAGTTGGAGTAAAGTTTTTCAAGTGTATTAAAACTTCGGCACAGTCGAAGTTAGCTTTGCCTTCTCGTTATATGTACGGAGCCCTAAGCTACAAAATTTCAATCCTACCCAAAAAAAAATTTTTAAATAATTTTTTTTTTTTTAACAAAATTTCCGTGTTTTTTTTGATTATTATTTTTTTTTTTTTTTTTTTGGGGGGGGGGGTGGGAAATTATTAATAAAAAAGGGAAGGTATTTTTTTATTACTAATAGAGATGCCCGCGAGACCAACGAGACAATGTCAATGACAATGTCGCAGGCGGATCTAGGATTCTGAACCCATGGTTCTTTAAACCCTCGAAGCCCAGCCCGATATTTCTTTCAACACACGATTAAAAGCATTTTCTGGCGCGGTTATGGTTTGGCACGCTGATTTCTATTATGTTGAAGTTCGTGAATCGGTCTTTCACTTTTCTCTAAAATGTTTTTCTCGAAACCAAAAAGCAGCTGTTCAAAAGCATTCTGATTTGAAATGTCTACAAAAGTGTTTCTATTCAAATGATCTATTGTGGCGAACCTAAAATTTATGTCATCTAAGAATAGGCCTTTAAAACCAAAAATTCCATTTATTTAAAATTTAATCTTTCCTTTTGCACATGGCATCCGAACACTTAAAAACCGCCAGTAAGTAACTGTTTGACAATAGGTTAATAATATGTATCATAAACTAGAATGATATAAATTATTGTGCACTTAACTTGCACTTTCCTTGCGCGCACAACTTTTACTCTCAATCACTTTTCTTAGAAAATAGTCAATTATGACGACAACGTTTTTTTTTTCTTTCCTAAACTTACTTTTCCTGCCTTAGCGGCTGAGTTAATAAATCTACCAATTGACAGACGACAATAAAAATACATATACAACAACAACAAAAAAACCTCAGTCCAGATATGTGAAAGAAAGAAAAACACAACAACAACAAGACAATAAAAGAGTTGAGAAGAAGAAATGGTGTAGAAAATATAAAAAAGAAAGTGCAAGGCTGAACTCATATGAGTATGTGGAGGGGCATTCAAGTGTGGCTGTGTGTGTGTAACTGTAACGGTACTCTTCTGTCAGAGCAGAGACATTGCACTTCAAAAAGCTTGAGGCAATTTACCTTAGCCACTTTTCCTTTCAAGTTGCACGCGTCTTTCTGCTAATTGTTTGCCACTTTTGGTACAACTTTTGCCTTACTTAACACCTTGAGGGTTCCACCAACAACTTACATACATACATCGATAGTCATTCGGCAGTCAAACGTTATTAGCTGAAACACTTAATGATTTAGTTAAACATTGAAAATTATGAGCTAATTGACTTTCCCAGTCTGTTCCAAGTCTGTTTAAAAGTATCAGGTTTTTTGGTTACCTGTTGTGAAAATTAAGGCGAGTCGGAGTCAATACTTAAAAGGGTGGAAAAATCTGAAGGGTTTTCATATTTATTCAAGGAACTACCTGCTTTTGAGGTTTGGATTGTGAGGGGGAAAAATACTCAATTTAAATGAGCACAACTGTACTTGAAGAATATCTACAATTTATGGAATTACAAAGAGATTAGAGAATCGATCCAGACCGATTTTTAAATACTCTTAAAATGCATACATTTTGATTCCCTATAGAGTTTAGAGAGTTTATAGTTTTTACCATATTTTCGTACGATTTTGATCCAATTTTATATAATTATGTGCAACTACTTTCAATTGAATTCTATAGCTAAAATTGTTCTGCAAAGTATATAATACTTTATAATATAAAGTTTATATACTTCAATACCTTTTTCTTACATTTACATATACAGGCTTGTTTCCGTTTCCGATTTCGATCAAACTATGCGGAATCGGAATTGGTAAATGTTCCCGTTTTCAGACTCTGATTGTCTTATTCGGCGAATAACTTAAAATTTCCATTTATCTTCATTCGACTGTTTCGATGGCAATATATATAAACCGAATTGTCTAATCGTTTCTTGAAAATAAGAAGCTCCGCCAATACCGGTGGATCGAATTCGGAAACGAGAACAGACCTGATTATCTTTATTTTTGGATCTCATAAACTAAATATTTTTAAACCTCGAACAAATAGTTTAAATATATAATTCTAAACATCGACCAATGTGTCTTCACCATATTCATCTTATTCTGGTGAATGAGAAAATATTAGAAAATATTAAAAAAGTAACGAATAGTTTTAATCAGTAGACGACTTTAGCCAGGCCCGTACACTCAGAAAAAAACACCACAACTTTGTACTTAAATCAAGTACAAACGGTGCCCATGTTACGCCAAGTACGAAAATACTTGATTCAAGTACAAAATACTTCATACAAGTACAAAATACTTGATACAAGTACAAAATACTTGATACAAGTACAAAATACTTAATACAAGTACAAAATACTTGATACAAGTACAAAATACTTGATACAAGTACAAAATACTTGATACAAGTACAAAATACTTGGTTCATGTACGATCTTATCAATCCCGAAATACTTGATTTTAGAGCGTTTCGGGATACATTAAGTATATTTTGGTCTATTCCAAGATTTTTTTAACCTTATTCTTAGAAAGAAATGGTCTTGAACCAATCCCGATTCGTTCTTATTAGATTGATTTGTACTTAGTTTAAGTACACCCAGGAACAAATCATACTTAATATTTTAAATACAAACGCTTGAGTACAAAAAATTCTTGATTTAAATATTTTGTACTTGATTTAACAGTTTGGTTTTTATATTAATAACATTTGGGGTGAATTTGACACTTAAGACTAATTCGTACCTAGTTTAAGTACAAGCAAGTAAGAATCATACTTAATATTTTAATCACAAAACGGTATCAATTCTATCTCGTTCGTTCTAGAACGTTTGGGCACAGAAAATTCTTGATTTAAGTATATCGTACTTGATTTAAGAATTTCGTTCTTATTTTATGAACTTTTAAATTATTTTTTTTTAAATTAAATTTAAATTTAAAAAAAATACTGATTCGTTCTTAATTTAAGTACAACCAAGTACGAATTGAAGAAATATTTTGCCAAATAAGCTTTACTTTTTAATTTGATTGAGATTATACACTGGTCTGAGATATTAAATGAGATGGCTAAACAATACCTCAGATAGTTTTGAAAAAGTCATATGAGAAACTCATTTAATAATTTAAGCACGTATGGACTTCTCAGATTCACTATTCACTATCTGAGCAACTCAGATGAGAACTAGAAATCAGACAAGTGAAATGACAGCTTAAGAATGTTTTAGATTTTCTAAAAGCTGTTGTATTTTTCCGATTCAGTTAATATAAGTATGACAAACAAACAGTTACACCCAATGGTAATGCCAATGACATTGCAATACATAGGAACACACCCTGGAGCTATAGTTACTACAGTTCCCTTCACTGATTGTTGTTAAAGGCACTAAGTCCAATCAACTGTTGGTGGTTCATTCAAAACGTTCTCCATTGAGTTGAAGTACCGAGATAGAAATTGCAAGGCCATGCTGTCGATAATGCATTGTTCTTTCTGAAAACAACTGGCGCCTCTCACCACAGGCTTATGATGTAGATTTGCTAGGCGATGTTCAGACCATTGAGTAGGCTTGGACTGCGCAGCGTATCAACTGGTCTAGTTTCAGCGACTTGCATACATATGTGTGTACTCTAAGTGCACTTACTTCTCGGTCTATTGCCACTTCACTTAAAGTAAACAATCGGTAGGGGGGCCAACAAGACCTCAATGAGCTACCCACAATACTGAATACAGTTGACCTACAGCTGCATTAAAAGCTTTAAGACAGTTGCTAAAAATAGGAGAGAGTGTTTTAGAGGCTCTAAAGTACGACGAGTGATATCACGAATCGCTTAGCAAATAGTGTAGTATTTTTCAAGCGGTTTAGACAATTAAAATATCTGGCTAAAGGATACCGGCAACGAGCATTAACTATAACAATTAAGTTGCTGCATAGTCAATGATGAAGTGCTAATAATCTATAATGTTAGCGCTTTTGAAATTTAATTAAAATTTATTAATTATAAGAAATTAGATATAGGTTGAGAACCAAACCCAACCCGGTCCAATTCGAGTAAATAATCTGTTTAATTTGCACATATCCACCCAGTAAAATAAATAGCGAGAAATTATTAGAAAATGCTTTAGTTTCTCAATTATAAATTCAATTCTTGACGCCCAGAGGATTTAAAAATAATTTTAGATCTGCTTGAGGAAGCATTTTATTTGATTTCCGCGCCTATTTTTAGTATGAAAGATTCTCAAATGTAAAAACTACATAATTTTTAACTGAACATGTTAAAGGAAAACACCAGATGATTTTTTTAAAACTGCTTGAAATAAGCAGAATTTAATTCAACTCAACCACCGAACAGTAAAATATTGGTAGCTTCTTAAAAGTCAGGCAACAAGCGTGAGTGATGGTGCAATGCAATGAAACGTTCCATTCGTGTTCAGGAGAAGGTTCAGAGATAATAAAATAATAACAAAATAATAAAACAATAAAAAATGTTTTAATTTCATGTTTTCTAGGAAAATAATATTAACCACAGCTGGTGGTGAAAGTGTAAAGCGATGTTCAATCCTCTGGTATATATGGGGAAGCAGCATATCAGTTTTTCTAAATATCTTATCCAATCCTATTCGAAACCCACAATGACAGACGACTCAAGCATATTGCATTCTCAGATTTGGTATAAAGTGTACTCGAATTGAGTTTTTGGTACTTAAAGAAAAAAACACAATTCATACACTGCTTTTGACACTGTTAGAGCACACACATTAATGTTTTTTCCCAACCGTAGAGGCAATTTTTAAAACCATTTAGTTGCATAGTGTAATCAAACTACCATTGCCTTTCATCATCTCTCCCCGCATTCAACACAAATATTGCTTCCAAATCACCGCTAGTTATGCAAAATGTGATCAAACAAACCAAAAAACAAACTAAGCCAAAGCTAAAAATAAATATTGTACAATGTTATTCATAAACTCCCCCCACCCCATCTCTCCGTCTCTTTTTCTACGTTCAAAAATTCATTAATGAACTTTTCAATTATGGCGCAAGTCTGGGTCTGGGTCGTCGTCTCTATTTTCATAACCATTTCGTCTAACTCTGAGCGGATTAAATGTCAAAAATAAATGCGTTATTTTTTTAGCTCATTGGCTATGACTAAGCCTAATGTGGAAATCATATCACTAAACAGACTTTATTTGACTTTAACAGGCCGCGCAAATACCTTGAGAAATTCCCATTGCGTGCCAAGAAAACTGAATGCAAATTTTTAATCAAGTTAAGTTTTTTACAAAAAGATGTGGGTATCATTTTTGGGTCAAGCTTGAGTTTAGAAAATTATTTTACGCAAATTTGTATCGAAAAAATTCTTGAGAAAGTCTTTTGGCTTGACCGCCACAAAAAAAAAAAAAAAAGTTTGTCGCTTAAGTCTTTTGTTTTTTTTTTATTATTTTATTTCTTTCCTTTTTTTGTCAGACAATTTGACGTTTTATTGTTAATGGTGGAGACGGGCGTGTGTTTTACATATATTTATGTATATTGTATAAAAATTAATTTCTTTTGAAGAATTTTTGTTGGTGTGCCAAATTTCGGTTTCTTCATATTTGGGTCAATGACTTTCAGTTAAAAGTTAACTTTTTAAAGGAATTAATGTACCATCGATGTGTGTAAGTGATTACGCAGTTCTTAATCAAATTCCTGTCAGTTTACTTTTCGTAATCCCTCTGCCCATTTTGTGTTTGCAAAACTATTTGCCATTTGCCAAATCATTAAGTCAACAAACTTTCACTTTTTTTGAAACCACATTAAAAAATACCAAAAATTCCAAAGAAATTACGCAAAATAATAATTAATTAATATTTTAAATACTTTTTTTTATAAATTTGGGTCAAGTCATTGAAGTAGAACAGCCAAAACTTTGATTTGACCTTAGCACGTGGGTGGAGCTTAAAAACAAAATTGATAATTACGCTTAAATTATTGACAAAAGTGATTCATTTTGGCCAACAACCTGAAAAGGTCTCTTTCAATTCAAACAAAATGGAAGAAAAAAAATATATACATGTTGCCACACACAAAATGTTTGCAATGAATTTTAATTAGTTTTCGAGGCTGACAAATCAACAACATTGAGGGGGCCTTAACAAATTTGTATTTTGAATGTTTTCTTTCAAAAATTTTCAAGTGTGTTCTGTTTGCCGAAGACCGTAGGGGAGGGCAAAGTTAAAATCACTTTCTACTTTTTCCTAAGGCACATGCGTGCGGGCCGGGTCTGAAAACTGGGTCACACCGCTTTCAATTTGAATACAAGCTGGTTTTGATGTTCGATTTTGCATTAATTAGGCATTTACTTTGTCTACATTTTTTTATAGACAAGCGTTTGGGTCAGTGGAGCAGAGTTGAGCTAATTAAATTGAGCTAAATCATTAAACAGAGGGCTAAAATCAAACTAATGATTAGATAAGCAGTGTGATAGCCTAAACATTTCCGGTAAGAGTTTGATTTTAATTTGATTGTGTAAAGAAATAAGAGTGAAAAACCATTAATCTTGGCCACTTACAATACATTTATTAATTGGTATGGCCAGAATTCTTGATAAGATCAGAGATGAAGGAGCTCAATTATTTCTTACAATTATTGGCTTTTGGTTTACGGAATTTGAATAATAACTAATAGATCAAGAAATTTAATATACAAAGTACGGAAAGAATGAAAATTATAAGACCAAATTTCTTATCCTTTAAATTTTCTACCTTAAACTAAGATACATTTCTATATTTAGACTAGTTATTACACGTTTTGTTCGTCAAAACGCAAATGAAGTTAAAATTTAGTGAGCACTAAAAATAAATCCAACACCCACATCTGCCCCCCTGAATTGAACTTTTTGAACTCAATTAGTTTTCAGCTTAGAAGTTTTACGCCATTATCATTTATATAGAACAAAGCAATTTTATGGTTGGTTTTCAACACAAATAATAATATCCAATGCACCCGAGAGGCACCTGCTCTAAAAATAAGTACATACTCAAATGCAAGACCACTTGGCTGGGCGCCCATTTGGGTTTATTAAATCACTTTGACATAATGAACCGTTATGTCAACACTGAGAGAGGGCCGGCCACCTCTCAGAGTCGAAGCTTATAACCTTGAGCTGTGACTCAATTTGCCAGCAAACCAACTCTATGCTGAAGTGCCACATGTTGTAATTTGTCTGTCTAAATAAAAAACTGTTACAATTTGTGGTGTCTCGTTAGTTTTTTTGGTCGTTGTTGTTGTTTTTGGTAAAAGTGCAGCGTCAGTTGTGTTGTTGAACCCGAACAAAATGGAAAGTAAATATTACCAAGCTCATTTAATTGATGTTTAGTTGTCGTTTAGCAGGCGTATGCTAGGTGAAAAAATACAAAAACAAAAGTCGAGCAATTAGCAGGCACAGTTTGAGAGTCCACATGATGGTTAACAAGCGTGAAGCGACAGCTTCCTAATTGTTGTAGGTATTTTTGCTTTGTCAATTATAAATGAGCTTTAAGCTAATGTTCTATTCATGTAGAGTACAAATATTTTGTTGCTTAACACATTCAAAATGCCTGTGCCTCCTCCAAATGGTTTTGTGACATTCTGCGTATGGCATGAATAATTGCCTAAACAAATTGCGCATTGCGAAAACAATCAGGAACAAGAGACGAACAGGCGGTAATTAATAAAAATTCAAAATAAAATTTAGGCTGTTACTGTCAAACTGTTTGTTGTAAAAAAGAAGTTACGGGGGGTTCGGTCACCCCAAAAACTTTCACCCCAAACCTGTTTTTAAGGGATTCAGTGCAGAAGCCGACTAAGAAATGTCTTCTTAGTTAAAAACTCTAAAATTGCTAAGGCAATACGTCATAAACAATTTACATAAAACAAAGCTCCGCCTGTTTGTTAATTGCCAAAATACAGTGACTCTAAAACTGTAAACTCCTGCTAACAGCTAAATAAATAATTTAACAAATTATTGACATTCATTATACAAATTATAGACATTCTTTACAAATTAATAAGATTTCGTTGGTTATGGCAAAAAATTTGAATTATTTTTTTTAGATTTTTAACGACTTTCATAATAAGTATATCACTTACATTTTCGATATATAATTTATTCCAGATATGAAAGACATGCCAAAAATTGTATATAGGTTCTTGTTTAATAATTTTTTTTTAATTTACAATTTTTTTTTTAATTTTTAATCAATAATCAAATTATTTTTTTCATTTAATTAATTGAGAAAAACAAAATTTTATTTACCTAAATATTGTTAGGAAATAAGTTACATAAGACTTTAAGGCAACTCTTTAAGCAAAAATTTATGGCCATATAACTCAAACTGATGTTTCATTAAAGTGTTAGTAAGCTAATGGTTACTACCTAGTTCGACTGTGCCGAAGTTTTAATACACTTGCAACTACTTACTACAACTGATTTAACCGATAGAATGATAGATGGTTAATGGTTCAGGATGTCAGTTCATTATCATTAAGAATCTGATTGTTAACTACAAAATTTGATCATTTCTTCCATCAAAAACAAATAAGTTTCTCAGTAAGACAAATTTTTGGAACGATCAGTTCTCTGACTGCTATATGATATAGTTGATATTTTGACCAAACTTTTTGAAAGCATATAGTAATCATATTTGCTGAGTTTAAGAACGCATACATTAAAAACATAATAGTTGTTCCCACTAAAACCTTTTATCCGTCCGACCGGTAGATATAAGATATAGTAATCGGATCCGGGATAATCCAAACTGGGTCGCCTGATTTAATTTGATATTATGTTTATTGTATCAGCTTGGAAGCATGCAAATGGTGTGCGCAGCATCGCTAATAAATTATACATATCAAAAAAGGGACAATTAAAATATATCGGTCATGAAAAGGTTACAAATTTACTAATTAAAAGTTGGAAAAAACCCCTTGACCAAACACAACGGTTGTCACCTTTGTCGGATGCTAGGGATTGAATGCGTATGCAAAAAAATACATAAGATTTATGTAGGTGAGCTTGAGAAAACCATTTTCAGTAAATCTACATGGGATATGCATAAATAGGAATATGAAAAACGGCCCTTACATGATTACTAAATATTTATAGCAGGCAAAAGTGATTGTCAAACTTTAAAGCATGTCGTTTTCATATACAAAGGTTGACTGCTTGCCAGACAATTGCTTTAAAACTGCACAACACACAGTTTTGTGATTGTAAAACTGTTAAAACTGCCAAAAAGGGCAACTGCTTGTCAGGCCAATGACCAAAAGCTGTGCAACTGAAGGCTAACAAATGCTTTCTAGGGAATGGCACCAAAACTGTAAAATAAAGCAAAATAGCAACCAGAATTATTTAAAAATTATTTTAAAAAAATTTATAAAAAAAGTTAATTGCCGCCCCGGGTGGACTCGAACCACCAACCTTTCGGTTAACAGCCGAACGCGCTAACCAATTGCGCCACGGAGGCACTTGCTGTGGCCATGTCAAATGTTCTACTTCTTACCAACGCTCTCTTTCTCACTCAGTTAACAAGATTAAGCTGCTTCCTATTAGAATTATTTTTATTTCTTAACCAATTTAACACCAATTGGAAATATGGGCATATTTTGCACTGTGTGCATAGCCTCCGTGGCGCAATTGGTTAGCGCGTTCGGCTGTTAACCGAAAGGTTGGTGGTTCGAGTCCACCCGGGGGCGGCACTTAATTTTTTTTTATAATTTATATTTTTGTACTTGACTTCTCTTAATGTACATTATTAGTGTTTTTTCCCTATTATTGTTAGTAATTTGTGAGCAAGGGCAGCATCAGCATCAGCTCTAAAAACAATGCGTGTCTAAAGTTTAAGTTGAAGGTGTCGGATATATATGTATTGTATACAATCTGTTTTTTCACCTTCATTTAGACAAATCACATGCAAGCAATTTGTAATGTATTTTTTTTTTTGCTTTTGTAATTTCAGATGCCTTGCGGCATATCATGTGTCGATAAGACACTAAACAAATCATTCTATCATTTGGGCATATGTATAGCCAAACATCCTGGATATTTTGTAATCATACCCGTAATGATTACACTGCTCTGTATGACGGGGTAAGTACCTAAACACACTCTTACAAATTGATTATTTTTATATGATTTTTTGTTTCTTTTTTTTGCAAGCTATCAACAATTAAAATATCAAATCGATCCCGAATACCTATTTTCACCCATTAATGGAGAGGGTAAGGCTGAGCGTGCGGTTGTTGAGCAATATTTTAAAGTCAATTATACGCATCGCTTCAATGTGGGACGCATAACAAGACCCGGTGAGTAGCAACCAAAAACAACAACACATTTGGCAAACATTGAGCAAGTGAAATGAACGCCCATTATGGGACACATTATTTATTGCCACACTTTTTTTTTGCAGTTTTTCCGTACTGACTTTGAGTTCAAGATTAACAAAAAAAAAAACTGGCATGTGAAATAGATAATTTCAACTAAACAATGGAGTTTGAAAATGATTTTTATTGGGGTCTTGAACTCTGTCTACGTTTTACAGGCTATTAACTACGCTAAATGGTTTATTAGGCAAAAGCCACAAAACTGTTGGCAACATAATTGGCAAATGACATTGTGCTAGAAATTTAAGTTAAAACCAGGATAAAAAAAAGGTACAGTTGACCTCATTTCTCAGTAGTTTGAAATCACAGAAACGTGTGCTCTCACAAAAAAAAAAATTGTGAAAACTCATAAAAATTGCAAACTAAGTTATGGGCATTTGAAATGTTTACAACAATTTTTGCCCCATAATTCTTGCGAAATTTTCCTGCCTCATTCTGTTTAGACTAAACTCAATGTGCATTCATCTACATTACAAATTGCACTCAAAATGGCGTGCAGCTTTTGAAGCATCAATTGAACTTTATTTTGACTAACGCTTCAACACAAAGTCGTTGGTCTTACACATAGACCGCATTTAGTCGGTTACGACCAGTTTTAGCTGTGCTTCGACTGCAGCCAAAAACTGCAACTTTCGCCCGACTTAAAATAACAACACAAAAACATTAAAAAAAAACGTTGGCCGACTATAAATCGGTTGCATTTTTTTTGCACAAGTTGGAAATGTTATATAAAACAAAATTGATTTTGTCAATAAACATTTCAAAGCGTAACATCATTTAATATTTCTTTGGTTGGCTTTTTTTTTTCTGTGCTTTTATTTATGGCTTTTGTTTGTTAGGATATCCGGTTTGTTTGGTAGACACCTGCCATGATACAAATGGTTTTAGTGCAAGAAAGGTGACGTGTTTTCTATTACAAAATTAAATTACATTTGGGACTAAAATTTTAATTGATTTTTACACTTTAATCAATTTTTGTTTGAGGTTCTAATAATCAGATTTCTCAACTGAATCGGATTCGGTTTAATATTAATCGACTTTCCCTCAATCGCACCATGAAGCGAAATTTTATGGGGATAAGAAGAGAAAGGGTTCTAAAAATGATTTAAAAATAGTTCTTTGACAACTAAATATATTTTTTAAATATTTATCAGGCCTGTTCCGGTTTTCATTTTTCTAAAAAACGATCAAGGTAATTGGTCTCAAACCTTAAATTTTAAATTACTTTTAACGCAACAAACTCGACTTCAAATGCATCAAGATGATTCACTCTCAATCAATTTTACACAACAACATGTACCATATTCGAATTCGTCAAATTTTGTCGAAAGTGAAAACCGGAACAGTTCTGTATACTTTGTTGGCTGAAAGACCGGCATATATGTTCAATAGTCTATCTAAGGCTGTGATTCTGTAGAAGAAGTCCACTGATTCGATTGTGCCTTTGTTTCTGGTATAACGATGGGCATAAAATTTAAGTTTAGGAGCTGTCCAATAACGACAGAAAAAAAATCAAGCCTTATAAGCGAGCCTCAAGTCGAGCAGCTATCTGTCTGCCCAATTCAGAGTCGAGTACACTGCGAGTATTTTGTTTTTTTTTTTGCAGACTTCTGCTTGTTGCAATCGGGCGCTACCATTGCGTGCATTTTGTGTTTGTTATTCTGTCCGAAGCCACGCAATTGCACGTAAGCGACAAGTTGGCTGCTAAAACTGATCTATGGTATTTGGATTTGAGATATATATAAGAGTAAAGAGTTTTTATCGATCCACCAAGTTTGGTATCAATCAAATAAACGATCTTTGGAGGTTGAAAACTGTTTTATTGTTTTTTTTTATATATTCAACTGAATGATCAATACTTATAACTTTGGCACTTGTTTTAACCAGGGCTGCAAGCCCAAATAATTTTTTCGGAGGTGTGGTTCGCGGGTTCGAATCAAAATTTACCAATGTTTAGGGTTCAAAAACTTCAGGTTCAAGGTTTCTCAGCAAAGGTTTTGGTTCTAACCTTGGTTGTCCCCGTTTTACCAAATTTGTACATAAAAGCAATTAATTTTGTTGAAAAATATCCAGAATTTTCGTTTTTTTGTTTACTGGAATAATCGCTTTTATATATTTTTATCATTAATGGTTTTTTTACAAGTGGTTCGATTCAAGGTTTGTTTTACAGTAAAAAATGTCGGAATTCTGGGTTCGAACCGGTTCGGTTAAAAACCGGTTTGCAACCCTGGTTTGAACCAATTTACGTTTCCTCGGGCGTCGAAAATTGATTGTTCTGGATTTTTGGAAACAAAAAGATGGTTTTGGCCGGTCAAAAATCCTTATTTCAGTACCGAAGTAAGAGAGCTCGTTTTATTTGGGTGAAGGATGATTCGTCTAGTTTTGATAATTTGGACGAATTTCACCGAACGTTTGTGGCAAACAAATGGTTGTATACCAATCAGAATTAACTTTCCTTCGGTGCTCCAATGCCACTGTAGACTAGAGTTGGGCGCGAGTTTCTTTGTGTCACAAGCAACAGATCTAGACATAAGATTTAGTGCGTGCACGTGCTTTCAAAACAACACGACACAAGTCCACACTATTTTTCTTTGATGTATTTTGGAAAAAATCAAAAATTAAACTCAAGATTTTAGAAAAAAAAATGTTGCACGTTTTTAAGAAAAAAATGGTTTCTTTAAAAAATTTGTT
Organism: Lordiphosa mommai; assembly: GCA_018904225.1. Classification (NCBI taxonomy): domain Eukaryota; kingdom Metazoa; phylum Arthropoda; class Insecta; order Diptera; family Drosophilidae; genus Lordiphosa; species Lordiphosa mommai. The sequence continues at coordinate 1,457,438 of JAEIFT010000028.1, forward strand.
TGCTTCTTCCATTCAAACTACTAAGCCGATTGGAAAATGATCTGAAACTAGATTATTAGATATTCCATAACCTTCTAGCTGGTACCTTGCTTGACTCTATGTACAATTTCTTTCTCGAGATATGGCTTAAAATGAAAGGGTATCTACCGCAAAAAAAAATCTAACCCGAAAACTAATCCATTTTTTTTTTCAATTTCATTTTTAAGTTCAGCATTTCAAAATACTTCAAAAAAAAATACCGACTTCAAGGGGTCAGCTGTAAGCAAGTGTAATTATATATTAAATTAAATAAAAAACGAAATTCAGTTCACTTTTAATAAAGTCGTGCGTGACGTGTCGGTTTTACGAAATTTTTGACCGTGCGAGTTTGAAATATGCCATTCGTGTTACAGTCGTGTAGTGTTGAAAATATTCGAAACGCGCCCATCTCTTCTGTAGACACATGACCATTACGTATAATGTCGAAAAAACAGGCGACCCTTTGCTTTGATGTGCTTCGGGATCGAATAACTTTTGTTGAATTTGGATCATCTTGGAACATCCAAACAGTCGATTGTTGCTTAGTTTTCAGTTCGTTTGCATAAATCCATGATTCCGTCACCTGTGTAAATGTTGTGCGGGTATGGAGAATTTAAAGCACCGCGATCATTATTTTTTTTAAAATATTTTCTTACATCAATCAACACGAGCATTTTATGGCTGATTTTGAAATTGTTTACGATACAACGATAAATACTTATGCCCAAGGATGCCGCAATCTCTCGGTGTGTGACATGACATTTCTGCTCTATTATATCGCGCACAGCATCGATATTTTGTGGCACAATATCGTCGATGATCGAATTGAAAATTTCTTGTACCAGTATTTTACTGTGCTAGTTCATCGATGTAATCTTGTCTACTTAATCCACGACCCAAATTGGAAAAGAATAAACGCTCGAAAATGTTCACGGCTTAATTCCATTTATCGAGGCTTGACCGACTTTCTTAATTGTTAGTTAATATATAGAGGCCACACCTATATAGCATCTAGAATCTCTGCATTCAATTTCCCAAATGAAATTTCAATTGCAAATGTATTAATTTAATATGTCTTTTGGCCAACCGAATATACCCTTAATTTGCTTTTAAAAATATTGTTAAATATATCATTAACTTTACAAAGTTTCATCAATGAGTTTGTCAAGCTGTCTTATTGAAATATATATCATATCAATCTTCTCAAGCAACGTGTTTGGTTTGTTTATGGCTAAATTTTGATTTGAAGAATATTGAAGAAAAACTACAGCAAGTTCATTCACAAAACTGAAACGTCCACCTGTACTTTGGCACGTTCCCCCTTCTTGAGTTGTTGGATATAGATAATATAGATATATTTATGTATATATATATATAATGGGACGCGCCAAACACTGACGCAAGTGGTAGCCGAGGCTGCATTTGTTATGGCGCATTAAACACACACAAAACGTATAAAAGTGGAAGTAAAACGAAATAATAAAAAAAGAGAAAAAATTAAAATTATTGTCACAATTGCTTTTGAGGGGAATGTGTCGAGGCAGCAACCTTCGAGCTAATTGTTCACACAGGCAGGAAAGAAAACCGCGGCTAATCGATTTTTATTTCTGTTTGATTTCTTTCAGGCCGCTTTGGGCGAGTCATTGTGATAGCCAAAGATGGAAATGACAATATGATACGCCGTGAGATCTTTCAGGAACTGAGACAATTGGATAATCTTATACAAAATGCAACGACCACTTATGATGGGGATACATATACGTATAAGGATAATTGTGCACGCTGGGAGAGCGAGTGCTTTGAGAATGATATACTCAATTTGGATGCACTGATGGATGATGTAAGTAAAATTTCACGAAAATATTGGTCAATTGTTGTAAATTTGATTTATTTGACAGATTGAAACGGGTCAGCTGAATTTGACTTTTCCATTTATGTTTAATCCGGTGACCTGGGATGCTCATTTGTTTCCTGTATTCTTTGGTGGCACACAACTCACGGAAGATAATGTGATTATAAGTGTGCCAGCTATACAGCTGGTTTACTTTGTCACAGCTGATACCAAGCGCCAGGATGCCAAGTAAGTGGAATTTTACAACACTTTAAATAAGCTCAGCTTAAGGGGGTCTTCTACCTTTAAAAAGGGTTTTATGAGTGTTTTTTAAAAAAATTCTGGAGAGAAAACCATAAGAGCTTTTTCATTTTGGCCTTTTGTTTTGTGTTATTTATTAAATAAATAAAAAAAAAAAAAAAATATTTTGCAATTCGAGGGCTGTTCAACAAGTTATCGATCTGCTTATTAAGGTCTCAAAAAAAAGGTGTAGGCGGTGGCCTCGAATTGCAAAATATTTATTTTTATTTTTTTATGATGATTCCGGGACTCCAGGTGATCGGAAATTGAAACGGTAAATGATGTTATGATCAGAATTGATGTAATTCTGGTCCAATCATATTTTTCAATATTTTTTTTTTAAAATTGGCGGCAATTAAAAATAATAATTAGGTTTGGTTAAGTTTTTTTCTGTAGTTTAGTGTAAAAAATATAGTAAAAAAATGTTTTTCCTCTTGATTGAAGTATGGGCCAGAATCCCATCAATTTGCATTCTGGCTAATTAAAATCGGTTCAAAAGAATTGTCCCACCAGGTCAAACGTGGTTTCGGAAAAACCCTAAAGTTTTGAGCACTAAAATGGCAATATCTACTAAACTAATTCGAATATTTGAAAATGGTTTGAAGGGGATGAAAGAGGAATGTTCAAGCTGTAATAATAATGCAAAACAAAAAAATCTAAAAAAAAAAATTTCAAAGGTTGAAAACACCCTTAAGTTGTCCTAGCTCTTATGCATTTTATTTCATTTTCTAACCCCCATTCCCCATTTTACACATTTTTACCTTTCATCTTAGCGTATCTTACCTAATAAACCCTTTTAGTACCTCATTTTAGCATATTCTACCTCAATTCACCTCCCTTTGTAATGTAACTACCTCACCTCATTTCACCATTTCACCTTACCTCATCCTAGCCCAACTTACCTCGTTCTATTTTCCAAGGTATATTAGGTAATATCAGATATAATGAAGAAAAAATAATAAAACCTGACGAAATTAGCTTTGCTTTCTAGTCATACCTGGACTGAGCTATTCTAGGGTTGCCAGATCAAATCTGGCATCTGTATAGTGAAGTTGAGGGGTTTTTCACAGAGCACTATTATAAGAGAGAACGATTCCTCGGTCGCCACAATTTAACAGAGCAATTAATCAGCTGTTCTTTGTTATCGTAGCTTTCGCCACCATTTAACAGAGCAATTAATCAGCTGTTCTTTGTTAGGCTGGGTTCACACTGTTCGACTCATGAGAAATGATAATCTAGTAGGCCCTTGTGTTTTCTTGTTTTCATTCTGAAAAGCTTGTCAATTGACATTGAAATCAAGGCAACATGAAGGCTAACTAGACTATCATGTCTCATGCGTCGAATAGTGTGAACGCAGCCTTATTGTCGCTCTCTGAGTACAGTCAAGACAATGTCCGTCTCGCTCTAACCACCGTATTTTCCTATGTGCTATAAGACCTTAGCAACATTTCGAACTCGCTGGCAATATTTCAAAAGTATTTGCATGCGTAATATCTCTTAACAGCGCCAAAAATTGAGAGGCGTCTGAATCTTTCTCTCTAATACTGTTGCTCAGTGGTTTTTTTTTAGCGTAAACTTATTAACTTAACTTATTTAAAACGATAATGATATTGATATTCTTTTCGCTAAAATCGAATTTATCATGAAGTTCTTTAAATAGATTTTGTTTATAGGGAAGAGGTTAGGAGGTGTCGCATCACTTTCCCAGAAGTAAAAGCTTTTTGGAAACCTTCATGGAGTTTGCTTCATCATGCCTATCGTTATCCTATCATCTTATACATTATCCTTCTACCCATTGTACCTCACCTTATCTAACTGTATGCCTTTGCTTTTTTCTAGGGGCGCTGAATGGGAGGAGACCTTCTTAAGGGTCGTGGGCAATGCTGAAAACTTGGGCATGTTTAAGCATATTTCGGTGTCCTATTTTGCCTCACGTACCTTGGATCATGAATTGGAGAAAAATACCAAAACTGTGGTGCCCTATTTTAGTTCCACATTTTTACTCATGGGTTTGTTTAGGTGAGTAACCCTAAGGCTGGGTTCAATCTGTTCAAAGCATGAGACATGACAATCTAGTAGGCCCTTATGTTGTCTTGTTTTCATTGTGAATAGCTTGTCATTTGACATTACTAAATTATCATGTCTCATGCGTCGAACAATGTTAACTCAGCCTTAGTTTTAACTATATAAATTGATCAATTCATATTGAAATCTTTCTCTCCTTCCAGTGTCATCACCTGCATGATGGGCGATGCAGTGCGCTCTAAGCCCTGGCTGGGTTTAATGGGTAATATATCGGCCATAATGGCCACACTGGCTGCCTTTGGTCTGGCCATGTATTGCGGCATAGAGTTTATTGGCATCAATTTGGCTGCACCTTTTCTTATGATCGGTAAGTGGGGAAAAAACTCTCATTCTCCACTGACTCATTCTTTGTTTCTTTCTTAGGCATTGGCATTGATGACACCTTTGTAATGTTGGCCGGCTGGCGTCGTACTCCAGCCAAAATGCCCGTGCACGAACGCATGGCTCACATGATGTCCGAGGCAGCGGTTTCCATTACCATCACATCGGTCACTGACTTTATCTCCTTTCTGATTGGCATTATCAGTCCATTTCGATCGGTGAAAATCTTTTGTACCTATTCCGTATTTGCTGTGTGCTTCACCTTCCTTTGGCATATTACCTTCTTTGCGGCCTGTATGGCCATATCGGGTTATAGGGAACGCAGAAATTTGCATGCCATTTTCGGTTGTAAAGTTCAGCCCATGTCGGTGGCAATTAAAGGTGAGTGAACTACTGAAATATTTCTGAAAATTAGTGAATTGAAACAAACAACTGAATTAAGAATCTTTGGAGTGGAGCTAACAAGGTTAGCTGCTGGTTAGCACTCGTACAACCTGCTTAAAGTCAGGTCTATTAGTTAAATTAGCAATGGTTATACACTCAGAGAAAAATGAGAAATAAATTAATTGTTGTTAAGTAAAATAAGCAACGACCGCCATTAAGAGTAAAAGCCAAAACATCATGTCAAAACAAGTAAGAGCAATGTAGTCGAGTGTCCCGACTATTAAATACTCTATATCCTTGATTTTGTGTATTTTAATACGCAAATATACACATATGCACAGATACACACAATCACGCAGCTGACGCTATCGACACCACGGTTGAGACGCCGCAGTAGCGACACTGGCTCCCCAAATAAGGAATTGAGATAAAAAGAAAGAGGAATAACGAAAACAAATATGATAAATGAAGTTGAGAGGTAGGATAACGAGAAGGCAACTTAAACTGTGCCGAAGTTTTAATACACTTGCAAAAGTTCACTTCAACTGATTTAACCGGTAGAATTTATATAGAATATAGATATCAGATATTTATAAATTCATATACGCTATACGCTATAGTCATCCGATTTTGATCAATTTTTCCGCAATTATTGTAAGCATTTGAAACTAATAGAAAACCAAGATTAGTGACGCTGCGACGAAAAACAAAAAAGTTTTTCTCACTAAGACTTATTTTCCGACCGATCATTTTTATGGCAGCTGTAAGATATAGTCATCCGATCCGGCCGGTAACGACATATTAGTTGCGTGCAGTAAAAAGAAGACTCTGTGTAAAATTTCAGCTCGATAGCCTTAAAACTGAGAGACTAGTTCGCGTACAAACAGATAGACAGACGGACAGACAGACAGACGGAATTGAACTCAGCTCGTTGTCCTGATCAAGAATATATATAGTTTATGGGGTCGGAAATAAGTATTTCTATGCGTTACAAACTTCTGGGCAAAATAAATTTACACTTTGCAAGTGCATACAAATAGACAATGGTAACACTCAGAAAAAAATCATGAATACCGCACTTAAACAGGAGAAATTCTGGTAAAACGAATCTTAAAAGCTAACTTAGTTTGGAATTTTTAAATCTAAGAAAAAAATTCTCGTTTCTTGTTTGTTTGTTATTATACATTCACATAAACTTAAATAAGGTTTTTTTTCGGATACATCAATATGATTAGCATTTACCAGGGTTCGTAAAATGCATAAAAAATATTTTCAATAATTATTATAATAATAATAATAATTTTAAAATAAAAATAATTATTTTCAGACATGAAAATAAAAAACTTTACATATGAAAAAAATATTTTTTCATTTAAATAACATGAGCATTTTTGACACGATTGTTTTTTACAGGCATGTAAATAATTTGAGGTGCCTTCTTGACGCCTGTAAAGAACACTCGTGTCAAAAATGCTCGTATATGAAAAAAATACTTTTAACCGTATGTACATTTATTTATTTTGGTGTCTGATAATAATTATTTTTTACAGCTTGAATATTTTACTTTGTGTTAATAATTTGCATGTAGAGAAAAATGTGTGTTATTTTACGAACCCTGATATTTACACTCAGAAAAAAAATTTCGTTCTAAAAGGCAGCAATCCGTTCTCATTTTTTTCCATCCGTTTTACAATAAAAATTTTTCCGTTCCAATAATAAGACCGGATGGTTCTGAAACGCGGAACGTACGGTCTCAATAAAAGCGTTCGTACCTTAAGCCTGCCGTTCTCAGTATAAGAAAAACGGACTTATTCTACTATTGAGAACGAAAAACACGGTTTTCGGTACATTTAGAAGGGATTTTTTTCTAAGTGTGTTCTTACTATTTTGTTTCATTTTTTAAAATTTTAAATTGGTTCATACATTATAATTGACAAATTTAAGCCACTATACGATCTTAATTCAAGCACAAGTCATACCTAAATTAAGCCTGAAATTTTTTCTAAGTGAACGCACAGTCGTCCCTGACTTAAGTCAGATTTCCTTAAGTTTTACCTTTTTTGTTGCTTTTCTCGCAGTGTGGCAGCTGCAACATGAACTTGATCATGATTCAAATACCAAACTAAACTAGAAAGAACTAGGTCACTGACAACAACAACAACTGGTCTTACCTGGCTTCTACATACAAATATTTTTTTTTTTTTTTTTAACAGAAAAACGCAACTTCCTCTACAAGGCTATCATGGCGGGCGGCATTGATCGCAATGATCCAGATAATCCCATCGATAACAAGGATCACATGTTAATGGCCTTCTTCAAGGACAAACTGTCGGCGGTTATTAATAACAAATGGTGTAAGGTCATTATTATATTAGCCTTTGCCAGCTATTTGGTGGGTGCCTGTTATGGTGTTACCCAAATCAAGGAGGGACTGGAGAGACGCAAGTTATCACGCGAAGATTCATATTCGGTGGAGTTCTTTGATCGTGAGGATGATTATTACAGGGAATTTCCCTACAGAATGCAGGTGGGTTTTTGATTTCTTAAGATAATTAAGATACCAAAGTAATTATTGTTGTTTTTTTTCATAGGTGATCATAGCTGGCCCTTTGAACTACTCAGATCCGGAAATACAAGATCAAGTGGAGAATTTAACCAGCACTTTGGAGCACACTTCTTATGTCACCTCTAAACGTTATACCGAATCCTGGCTACGTTCTTTTCTTTCGTTTATGGAACGTAATAATGATTATCTAAATACCAGCATAGATGATGAGGCTTCGTTTATAGAGGCCGTTAAGGAACATTGGCTCTTTCCGGGTAATCCCTTTTCCTTGGATGTACGCTTCAATGATGAGGAAACACAGATTATTGCCTCAAGATTTCTAATACAAGCTGTAAATATCACCGATACCAATCATGAAAAGGAAATGGTTCGTGATCTACGAAAAATCTGCCGAGATTCACCTTTAAATGCTTCCATCTTTCATCCATATTTTGTATTCTTCGATCAATTCGAACTGGTGCGTCCCGTTTCACTGCAGGCCATGGTGATTGGTGCGATTATCATGATGATAATTTCGTTTATATTCATACCGAATATTTTGTGCTCCTTGTGGGTGGCCTTTTCCGTCATTTCCATAGAGCTGGGAGTGGCCGGGTATATGGCCTTGTGGGATGTGAATTTGGATTCGATTTCCATGATTAATTTAATCATGTGCATAGGCTTCTCGGTGGACTTTACCGCACATATATGCTACACCTATATGTCTTCCAAGAAGCGTAGTCCCAAGGCACGTGTACGTGAGGCCCTGCATTCGCTGGGCTTGCCCATTGTACAAGGCTCAAGTTCGACTATATTGGGAATTATAGCTTTACTTTTGGCACAGAGCTACATATTCTTGGTCTTCTTTAAAATGGTATTCTTGGTGATATTCTTTGGAGCCATGCATGGTCTATTTTTACTACCCGTGTTGCTTTCACTATTTGGACCGGGTTCTTGGTTGACCTGGACCGGACGTGATGACGGCAGTGATAAGGAAGTGGATGATGAGGATGACACTAAGCTGGATAAGCCTTTTAGTCAGTCCTATTACATGCAGTATCCCACCATGGGCATAAATGGTCCTTATGGTGGAGGTACCAAAGGTTTTCTGGGAGCACCCTATAAAGCCTATGGTGTGGATGAAAAAGATTTGGGCTTGGGTACCTCCGGTGAAGATTCTTCTGAATCCAGCTCCAGTCGTTCGCAAAGACGTCAACAACTGGAGAATGCGGGCATAGTGGAAGAAGATGCCTCAGCGCCCACACGTGGCCGTTATGAAGAAGGCTGGCGTCGCTCTTCATATCAGAATATCTATAACAATAGTGCAGCCGCACAGTTTCAACCTCAACCCGATCTCTATGGCCAGCAGGTTTCGGCCGCCGAGTGGCGTCAACGTCTGGAGGCACATGAACAGCAACAGCGCAACCGGCAGCGACATAGTACACCCTATGCTCCATACGATCCTGAGATGCAAAGAGTTCGTCGCAATTCTCATGGTGATATTATAGATTTACATCTACAACAGGGTACACCCAATTCCTCCATTGATGAACGTCTAAGGCGTCAATATAAACAGGAACAACAACAGGTACTAAGCGATGATAGCAGCAATAGTTATAGACAGCAGCATCAAGCGGAAATAGTGACCGCCGCACCGCAAATCAATTCCTCGGCGGCAAAACGCTATCATAGGCGTAGATCCTCTGAAGATTCGACGCGCCATCATCAACGTTGGCCGGCGAATATAGAGGAACGTCGTGCCCGACGTACACAATCACCTGCCGCACATCCACATCAGACTGCCCACTATCGTTCGTCCTCACATCATAATCTCTATCAGACAAATGGTCATAAAATGGGCACAAAACAAACGCCCACTTATCAGTATGGGGACTACTATCAGTGAGGAATACGCTCAATATAAAATTTTAGGTCCTTTAACCTTAGCCTTGCCCTGTAATAATTACCTTAAACTTAACCAAAGACACTGAACATACTAGATGGTGTAAAAGTTTTATTACGAAATTAGCTTGACTTATAATATTATTATTAGATCTGTATCCATTTTCGATTTCGATCAAAATATGCGGAATTGGAATTGGCAAATGTTCCCTATTCCATAAACAGATTTTAACTTCCAACTTCCATTTATCTTTCTTCAACTATCTTGATGGCAATTAGCTTGAACCGAATTATCTAACCCTTTCTTGGAAATCAGATCTCTTACCAATTCCGTTCGATTGGATTCGGAAACGAGAACAGACCTGAATAATTTTTATTTTAATTTTGTTAGAAATCAGTTGATTGTTGGAGGTTTATATAAAGCTAAGATCATAGCATATTCAAGTTTTATTATCATCCTTTCCACAGTAAAAGATTAGTTAAGATTCCTAACACTAAAAAATGGTCGAGGGATGGGATTACCTCATAAATTCCCGAATTTTTTGGTACCCAAAACCTCACAGACTTTTTTTATGTAGATAATTATATGAACATTTTTTCATTTAGTTATCACAAATTTATCTAGTGACATCACGAGGATTTTTAAATATTTTCCAACTAAGGATACAACTCCATATGAAACACAAAGAAGAAAACGAACGGATATCGATTTGGTTTTCTGATTATATAGAGCACTAACCGTATCGTGAACCGGACCCCCGAAAAATGATTTTGGTTTACAGCCCTGATTACAATAGCTTGCACCAACTGATCTACAAATCTTTAAAAATCTGATTTCTTCCATCATACAAAAAAAAGGGGTTTTAATAAGACCAAATTTCCTACAGATCGGTTCTGTGACCCGATTATAATATTCATAATTTCCAAGTTTCAGAACTCTAGCATTAATTACTAAACAAGATTTCTTAATAAAACCCCTTTTCTACTCGATCGGTTCTATGGCAGCTATAGGATATAGTCACCCGATTTTGACCAAACTTTGCAGAACTATTTGAAAATATATAGTATTCATAATTTCTGAGTTTACAAGCGCTCTTGTTGAAAACAAAAAGTTCTTCTTAGTAAGACCTATTTTTCGAACGATCGTTCCTATGGCAGCTGTAAGATATAGTCAGCCGACTTTAACCAAATGTTGTAGAGGTTTAGAACGCTATCATTGAAAACAAAAAAGTTCTTCTCAGTAAGACTCATTTTCTAAACGATCGGTTCTATGGCAGCTATAGGATATAGTCAGCCGATCTTAACCAAATGTTGTAGAACTGTTTGAAAGCTTATAATATTTTAAATTCTTGAGTTCAAGAACTCCAAAATTGAAAATTATAAAGTTTTTATACTAAAGCTCATTTTCTAACCGATCGGTTCTATGACATCTATAAGATATAGTCAGCCGATGTTTACCAAATATTGTAGAACTGTTTGAAATCATATAATATTTCTAAATGCTGAGGTTTAGAACGCTATTATTAAAAACAAAAATATTTTTCTTACATAGACCCATTTTCTACATGATCGGTTCTATGGCAGCTATAGGATATAGTCAGTCGATTTTAACCATATGTTGTAAAACTGTTTGAAAGCTTATAATATTTTGAATTCTTGAATTTACGAACGCTATCATTGAAAACAAAAAAGTTGTTTATTCAAAAGCTCATTTTCTGACCGATCGCTTCCATGTCAGCTATAGGATATAGTCAACCGATATCAACTAAATGTTGTAGAACTGTTTGAAAGCTTATAATATTTTCAATTAAGAACTCTTTCATTGAAAACAAAAATATTTTTCTCACTAAGAACCAATTTCTACCTTATCGGTTCTATGGCAGCTATGGGATATAGTCAACCGACTTTAACCAAATTTTGTAGAACTGTTTGAAAGCTTATAATATTTTAAATTCTTGAGTTTAAGAAAAAAGTTTTTTGTACTAACATTTATTTACGCCGCGTCATTCCTATGGCAGCTTTAAGATATAGTCATCCGATCCGAAGCTCCATAGCATAAAAACTGAGAGACTAGATTGCGTGAAAACAGACAAACGGACGGACGGACTAAGCTTAAATGACTCAGCTCGTCGCCCTAATCAAGAATATATATATAGTTTATGGGGTCGGAAATGAATATTTCTAGGCGTAGCAAACTTCTAGGCAAAATTAATATACACATTGCAAGAAATATCTAGCAATATCTTTAAAAAGTTCACTTAATATTCAAAAAAAAAGTGCCATCTAGTGTATTCAGTGTCTTTGCCTAAGTCACTAAGAAAAAAACCACAAACTATACATTTCGCTACACATGTGGGTGCCGCTTGGAGATGTTCCCTCGCCTCGAAAGCACTTCAATACTCATTAAATTAACTAAGGGTATCAAACTATCAGTTCATTTCTTTTAAATTTAAGCTAAACGCGATTTTATTTATGACAAGTTTTAGTCACGTAAGAAGTAAATCTTAAATTTCTCTAGGCATTTCCAATTAAAACGTTCAAGTCACAACTTAACTTAAGGTTCCATATATAAATATTATAAATAAAGTTTAAAATAATTTTAGATATTTTTTTTGTATAGAATAAACGAACTATTAGCTATAAAGCCACTGAATGAATATATTTAAGAACATAAATTTTAACATTTTGGGACAAGTTTTGTAAAGTGTTTTTACCGTAAATAATAAAATTTTTTATATATTTTCCTAGAAAATGGTTTCTAAAATATTTTTAATGGGTTTTTAAGGGTAATTTGAAGAAGGTTTTAAAGCTTATGCTGGTATATATTTTTTTAGCTAATCCTCCCAGCTTCCTTACCCAAAACTGCTCAATAGAAAAACTCACAATATTTCTTGGTTTGCTTGAAATTTATTAGGTGAAATTTAAAATTGTTGTTGGGCTTAACCGCACACATACATATTAAAAGTTTACCTCATTTAATGATAGAGATAGTTGCCATCGGCACAACGTCTCTCGCAGACAAAATAACGCAATTGGCGACAATCCTCAGTCAACCATGAGCTTGTAATACCATTGACGCCCAGACAGTTCAGATTACCACTGGGGAAGGTAGGTGAACCATTCTGGAAATTGCGATAGGATAGTGGGCGACCATTACTAAACCAAACCCAATTATCTGGATCAGCCAAATCCGTGCCAGATGTCCACACTGATTCGTTAAGCAAATGCAAGTAGTTACGGGCTCTGGTGTGAATGAAGAAACGCAGACGCTGCTGATCGACTTCGGTATTAATGCTGACCAGGGTATAGCCATAGGAAGCACAGGATATTTGGGCCTGATACCAGTTAAGCTGTGGCAAAAGTTTTAAAGTTACTTCAGTTCTATAGGGAATACAGAATCAACTTACCTTGGCAAAGGTGCCCAAAGCATATCGATCATCAGACACAATAAAGGGTGAAAAACGCGCTTCGACTGTGTCATTACCGGAAGGAGTTGTGGACTTCTCATCAGCTTGAGCAGTGGCAGTCCAGGCCAGACTGGCCAAAACGGTGATCAGTAGGAAGAGCTTCATAGTTGCAGCATGAAAATACTTTGCCAAGTTGCCCTCTTTTATACCAACTTCAGCACAATATTCAAGCTATACTAATTTCCTTGCAAAGCATTTATCAATGTCATTTGATAAGCTTGGAACAATCTGGTGAGTACTAAGTATGTAAGTACTTTGGATTTTGTCATTTAACTTGCATTTTGCTTGGGGATAGATAATTTTGTATAGATTGATTTAAATATTAGCTATAATTATAATTCAACTAGCTTAGGATAGCCCACTTCTTCAGGAGGCCTGTTGTGTTACCATTAGGGAATCAAACCGCAACCGAGAAGAACCGTTTAAAACTCAGAACCAGAACCGATTTCGGAACCTATGTTTTGCCTATTTCGAGTACCGGTAATTTTGGAACTAAAATAACCGAAAAGTATCGAAACATAATATCGGTACAGTTTCGGTCTTGAGTATTTTTTCTCATTTCTAATTTATTTATTTATTTCCTTATCCTAAAACGCTTACAAAATTAAGAAAATGTTGGTCGGTAAGGTTCCCAGAACAAGTAAAATTATGAGATTTATTTTCCGGGATGTAGTTTTAATTTCTTTTATGTTCCGTAGGTGGAGTCGACGCCAGGCCCTACTACAACACAACCGGCTACAATGACAGTTACTTTCACTTTGTATTATTTACATACACAGAGCTTAAAAAAATCAGGATAAATTTAATCTTTGCTGGTTAAAATGATTTTTTAAGAAATATAATTTTGTTCATATCATTTGGGCACAAAAGCATACCTTTCCAAACCAAAATAATTACATTTTCTCGAATTGATATGAAAAGTTACAAAATGATAATCAACTAGAATTCGAACAAGATTCTTAGACTGTGTCGAGCATCGAAATTTGCAATAACAAAAAGCTGTTGCCTAGAAAAAATATAAATAGTCTCTTAGTTGTCTGCCTAAAAGCGTGTGCCTTGGTTGACTGAGTTGAGACGTCTCACAGTGGCATCATTTGAGTTTGTTCGTTTCAAAAATTCATAGGACCAACTATTCACTTAATGAGCCGATTTGTAGGGCTCTTCTCACATACAATCGACTCCCAGTTGACATGCGGTTCGACTTCATCAGCAACAATGTTCTTGTAAAGCGTTCACTAAGGGACTTCTTTTTGTAATTTTACTGTTAGGCTTAGTTTTTAAGTAAATTTTATAGTAGCCAGTTAAGATATTATTCATTGGCGAATAATACACTAAATAATAAATAAAAAATAAATAATAAATAAATAAATAAAAAATCATAACTTTTGAACCAAATGAGATGATCGAATAATTTAAATGGCAGATGATAAATGCTTGAAATGTGTGCTACGCCTACTAGATGCGCTTATCTATGGGTTATTAAAGTCAAAATTTGTGGAAAAATCAATTTTTTGTACCAAAAAAAATTATTTTCAACTATTTTTTTTTTTTTTTAAAATTAGTACCCAGAAAATTTAAAAAAAATTCTAGTTTTTTTTTATTTTTTATAAGTTTTTTCCAAAATAATTTTTTCTGTTCATAAGACAAGGTATCTCTAACATATTTATCGTTTTTGAACTAAAACTAGTGGAATCTAACTCTTTTCGTGACTTCAAATGCCGCAGAGATGAAAAAGTGGATCATGTTGACATCATTTCGCCATGTCTTTTTTACCTATTTTACCTCTAGCAGCTGCCAATAGGCAGCGTAAAGCATTTGGAAACTTTTTAATTACTTAAAGGAATAATCAAAGAACGTATTTTGAAAATATGGCAAATACAAAAAAATATATATTTTTATTATTTTTCATCAAAGATAAAAAAAAGTGAAAAAAATGTTTACTTTATAAAAAACGATTTATTTGGAGAAACAAATAGCAAACAATAAACAGTTTTTTTTTGTAACATGCACTGAATGAATACATCAATCAGAAGAAAAAACACTTATGACGATTCGTTACCTAGTTTTCGAGATATTCTTCCTGAAAGCGGACCAAATTACCTAAAAATGCTGTGTTGTTTTAAAAAATAAAAATTAACTTTGACGGCTTGTATCTTCTAAAATAAAAATCGCATTTTATTAAGGGTTGCATATTTGAAATCGTTGAACAATGTCCTATAAGATGCGTTCAATCAAAATTTCGTAGGCGCTCAAGAATTTTTTGATTTTTGCAACCTACTTTGTTCTACGGGCGCCACTGTGAGTCGATCCATTCGTGTTAAGTGCAAGGTTCCGCGTTCGATCCCCAGACAGGGCAATGTTTTTTTTGTATTTGCAAGGATGAGGATGTGCCCAGCTTTCCCGAATACATTCTAACCGCTTTCTTTTGCGCGAAATTTTATCTGAATACCAGTTCGGCTTTAGATCTACATATTTAACAGTAAAAAGCAAATTCGTCCTTACTTTGGAGTTAAACCATTGGTGGTTTAACAAAATCTCGACACAGATCGAAAGCTCTTCCTGTGTTTTGTAAACTTTAAGGCCTATTAGAGTTTGTTTCATGCGCAGAAATTACGACCATGTTCTGAACCAGTACTGCATGTATTTTGTTTTTGTAATTTACTCCGAAACGAAACAATCGCTTGTGCGTCAGAGT
The DNA here is from genome assembly GCA_018904225.1 of Lordiphosa mommai. Classification (NCBI taxonomy): domain Eukaryota; kingdom Metazoa; phylum Arthropoda; class Insecta; order Diptera; family Drosophilidae; genus Lordiphosa; species Lordiphosa mommai. The sequence goes on from JAEIFT010000028.1 coordinate 1,472,986, forward strand.
GGCACCAGCTGCCGAAAAATTACTCTCGGAGCAATGGGAGCAAAGGCGTACCCTCCGCTAGACTAAAGACTTGGCACGAAACGTATCATGGTATTAAAATGATTTGGCGTATCTCAACTATGTATACCAAACACCTACAGGTAGAAGTTTATGAATCAATCGGTAATCCCAACTAGAAAGAAAAATCCTTCTGTGTCGCTATCTACTGTTTATAGAAACAAACGGTGCGACAGCGACGTCAGCTCACCGACAGTACGCTTATTGATGTCATTCTGGCCTGTACCTGGCCAAATGTACATATATGTGTCAATGAAATTAGGCTATTAGATTGAATCCATGTTCACATTGTGTAGTTCACTCTAAAAACGTCGTTAGTGCATTCTGAATCAGATTGTGCGGAAATTTGCTTTGGCTAATTCTACTAATATTAAATTAAGATAACTACGATTTTTTAATGTTTTCCACCAAAGAATACGAAATGTGTATATATTTTTCTAGAAACATATTCCTAATCATCTTTTAATGGGTTTTTAAATGCAATTTGATGGGTTTCACCCCACAGCTCTGCTATATAAAGACAGCACTTGAAGTTTTTTAAAGTTGCTCAAAATGCTTCTCTTTTGGCTTCTTCAGTTAGTCGTACTAGTCAGCTGTAATAGCACGGATACAATCAAAACCACATGTTCTCCCTTTGTCAATTGTAATGGACACTATGTTGTAGGAAGTTTTGCCAAGGTATTTACACTATGGGATATTTAGTTATTAGGACCTTAGTAATATTTGGTTACTTTTTCAGGTCAATTGGTTCCAGGCGCATCAGATTTGTCATAGTGCTGGCATGATCTTGGCTTCTGTAAATAATGGTAAACAACAATCGGAAATATTGACAAGCATAGCAGATGACGGTGAGTATTACAGTGAGTATTTACGGGAACTTTTGAAATTTTTTTGTGTTCCTAGGTTATGTGAATGGTAATACAAGCTTTTGGCTGGGAGCTACAAATTTAGCGTACCAAAAGCGTTGGACTTGGCTAAGTTCTGGACTACCTATGACCTTTAACCTTTGGGAAAGATATGAACCAAGTCGAACAGATGCTTGCTTGGTGGGATCGGATCATCATTGGCATAGTGCACCATGTGAGAATCGAAACTATTTTATATGCGAAAACGTTTGCTTGTTACATGGAAATGGAACTAGGGAAGAAATATTTCTCTGAGTTATAACAATGAGTTGTTTGATTTCTCAAGATTATGCAATATAAAAAAATAAGTAAGAGCGCTACAGTCGAGTGCCCCGACTAAAAAATACCCTGTACCTTTCATTTTGTGTGTTTTTCATTCATTTGCTTGCATACGAACGTATATTCATACCCAAATGCGAGTGCTTAGTTGGTCGGGGTAGCTACTTCCCCTTCGCCCATGCTGGAGGTGCATGCAAAATCGTTTCAGGCAAAAGTTCCGTGTGTTTTGTCCGTTTTTATTGAAATTGTTACAATTTAGAGATATAAGGCGTAAGTAAATATATTTTAAATCTTAATATTAATATATTAACTATGTTAAATCGTTCCCGATCGACTCTAAAATACCCTTTACACTGGGGGAGAAGTATTAAATGGCATTTACTAAATTAATCAAACATACCTTTTAAAAATATGATAAGTTAGCAGAATGAATGGATGATTACGGCAAAAATTCGGATATCAAAAAGAAGTTGCCATTTTTTTTACCAATGACTAAGCTATATTCCTTTCAATCATAATGAAAATCGCTCAAACTATAGATGAAGTGTGTTTGGAGCTTGTTATCTGTAAAATTCTAGAAGTTACTTAACACTTTTGAAATTTACTCAATCTGCCCGCAGGTCAATGGTTTATTTGCTCTAGCTCTTATAGTCTATGAGTTCTAAAACAGATGGACTGTGATCGACTCAGATATTTACGATAATCACGAATATAAGTATACTTCATGGTGTCGAAAACGCATCTTTTTTTTATCACATACACTCAGAAAAAAAAAACAAAGAACTTTGTTCTTGAATCAAGTACAAACGGATTTCATAGTACGGTAAGTGCTTGGTTCAAGTACAAAGTTCTTATATCAAGTACGAATTTTTCAATCCACAAATTCTGTATTCTTGACCGTTCCTTGATACATTTCGAACTATATTAAGATCTTTTTGGTCATACCATTTGAGAATTTTAAGGACACATTCTTGTTATAGAATTTCGCATTTGCCATTCCATATATTATTTCGTACTTAATCTAAGACATTTTGAGACAAATGTGACTTATCGAGAAAACTTATTTGTTTTGTTGGCAGAAGTCAACAATCAGATTCTTAATTAAATTGAAATTAAAATATATGTCATCTATTTCCTATATATATTCTATCGGTTTAATCAGTTGAAGCGATCTTTTGTTATTGTATTTAAACTTCGGCAAAGTTCAAGTTAACTTTGCCTTCTCGTTTTTGTGTTCATAAATTGTACATCTAAAATTTGTTAATTTTTATGCACTTCGTACATTTGATTTAAATTGACCTCTTCATTTGAGTTAGATTGATTCTCATACAAATATACTGGGGTAAGAATGTACCCCATAGATGGTTCGCGTAAGTTTTGACCATATTAGGACTAAACATGTTCAAAGGTTGTCGTGTAGAATGTTTATAGCCGTAGTTTTTTTTTTAAGTTTTATCCTAGTGCTTCAAGAATACTTCTTTTAAATTAGTGCACTAGTCACAAAAGTTAATAATGATAATAATTTTTTTTAGTCAACCTATTTATTACATCTTAAGACTAACAATATATAAACATATGAATATCTTTCCTATTAACTTCGATCACAAAGCTATTATATATATATTATAAAAGTATATACAGGGTTGCCCATATTCGACGGACCCATCTGGCAACGCCATAACTTTTGACAGAGATGTCAGATCGCTTAATGACATACCGCGTTTGAAGCGTCAGTCCAAGCAGATTTTTACCATGGAACAATACACGCCACGCGAGCGCTCTGAAATAGTTGAAATTTACATTCAACAGAACAAGTCAATTGTGAAAACTCAACGTGCTTTTAAACGAGAAGGCAAAGCTAACTTCGACTGTGCCGAAGTTCTAATACACTTGAAAAAGATTACTCCAACTGATTTAACCGGTAAAATATATATAGGATATAGATATCAAATATTTACAATTTTTAAATCATTGATAATAAAAATTTGATACCATAAAAAAAAACTTTTCTTAGTAAAACACATTTTCCGTCCGATCGGTCCTATGGCAGCTATATGCTATAGTCCTCCGATTTTGATAAATTTTTTCCAAATTATGTGAAAAAATATAAAACTAATATATACCAAGATTGGAGACGCTACGATAGAAAACAAAAAAGTTTTTCTCACTAGAAGTAGTTTTTTGACCGACCGTTTATATGGCAGCTATATGCTAAAGTCATCCGATTTTCAAAATTTCTTCCGAGCTAAACTAATATATTAAGATTGAACGCTACAGAAAACAAATTTCAGTGACCGTCCGTTTCTTTCATCCGATTTTGATCAATTGTTTCCGAATTGTGGGGAAACATATAAAACTAATATATACTACGATTGGTGACGCTACGATGGAAATCAAAAAAGTTTTTTTCACAAAGACTTATTTTTCGACCGATCGTTCCTATGACAGCTATATGATATAGTCATCCGATCCGGCCGGTTCCGACATATTAGTTGCGTGCAGTAAAAAGAATATTCTGTGCAAAATTTCAGCTCGATAGCTTTAAAACTGAGGGACTAGTTTGCGTAGAAACAGACAGACAGACAGACAGACGGACAGACGGACAGACAGACGGACGGACGGACAAGCGGAAATGAACTCAGCTCGTCGTCCTGATCAAGAATATATATAGTTTATGGGGTCGGAAATTAATATTTCTATGCGTTACAAACTTCTGGGCAAAATTAATATACACTTTTCAAGTGTATAAAAATTAAAAAATGTGAAAAGTGCGCCTTCTAAGAACACCATTAAGCGTTTATACGAAAAATTTTCGACTGGTGAGGCTCTTTCTAATCCGAAGAGGCCAAATAAAAGTCGACCAAGGCGATCGGCCGAGAATATCGCTGCCGTACGAGCCAGTGTTGAGAGGTCCCCAAGAACATCCCAAAAACGCCGTTCTCAGCAGTTGGGCATGGCTCGGTCCACTTTACAACGGATTATTCGCGTTGATTTGCATTTGTTCCCGTACAAAATTCAATTGACGCAAAGATTGTTGCCTGCGGACAAGCCTCGTCGATTGGAATGGGCCCAAAGAGTCATCGAAATGGCCGAAGATGACGAGCAATTTTGGAACAAAATTATCATGTCCGATGAAGCCCATTTCACATTGAATGGGACCGTAAATAAGCAAAATTGCCGTATTTACGCCACTGAAAATCCTCAGGAGATTCAAGAAGTGCCTCTTCATGACGAAAAAGTCACAGTTTGGTGCGGCGTTAGTGCGAAAACGGTCATTGGGCCGTTTTTCTTCCAAAATGAAAATGGCCATGCTGTTACCATCAACCAGGAGCGTTATCGCGACATGATGACCAATTTTGTGATGCCAATTATTCGTCGGAAGCGTATTCTGGTTTCAACAAGACGGCGCTCCACCGCACACAAGTCGCATAACAATCGATTTTCTGAAGAAATTGTTTCCGGGCCGTTTGATGTCGAAAAGTGGTGATTTGGACTGGCCACCGCGTTCGCCCGATTTGACGCCGCCTGACTTCTTCTTGTGGGGATATTTGAAGTCAAAGGTTTACGTTAACAAGCCAAGGACCGTAGAAGAGCTCAAGGACAACATTCGTGAAGAAATAGCCGCTATTCCGGCCGAAATGTTGGCGAAAACGATGGAAAATGCTGCAAAAAGTGCACAATACGCCATCAACGCCAGAGGCGGCCATTTGAGAGATATCATATTCAAAAATTGATGTAAACAAATCTACTTGGAACAAATTAAATGATTAAGATTGCCAACCGTCAAATTTTTATTTTTTTCTTTGATTTTTAAAAAAAAAACATGGGTCCGTCGAATATGGGCAACCCTGTATATAAGTAAAAAGTAGAAAAGTTGATTCGGTGACCATGTCTATCCTCTCCTCACCAAATTCGGATGAAAGACCACGTTTGCACTCGTTTAAGTTAACGCAATATTTCACGGTTGTCATGAAAGTACTAAGAAGGGTCACCATTAGAGATGTGCCTGCGGGTCCCAAAATGAAATACTTGATCAGACGGGATAGAAAAGTTCCATAAAAGACCCGTCTTATTTGGGATGGATCAAATTTATTATATTTTGTCGCACGTTTAGGAACCGCACGGTTTTGTTTTTGGAACGGTCAACATTTTATTGCTTTTTTATAAAGAACGATTTGAAGAACGAATTTTTCCAGTTTGTTCGTCAATTTAGAACTTTAATTCTGAGAAGGTGGGCTTATTTCAAGAACGGCAAATGAGAACGGATTTTGTATAAAAGTAAAAAATTTGTGCTACCTTTAAGAACGGAATTTTTTTTTTTTTTTTGAGTGTACTTTATTCATTTATTCCTGTATTAAAGCCTATCAGGCCTGTTCCCGTTTCCGATTTTGATCAAATTATGCGGAATCGGAAATGGCGAATGTTCCCGTTTTCAGAAACCGATTGTTCAAATTTCTTTAAATTTCCATTTATCTTCATTCGACTGTTTTAATGGCAAAATATATAAACCGAATTTTCTTATCGTTTCTAGAAAATAAGAAGCTCCACCAATTCCGATCGATCAGATTCGGAAGCGAGAACAGATCTGTATAATTTTTTGTTCTACGACGTGTTTTCTTTAATATTCTTTTGACTGCGACTCAAATATCTTTAAAATTGATGATAATGAGGCACAAATTAGTTGGGAAATTATAATACGAACACTCATAGAAAAAATAGAGCATTTCATACTTGGATCAAAAGCATTCGAGCACAATAGTAAGGTAAGAGTGAAAATTCTTGTTCCACGAGTGAATTTCTTGATCCAAGAATACATTTTTGAGTTCGAATTTCTTGAACTAAGAATTTTCATACTTGATCAAAGTAGCACTCTCTGCTCAGTTACTTCTCCCCACTTTCGTCTCCTATAAATACCAATTTGAGAGCGAAAAATGCTCAAGTTCAAGAAGAGAAAGAAGAAGAATTAGAGAAATTCTTTAAGAGCATTCGTACTCAACTTATTCGTTCTTCTTTTCCCTTGGTGAATGCATTTGATTTCAGAAGATGTCGAGCTATTTTATCAGTGCTCTGACCTTACCCCATTACCCTTAACACCACCCTCGCCTTTAAGCTTATCTATCTAAAGCTTTTAAAAAGTTCAAAGCTTTTGATAAACTTAGCAAAAGCAGAATGATATAAAAATCTCGTTATTAATTCGTTTGCTTGCATTTATTTATAATATTCCAACCAACACCAATTATGTTTTTTTTTTAGTTTACATAGTTGTGCTGCCCCCCTCCATATTAAGGGATAATCCAGCTAATTTAGTAGACTTCACAAGTTCTTTCGCAGACAAAGTAACGCAACATGCGACAATCCTCATTCACCCAAGTGCTGGTGACACCATTGATGCCCAAACAGTTGCGATTACCACTTGGGAATCCAGGTGCATTAGGCACAAAGTTGCGATAGGAAAGAGTACGACCATTGCTAAACCAAATCCAGTTATTTTGATTGGGCAAATCCGTGCCAGATGTCCAGATCGGTTCGTTCAACAAATGCAATAGGGCATGGCCTTTGGTGTAAAAGAAATTACGTACACGTCTCTGTTCATTTTCGGAATTAATGCTGACCAGGGTATAGCCGTGGGAGGCACAGGTGGCCTGTGCTTGATACCAGTTAAGCTAAGTGATAAAAGGAATCAATTTAGTTTCAGCTAGAAAGGATTACTTGGGATAGGGTTTACCTTAGCGAAAGTGCCCAAGGCATATTTATCATCGGACACAATAAAGGGTGAAAAACGCGCTTCGAGGGTTTCGTTTCCGGAAGGAGTTGGTGTAGCTGCTTCTGTTCTTGGTTCCGGAGCAGCCCAGGCCAGAGTGACTAAAACAGAAATCAGTACGATGAACTTCATCTTTGCTTCTTAAAAATACTGTGCAAAGTTGCCTCCTTTTATACCAACTGAAGTCAACTACTTACCCAACACTAATTGCCCCCAGATTCATTCATCAATGTCATTTGATAAGCTCTAAAAAATCTGGGAAGTACTTTGCCATAAATTTTGCTTACAGTAAATCTCCATTTTTAAGCGTGGCGTAAATCCGGTTGCCATTTTGCTAATAATGTTGTTCTCCTCCCCCGCAAGAAAAAGAAATTTATCGAAAAAATGTAAAAGCATATCTCATTTAACTGTGCTGTCAGACCAAGGAGAAGACGTTATGACGGGTCAAGGATTGCCAATTCGAAAGTTTTTCTCCCCACCAAAGTGTTTACGACTCCCTTAGGGATTGGCCAACAACGAAATGTGCAAACACAGATCGTTGAGTTTTGTTGAAGGGATTGGGGGGGGAGTGTGGAATAAATGACATAAAATCAAAAATTGCTGTTGCATTGTGGCAAGTGTGGCTTATAGAGGGGCGTGTGCTCGTAATATGATTTCTTTGAATGGCAAAAGCCATTTTGCATGCGCATTGTGCGAGTATTAAAGAAGGGGAGAAATGCATCCGATTTAAAGAATTAAATTCGAGAAAATGCCAAAATTTTCTATTTCGTTTAGGCCACTATCTTAGCCGCCGTTGGTCACATGGGTCCTGTGGCGCAATGGATAACGCGTCTGACTACGGATCAGAAGATTCCAGGTTCGACTCCTGGCAGGATCGCAGATGTAATTTTTTTTTTTAAATTTGAAATGTTTTTTATGTGTGAAAAAAATTATTTTTTCGCCCAACGTGGGGCTCGAACCCACGACCCTGAGATTAAGAGTCTCATGCTCTACCGACTGAGCTAGCCGGGCCTGTATTTCGCTTGCGTCAAATTTCCTGACAGTAGAGTCTCAGCTGCTACTTATCTATTTTAAGAAGTAACATAAGTGATCATTGATCACTTATTGGGCGTATTTAGAGGAAAATTTTAATGATCTGTTACAAGGCAAATGTATAAATTAAAGAATATAAAGAGGGGTTCGTTTATAACGGGAGATTTTTTAAGTGTTTGTTTTTTGAAAATTAGAATGATCTTGGTCCAAAACGTAAGATTAATTGCTTGCCAAACTTGTCTCACATTTGGTCCATGGTTTCGCTTGTCGAGTGGCATATGGCACAGTCTTGTTGAAACCACATACAATTCTTCCATTTTGTGCAAACAAAAAGTCAGTAATCATCGCACGGTACCTTGTTTTATTGACTCTAATGTTGAGAAAATACGTTCTAATGATGCCGCCGGCCCACAAACCGAACTAAATAGTTCAATTTTCAGGTTGCATTGACAGCTGTGGAACTGCCTCTGGCTGCTCTTCAGATCTAATTCGGCAATTATGTTCGAATATTGAATTCAATTGAGTAGCTTTTTAGTAGTCGATTTTTCGCATAAAAGCGGATCAAATTACCTAAAAATTGTGATTTTTTAAAACTGAAAATAGGTCAAATTTGAAGGGTTATATCTTCTAAAATAAAAATCGGTTTTTATTAAGGGTTGCATATTTATAATCGTTGAAGAATTTTTTAAAATATGGGTTCATTCAAAATTTCGTAGGCGCTCCTCATTTGTTCTAGCAACTTAATCGTTATCTTTCATTTGTTTTATCCATTAAACTAATATTGTGGCATTTATCCTTTATCCCCTCGTTTTGAATGCCGAGAGACCTTAAGATCACTTAAGGGGGAAGTCTACTGTGCCAAGGGAAAAAACCGGCCGATTATCCGGATATTTTTTCCTAACAAAATATGACATGTACATTAAATTAAATTAAACCGTCATCTTTATTATTGAATAAAGTATTACAAAGAAAATTGTTTGAGTAGAAATATTTAAAATTGCCGTCGTGGCACTCCTTAAAGCACAGGACCGTTTTTTTAGGTGCCTAAACGGTGTACATTAAAACTCAAGTCTGGGTGATCTGAAAAAAAACTAATAGGGTTATCAACTACATAATATTGACTTCCATCTGATGGAGGATTTTGACGATAAAAAAATTTGGCGCCGAAAATACTTCTTGAAATGTTTTTCTATTTTTGTTTTGCCCAAATTTGCTGTTATAATTGTTTATAACAATTAAACAAAAAACGATATCGACAAAATCCTCCTTCAGACGAAAGTCAATATTATGTAGATGATAACCATATTTGGTATAGATATTTATAAATTGAAAATCAATGAGTATCTAAATTTTTTCTTAGTAAAACACATTTTCCAGCCGATCGTTCCTATGGCAGCTATAAGATATAGTCATCCGATTTTTACCAATTTTCGCAGAACTCTGTAAAAGCATATAATATTTATAACTGCTGAGTTTAAGAATGGTATCATTGAAAACATAAAAGTTTTTCTCACTAAGATCTATTTTGCGACCGATCGTTTCTATGACATGATATAGTCATCCGATTTTGATAAAATTTTTCTGAACTATGTGGAAGCATATTAAACTATTAAATACCAAGATTGGTAACACTACAATGGAAGACAAAAAAGTTTTTCTCACTAGAACTAGTTTTTTTACCGATCGTTCCTATGGCAGCTATATGATATAGTCATCCGATCTTAATAAATTTTTCCAGTATTACGTAAAAGCATATAAAACTAATATATACCAAGAGTGCTGACGCTACGATGAAAAACAAAAAAATTTTTCTCACTAGAACTAGTTTTTGGACCAATCGTTCCTATGGCAGCTATAAGATATAGACATCCGATCTGACCGTTTCCGACATATTAGTTACGTGCAGTAAAAAGATGACTCTGTGCATAATTTCCGCTCAATAATGTTAAAACAGGGGCTAATTCGCGTAGAAACAGACATACGGACAGACAGACGGACAGAAGGAATTGAACTCAGATCTTCGTCCTGATCAAGAATATATATACCTAGGTGTTACACAAAACGCTTCCAACCCAAAAACGACACGATTCTTATACAATTTGGGTCGAAAGCGATTTGTAGACTACATTGGACGTTTATGGGGTCGAAAATTAATATTTTTAAGAGTTACAAACTTCTGGGAAAAATTAATATACACTTTGCAAGTGCATATAAAGTATTTTTCACTTAAGGTCGAGTTAAATCCCATAAACAGTTTCTAAAATTTCTGCATAAAATTAATGACAAATAAAAATCTAAGAAAAAAAAATTATTTCGCCCAACGTGGGGCTCGAACCCACGACCCTGAGATTAAGAGTCTCATGCTCTACCGACTGAGCTAGCCGGGCAGTTGATCGCTGGCTGTCCAAAACATTTTAAGCGTGAACACTAAAGAACACTGATCAGAAAAATCATTTATAGTATTTTTATATAAACAATTTTGATTACCTAAACAAAAATAGAATAAATAAAACAAATAATAAACCACGTGTCTTGCTAAATTTTAACTAAATTTTATTTCCCTCTCTCTCTCTTATTTAAGTAACAAGTTGCGCGTCTCTTGTTTAATGTGCACCAATTAAATGGTAAAACTTGTTGACAAGATGACATGATCTATTAGCTTTGGTTATTTGTCTTTGGTTGCTTTGCTAGCTGGAAAAATTGCAATTAAATTGGTTTGTGGGGAGGAAAGGGCCCCCACATTGACAACAAAAGTCACGCAGGATAAATGCAGCTGCAAAGGGCCAATGGCTTCCGCTTCCCACTTCCCGCTTCAACTTAATTTATGGAGATTGAGCAAGGGGAACAGGGGGATAAGGACAATATCTTTTAGCTGGTGGCCATTTTCGCAGCACGTAAAACGAAGGTCGTCAATTGCGGAGCCAAACGCTTAACTTGGCTTTGGTTCAGCTGTTTTATGGCGTAGAAATACATCTTCCAACTTTCCAGCTCTCAAGGCTTTAACGTTTTAATTAAAATGAAAAAAAATAAGGAAACTCTCATATTTATGATATTTTTTCTTACCCTAATTTTGCATTTGACCCCGGACAACTATAGTTGTTGGCCAGTCAAATCACTGCACAATGTTTCATTAAGATGTTATCGCTCTTTTGTGTAAGTCCTGTCCCTACTTTAATTAACAAAATTCTAGGGGGAAAAACTTTCCAGCTAATTAGAGAGCCACCCCCAACTAGAAACCGGGAACGATGCAATTTGCGTGTTTATTAATTTTATGTCGATTTGCATGCAATTTTGCGCTCAAGGCAAAGCTTTATCTTAGTTTTCAGTTTTATGGTGTTGGCTAATCTAGCGGAAAAGACATTCAATCGCTTCAGTTTGGAGCTAATTAAAACTAATGGACTCGCTCCCCCAGCAGCTGTTGCTGCAGGTGGGAAATGGCAATTCAATAAGAGAAAAGAAATAACCAAAAAAAAAAGGTAGCAAAAGTTATGCAATAAAAGTAGCGTGCAACTTACGCGCAATTTTGTCAATATGAAGGGTGAAGGATGAGCAGGGGTAGAGGTAGGAAATCCAGAGCCAAAGCTAACCTTCTTTTTCTTCCCTTTTGGTGCTACCCGAAGGTCAGTGCAAAGTCATTGCGTGGCATTGCGTGCATTGGCAGTGGCAGGTTGCACACCCCTTAGAACAAGTCAACTGTAAATTGGCTTAAATGCAGTTTATCATTTAATTTTACGTTTGCTTGGCACGTAAATTTTGATGTCATAAAAACAAAGAAGATGCATATGTGACCAGGCAAGTGCAGAGAAAAGAAAGGAATATAATTTTATTGGACACCCATCTAAGTATCGTTTGAATGACTTAAGACTAAGCAACTATCGATACAAAGTTGATGGTCAATCGATAACATTTGAAGAAGCTACAGCAAATTGATTATGGAACGTAGCTGTGAGCGTTTTCGGTATATTTTTCTAATTCACTTTTAAAATTTGAAACGAAAAGAACACGACACAGACTTGAATATAAATATGCAACTTTTACGGTACAAATGCCCTTAGTGAACGCCAATGGGCGCGTTCAGTAGAGACACTTGATCACTGATCAGCTTAATAAAATTGCCTTATTATTTAGCATACTTTTAGACGGTCTAGTTAAATTGACATTTGTAAAAGCTCCATGAAAATATAATATTAAACACAAAAGAAAAAGTATGCTAAGTAAATTACCAAGAAATATATCATTGATCCGGGAGAAAGTTCTTCTGCTGAACACTGCCAATATGGCTCAATCGATTCATTTGAAATGAATCATACTTAGTCATGAACAATGGGCGCATTCACCAAAGACACTCGATTACTGATTAGTATTAAAAACTAAATAAATAAATAATAAATAGTATATTTTTAGGTGTCGTATGAAATTTACATTTTTAAGTTGAAACCCCTTATTTCTAATTTAATACAACGCCTAAAAATATACTATATAAAATCAGCAATAATAAAACACAAATCGCCAATCGAAATTATCTGCTGAATGGCCCTAATCTGTTGTTTACAACAAGGTCAAGGCAAAGCGATCATGGAGCAAGAAAGAAAACCCGTCTCTAAATACATCAAAAGCCGATATACACCAGAGAAAGGTAATGCTGTCTATTGAGTGGAAATGTAAATTTATTTAAATAGTAAAATATTCGATAGTCAAAGATAGTCGATCCCAACGGCCAAAACATAATCGATTTATGTTCATTCTTTATATAATAAAATCACCTTTTAATCAAAATAAACGCTCGTAGCGGTGCTTAGTTTTTAGTGTGCCAAAAAAAAGTGTTATTGAGCGGGAGCCAACAACACGCGGTGTTCCCAAGCGGTCCCCCATCTAAGTACTAACCGCGCCCGACGCTGCTTAATTTCGGTGATCGGACGAGAACCGATGTATTCAGCGTGGTATGGTCGTTGGCGAAAGATATGGTCTTAAACATGCTTTTAACACAGCCTAACAAACAGCATTGTGTTGACGTATTAAGAGACTTACTAAAGGTACTTACCAGCTGAATGGCCAAATTTTTGACATAAAGTTGACATACATATGTACCCACAGAATTGCAACTTAATGGGAAATATTATACACCCATCCGACCACGCCTACCCCTGAAAATGGATATTTTTTCATCCCAAAAAAATTAGGATATTATAATAACCCTTCCAAATGGATCTAAATGGTATGGTATTTGATTGTGTACAAAACTAAATCGAACTACTACTTTTTTGGTAGATGGATATATTTCACAATTTTCATTCAAGCATGTCTTAACTTAGTCTTTCCTATAATCCCCAAATATTGGGCAATAAGTGTAAATAAAAAGTTAAAATTAACACATCTAAAAAATTCTCTCAAGTTATTATATTTTGTCGGAAATTGGGCGAAAGATAGACTTTGCTCCACAGTGCACGAATGTTTTGGTTAGGATTTCTAGGAACATCTCAAAATATGCTCGAAATTTAAAAAAAATAAATATTATATTAAATTCGTTTTCACATTTTGGCACTTTGCTTGCGATCCAAGTGTTTTATTTTACTTTAGCGCTTCAAGATTTATTTAAAATCAGGGGAAAACATTTTGGTTAACAACGAAATATTGGTTGCTTGAAGTGTCGTTCCGATGTATCGCAAAGGGGGAGGTCGTTTTATAAATCATTAAACAGTTTTATTATTTTCAACCATTTTTGCAGTAACAAACAAATATTTTTAATGCAAAAATAATTGAGGAGGAAGATTATTCAATGATTCTAAAATTTTCTCTTCGAGTTCCATAGAGTGGACTTTTCGTCGAATGTTGTAGATTCCTTTTTTTTTTATGTAAAAAAAAAGTTTATTTCAATTAGCTTTTAATTTTTTCGATAAGGTAAATAACAACTATCTTTCGTTTTTATATAACGCTCACTTAAGTCGAAACTAAAACATCGAAATAGACGATTTTTGGCTTAAAAATGCGGAAATATTCGCCTTATCATATTCTAGGCTAGAATTTCTAGCTTGTGTAAAATTTTCATTAAGCTATCTATTATGATCTTCGCGTAAGAGCGACTTATCTCAGTTGTGCCATCTTATTTATGATAACCAAACGAATTTATTTTTGCAACAAAAACGTCACAATTTTAAATGAAGATAGGTTTTGTTTGACTTAAACCCCTAAGGGACTATTTAGACTCAATTTGCTATTATAGAGAGGTTCTTTCAAAACTGTGTCCACTCGGTCTGATATTGAGAGATATTGATAAACCTCAACGAAATACGATTATAATATCATAAAGCAATTCGCAGAGCTGCTTAGGTTTCGAAAATATAAAATATTTAATAAATATTTGCATTTATTAGTCGTTTTCTTTCGTCGAACGGCTGATATGTTCGCTGCTGTTGGCATACCTGCTATTAATCATTTCTGCACAGATCTTACAATATAAAGAATTACTGAAATCATTCACGTTTAGTTTGAAATGCAATCGTTTAGGCATCATTCCATATTTCAGGACTGTGTTTCAAATAAATAAATCAGCTTTTCAAAAGCATTCAGCTTTGAAAACATTTCAAAAGTGTTTACATTCATATAAAGCAATGTGCCAAAATAAAATTGTATGACATCTGGAAAGAGACATTTTATACGGGACACCTCCAATTAGGAGAGATTTTGGTTAAGTACATTTATTTTATTTATTATGTTTTCTCAAACTTTAATTTTAGCAATTGGTCACATTGATTAATTTTACATAATTATGCCAAAATTATTTGAAATCGGTTGGCTATATCTTATAGCTACCCTTGGAACGATAGTTCAAAGAATTGATCTGAAAAAGAAAAATATTTTGGTTTCCATGGAACCATTTTTAAACAATGCCACTATCAATATTATTTTCTTCAATTTCTTATTTTATACGAAACAAAATGATTTATATATAAACTTACAGGTATTTAATATAATATTTTTTAAGGAAGAATTAAGGAAACATTGCTGACAATTAAGAAAGTAGGGAAAAACCCGGCATTTCAGATTATATATGAACCTGCCAAAGCTTACACTTAGAGGGAAATCATTTCTAATTGTACCGAAAACCGTGTTTTTCGTTCTCAATAGTAGGGTAATAAGTCCGTTTCTTCTTATACTGAGAACGGCGGGCTTACGGTAAGAACGCTTTAAGAACCATCCGGTCTTATTATTGGTACGGAAACATTTTTATTCCTGACCTCCGTCCTACTCTTTCTTCACTAATGAACTATATGATATATTTCATTTATTTTTAATCTACATCATTAAGAAAAGACAGCAGTTGCCACGCTCACTCTCCCACCTACAAAATACTCATATTCAGGTAAACTAAATCTAAGTTGAAAAATTTATGTAAACTAATATCATAGCATTAAATCGCAGCTCTACTATAATTAGCTAACCTTAAGCACTCATTAGGTGGCATAACCCAACCAGTCATTAAGGTTCTCCAATCCCCCCCAACTAACTCCTCTCTCAGTAAAACTCTCGTACTTGTCGCACTGAGTAAATTGACAATTGCATTAAGTGCGTTAAGTGCTCCCAGTGTGTGAATGAGAGTGTATGTGTGTGTGTGTGTGTGGTTGTATAACATGGACCACCCAGTTGCTGTCGCTGGAAGCTTTTTATCCTTCTTAGAAGTTTTTGCTGCTTGTGTAAATGTTTTGTAGCGACTGCTATGCGGCTTGCCATTATGACATTTTCCTTGAGGTTTCTCCTCTACTTTTTTTTGAAGGATAATTGTCCATGGCGAGTCCTTGGCTTGTCATGCATACACTAGGGATAACAAGGATATGGACAAGGTTAATGGATTTACTTTGGACACAGCAATGGGCTGTGTCATATTTAAAGATATTTGCTCCGTGTACACGTGTAACTAATTGAACATATGTCAAAACTAATCTGTGAATAAATTATAGACCAGTTTTACATTTGGTTACGCTTGACAAACGAGCAGTCAGTGTGGAGATCATGGCAAGACAACGCTAACTTCGTTTGTGCCAAAGTTTTAATACACTTACAAATGCTCCAACTGATCTGATTGATATATCCTTGATTTATATTTCAGCTTTTACACTTATAAACTGATCTTTCTGATTGATATATCCTTGATTTATATACCATCTTTTATTATTAATTAACACCTAAAATTTCCGTAATGACTTTTGTCCAAGACTTTTATTAAAAGGTTAATAAATAACAGTTACTAAGGTCTTTTGTTTTATTGCTTAGAACATAACAATTATCAAAGACTTTTATTTTATTACTCAGAAAATTACAGTAGTCGAAAGACTTTTATTATTTAACTCAGTAAATTAAACTTAATCAGAGACTTATATTTTTTTATCACAATATAAAGGTCTTCTTTATTTATCGCCGTTAATGATAAGGTACACTTAATGGATCATCCACGCAGGGAGCAAACCGCGAAAGCTATAATAAATTAAAAGACTTTTATTAAAAAATAAAAGTCATTCAGAGACTTTTATTTACTGAATTTTATAATAAAAGTCTCTCTTTTTTCGAAGTAATAAAATAAAAGTCTTTAATTTATATTCTGAGTAATAAAACTATAGACCTTAGTAACTGTTATTTATTAACGTTTTAATAAAAGTCTTAGGAAAACTGTCATTACATGAGTTTAATTAGAAGTAACAGTAGTGTAATTAAAAAACTTTTCAATAACTGTTATAACGATTAAAAATAACTTTTTATACCCTTGCAGAGGGTATATTAAAATTGTCACGATGTTTGCAAAGCAGTGAAGGAAGCATTTCCGACCACATAAAGTATATATATTCTTGATCAGCATGATGAGCTGAGTTCATTTCCGTCTGTCCGTCCGTCCGTCCGTCCGTCTGTTTCTATGCTATCTCCTCCCTCAGTTTTGAAGCTATCTTGACCAAACTTTGCAAAAAGTAAATTTAAATACAAATACGCTGCACATTTGTCGGAATCGGCCGGATCGGATGACTATATCATATAGCTGCCATAGGAACGATCGGTCCAAAAACTATTCCTAGTGAAAAAAACTTTTTTGTTTTCCATCGTAGCCGCACAATTCTGGAAAAATTTATCAAAATTGGATAACTATAGCATACAGCTGCCATATAAACGGTCGGTCCAAAAACCAGGGCTGTAAATGAATCAATCATTTCGAGATTGATTCACGATTCAATCTCAACTTGATTTAAAAAATAAAGAATTCATTCATTTCAGCTTTAAATCATCAAGATTTAAATCGGATTCAATCATTGAAGATTGCTTTAAGGAGATTTAAAAATCATTTTGGAGCAATCAGATTGTAAATATTTTGATTTAATTCATTTGATTTAAATTTTTGAAGATTTAAATTATTTGATTTAAATCATTGAAGATTTAAATCTTCAAGATTTAAATCTTAAAGTCTTAAATCATTTGATTTAAATCAAAATATTGCGTTCTTTAATGATTTAAATAAAAAATTTTAAATCTTAAATCACAAAATGATTTAAATCTATAAAAAAATAAATCACAAATGATTTCAAAAGTTTGATTTAAATCAAATGAATAAATCTTAAATGAGTTAAATCTTTAATGATTTAAATCAAATGAATTAAATCAAAATACTTACAATCAGATTGCTTCAATATGAATTATAAATCAACTTTATGCAATCTTTCATGATTGAATCAGATTTAAATCTTGATGATTTAAAACTCAATTGAATCAATCAAGATGCAAATAAATCATTAAGATTTAAAATCAAAATGATTTAAATCTTTTACAGCTCTGCCAAAAACTAGTTCTAGTGGGAAAAACTTTTTTGTTTTCCATCGTAGCGTCACCAACCGTTGTACATATTAATTTTATGTGATTTCGCACAATTCTGGAAAAATTGATCGAAATCGGACGACTATAGCATATAGCTGCCATAGGAACGATCGGTCTAAAAACAAATTCTAGTGAGAAAAACTTTTTTGTTATTAATGGTAGCGCCTTTCGAAAACTGCAAGGTTATTTAAAACGTCGGCGTAGCCTTCTATTTTTTTTGTAACAATTACAATAAAAGTCAGCAACAAAAAGTTTATTTGGGATATCGTGGCGGAAAGAAAAGCAAACGTTTTGGTTAATTTAAACAAATTTTAAAACATTAGCTTTATTGTTTTATATCTATAAGAGTTTTATGAAAAAACTGTAATATTCTGTCCTTGCTTTATATTTATTAGTTTAGACCTAATATCTTTCTATACAGAAACATAAAATCAGATCGGTTAAAAAACACAGGAGTTTTGGAAGAAAAATGCATTTCAGCCATCCAACAGGCAGCGAGAGGGGAGCCAGCGTCTCGACTGCTTGTCGCGGCTGCGTATAAGTATGTGTTTTATGTACATAATAAGTATTTACATTTGATCTAGTTAAGCACAATTCAATAATTATTTTTAAACACGTTCAACTGTAAGAAATATTTCTTGTTTTGAAGTTAAAACAGCGCCTAATGGAGCAATCTCAATAGTCTTCACAGTCTTATCACAGGGAAGCACTCGATGGTGACGCAGCAAATGAACCAAACCCATTTTGGTTTGCAAGAGACCCAAACGCATGCCAATGCAATTTCGTGGTCCAATACCGAAGGGCATATAGGCATCCATATTCAAATTATGACGATTTTCGGGATCAAAACGTTCTGGATCAAACTTTTCGGGCTCGGGCCAATACTGCAAATAGTTAAATATGAAGTTAAATTAAAAGAAACCACAATTTGCTGCTCTCAACTCACCTGTGGATCGCGATGAATGGCTAGTATGGACACATATACCGGCATGCCAGTGGGTAATTCCACATCGTAGTAAGGATTTAGCGTAAAACGTTCACCTTCTTCGGGTTGAGTACATTCACGTTCCGCATAGGGCACTATGGGATATTTGCGCAAAGTCTCATTCACCACTTTGGTCAAATAGGGCATTTCCTGTATTTTTTCATAGCTCACATATTGCTCGTTCTCAAAATACTCCTCAATTTCCTGACGCAATCGATTCTGTATGTCAAGATTTTGGGCCAATTCGTAAAGGGTCAGTGACATGGTGGAAGAGCTAGTTTCAAAACCAGCCGTTTGAAAAACGGCTGCCTGAGCCACCAGCATATCCATACTATTAGATTTAGTAGTTTTATCACGCTTTAATGCTATCAAAACATCAATCAGATCATTACGTTGCACCCCAGATTTCTCACGCTCCGCCATTACATAACGAATGCTACGCTGTATAAACTCAGAGGTCTCCTTTGAGAAGAGCTTAGCACGAGCCAGTGAAACCAAACCGGGTAGCATAAATATAACGCAAAAGTCAATGGCACGTCTGAAGCTTATGGCAAATATGGACATATTGTGTTTGAAGAATTCACTTTTCATATCGGTCAATGAATTAGCCTTAATTCCAAATGCAGTGGTGGCTATCATATCGGTGGTGAATCGTGCACATAAGTCCTTAATTTTGATGATAGAATTTTGAGACAGTCGCGACAAATTGTTTTCAAGATCCTTGCCCACCTGCAGAAAGGAAAGAAAAATAATTGAATTTATTTTAAATTAAGTTGGAAAATAAATATAATAAAATAAGAACAAAAAGTTATCGAATTTTTAAAAACGTATTCTGACTTCAATTATAGCATTTCTTGGCTTAAGTACGAAATGGTATTATAATACCATGTTAAAAATCTAAGCAAAGAAAAGTGACAAATTTTCTTAGCAAATCTGTCTATAGAATTTCCAACTGTATTTATATTTTGCTTATGATCAATTTATCATTTGTAATTGTACGTTAAGCTATAAGCTTTGGTTCATAAATGTCTATTTTGATTGACACTAGGCAACTAGACAAATTTACGGGGTCTTATTTGCAGACTTAGCGTAATCCAACGTGCTATTGTGTTTGGGCGGGAAGTAGGAGTACCCCTGCTTAAATATGCCTTCTTTGCTTCACAAAAGTTAAATTCACGGATTAAACAATTAGATAGAAGAAAAGCGAGAAGTAAAGATTTTCGCAATTTTCGACTGATAACATTAACATCCCTATGCAGAATTTGATGAATGCTCTTCTATACTTATCAAAACCATTAATCAGTTCTTTATTTAAAATCTTTCCCGATTTATAAAAAAGAACATTTACTTGAATTTGAGGTGAGTCTTCATCTGTAAAGTCCGAATAATCTCTGAATAATTATACACTTGAAAAGTGTATATTAATTTTGCCCAGAAGTTTGTAACGCATAGAAATATTCATTTCCGACCACATAAACTATATATATTCTTGATCAGGACGACGAGCTGAGTTCAATTCCTTCAGTCCGTCCGTCCGTCTGTCTGTTTCTACGCGAACTAGTCTCTCAGTTTTAAAGCTATCGAGCTGAAATTTTGCACATTTGAAAATTGCGCAACTAATATGTCGGAACCGGCCGGATCGGATGACTATATCATATAGCTGCCATAGGAACGATCGGTCTAAGAACTAGTTCTAGTTAGAAAAACTTTGTTGTTTTCCATCGTAGCGTCACAAATCTTGGTAAAATACCTCATATCTCCCACAATTTTGATCATAGATTGTTCGAACCTTCTAGACATTTATTTCAATCATCATTACCTATCGATCCGCCATATATCATTTCCTGATCAGATGAACGATAGAAAAGTTCCCGCCACCGCAATTTTAAAAAAGCCTTATATCTCCCACAATTTCGAAAACAGATTAATCAAACTTTTTAGACATGTATTTTAATCATCATTACTTATCGATCCGCCATACATAGTTTCCCGATCAGATGAGTTATAGTAGAGTTGCCACCACCGCAATTTGGGAAAAAAACACAATTTGGGCATGTTGTGGTCTAATAAAATATTCTGAAATAAACCTTACCCTGAGTAACGGGTATATCGAAGTCGAGCAGGGCCGACTTCAACTTACGCTCTCGTTTTTATATCGTTTCTTTACTTTGAAGAAAAACTAAGTTTAAGTATCTTTTTAATTAAAAATTATTTTTTTTAAATAAATCTTACCCCAAACAAAATTTTGTTAAGTATTTCCTTTATTAATTACCATTCAATAAAAATAAAAGCTGTCTGGAATCTTGAAAAATAACAATACATGACCTCAAGCCGGCTAGTCTCACTATCTATAATATGAAAAGTTATTAGTTATCGCTATATAATATACCACTTCGAGGCCCTGCCTCCCCCGCAATGTAAAAAAAAACATCATATCTCCCAAAATTTTGAAGATAAATTGTTCTACTCTTCTAAACATTAGCATTACTTATTGAGCCCCCATACATTGTATTCCGACTAGATAAACCAGTCAAACATTGATTGGTACAAAGTATATTACAGTAGAGCTTAACCGGCTTTCTTATTTGTTATTTTAAAGCACTAAATTCATGAACAACAAAATTCGAATTAATAAAGTGGACAAACAAAAATAAATTAGGCAAATGTGAGGAGAATATTAATTTATGTATATACGTAATATGATGGGAGCGTAAAAAAACGTTTCCTCTTGTCCCACAACATTCCTTTTATTTATTCGATTTAATGTTTTTATAAAAAACTGAAGAAAACATTGTAAATTGTAAAATGAACAATATTGATAACATCGAACTATAAATTCAGACACACTTACCTCCACCATTAGCGGATACATTTGCTTGGTTTTCCCACTGGTAAACACCGGTGACAATTTCACACGCAGCTCCTTCCAATTTGGATTGCGGGTAAAAAACAAATTATTATGACCCAATGGATCATGATGGGGATCCGTTTTTAGAGCACGATTGGTAAAGTAATTAAACTTCTTAATCATCACAGTTTTAATCAATTCCAAATCACGTATAAGCAAACTGGGTCGATGGGCCAAATAGATGCCCACCAGAGGTTCCTTCTCAAAACCAGGTTCATTATACAGATGACGAAGTTGATCGAAGAATGCCAGCCTGCCAGTCAAAAACTTTTGCATATTACCCAAAATGGGCGTTATGCCAGGTATTTGTTTCACTCCCTTGCGTTGCCAATAACCGTAAGTACGCTTCTGCCATATATAAAACACTAAAGCCAAAGTGGCTAACAATAATAGAATTTCCGTAGACATGTTGGTTGTGTGTCAACGACGGCGAACAACTGACCGGTAAGCAAGTTAGCCAGATAGTTTATAAAGAACCGCAAATCGTCTCCCCTCTTATCTATTAAAAATCGATGCCGAATATTAATGCCTACTTTCGATGACTTGGCATTAAATACATATTTTCAAAGTCATGTAGAGCAAGACGAGCGGTATCAAAATGTTTGTTTCGAGTTTTATTGGGGGAATACCTCTTACGTACTCTTCCCAGTTTCGTTAAGAGAGACTATTGGGCGTGCTAATATGGATTATTTTGTTTGAGAATCCAATTACTAGTTTGTTTTACTGTTTTGTCACAAATAACAAACTAAAAAGCACGCAACATCTTTTGCGCATGACTTCCGTGTTTTTTGTTCGATTTTATTGCGATTTTCAGAGTAGATAGTTATTAAGCCTAAGAAAATATATGTTGTCTATATCATACAGATAGACAGAGGTTGGCTGTTGATGCTGATCAAGAATCAGAACTGAACCGCTCCAGACTCGGAGTTCTGAAACGAAGCTAAACCGGAGCAAAAAAGTGCATTTAACGGTTGGGTACAAAATAAAAAAGAAGTTTAATTTATTTTAAAAATTTTGATTATTATTATATTCATTAAGAGGGCTAAAATCTAATCTATCAAGGATGTAGGGTCGAAAAAATTAAAAAAAAAATTAAAAGAATTCACTTTTAACAACTATAGACTCAATTTCCCAAAAATCCGGAAGTGAAAGATCATTTGCCAAATAGATTCGTGTTTAGCATCTAAAATCATCACCATTCCTGCTATAAACTAAATTTTTTTAGCCTTACGTAGTTCTTATTGTGGTTCTATAAACATTATAATTTGCAACGAACTTAAAATATTCACACTTACTACAATTTTAACAGATTCTGTAACTCAAGTATTAGTTGAGCGCGTTTTTTCTGCTCTTTAATATGATTTATCCATCCTAAGAGCCTTTGGATCAGAAATATCTGGGAAATATTATTTGAAAAATATTTAAACCTTGAATTAGCATATTTTATTATAAAATACAAGCTATGACAGCTTTTTTCAAATATTTTACAATTTTATATTTAAAATCAAATACATACAGCCATTTTCTGAATTCCACTTCTACAAATATTTTGTGATTTAAAACCGGTTTGTAGACCATACTTTGTCCCTAAATCACAAATCTTTTTTAGAAGTGGAATTTAAAAGTGAGCCAGAACCTGAATCTATGGGTTAAAAGACCATCTGAACCCGCTTCGTGAACCTGAATCCAAAATCCTTTTCAAGGTTTGAACCTTCTCGAATTGTAAGAGGTTTGCAATGGCTAAAATGGTGAAAGATTTACCTCAAACGAGAAGGTTCTCTTTGAGAAAATGCTTATTTTATAATCTTAATTCTGGAAGGGCTTTAGAAATATGGAAAAGGGCTAGGCTCACCAAAAAGATAACAATAGGTTCGAGTGATTGCTCAAGGATGAATACTAAACAGATCAAAAGTCATAAATATTTATGGTTCGACTTGTGATATTTATGAGGGACCTAAAAATCCTGGGTCTAACTTATTCTGCAGGAAGGGGACCAAGCCGGCTAAGCCCGCTTAATTTTTGTACACAGAATAAAAATCTCGATACTACAAAATTAATTGTGTATTTTTATACTATTACAAAGTGTATATTAATTTTTCCCAGAAGTATGTAACGCTTAGAAGCAATTAGGAGTATTATATGCTTTCACATAGTTCTGCTAAAGTTGGTCCAATTCGGATGACTATATCTTATAGCTGCCATAGGAACAATAGGTCTTTGTGAGAAAAACTTTTTTGATATCCATGATAACATTCTTTATCTCAGAAATTATAAATTATTTATGCTTTTAAACAGTTCTACAAAATTTGGGTAAGATCGGATGACTATATTCTATAGCTGTCATAGAACCAATCGGTTACATTGGTTTAGTAAGAAACGATTTATTTTATGGTTGCGTGATCAAATTCATATCAATTCTAGTATCCTATATAGTATCACTTTAATATGCAAATATTGAAATTAAAAAAGAGAAATTGCAATATAAATAGATTTTTATAACCTTGTATATTATTATTATATTGGTATTATAATATTGTAACGCATAAAAGGAACCGTCTTCGAACACATAAAATATGCATTCTGTATGTGAATTCTTTAAGGGCCAAAAAACATTGAAACTATTTTTGTATTTGGAAAATTTCGCTTGAAAGGTCGGAAAATGGGGGAAGGCTTGGGAGAGTTGATGGCCTAACATTTTTTTTTAACTGATCTGTATTTTATTTGATTTTTTAGTTCTTTGGAAAAAATAGATGGAAAAATTATTTTCTTTTATATATTATATATATCAATATTTTTTAACCGATTTTAATGACGTCATATGCTAATAAAGTATGTATATTCTTAATCAGCTTGATGAGCTTATTTGATATAGAAATGTCTGTCTGTCCGTCCTCCCTCAGTTTTTAAAGCTATCTGAAGGAAACTTGGCACATGGTCTTCTTTTCTATATAGGCTGCATATATTTCGGAACCCGCCGAATCCGACCGCTAGATCAATGGTCTAGATAAGATAACTTCTGACTGAAAATTTTACTGTTGTTTAGGAAGATCTGACTGCGTATAAGCAGATAAAATAAACACCATATTCATCATATCCTATTATTCTTTGAAGATGTTGAGTGAGTTATATGAAATATTTGTAAAAAAAAAAAAATCAAACAATAAAATCAAAATTATATTCTAAAAACCTACAATAAAGACCGTAATGGCTCTATGACATGACATTAATTAAACGTATTAATAACACTAGTTTACAAAAATAAAAAAAAATAAAGACCCATTGAAGCTGTTATTTTTTTATGATGTACTTTGGAATGCTGAGCTCAAAAATTAAATTCAAAAATTTTTGTATGGATACGTTTTTGAGTTAGAATTTTTTCAGTTTTTTTGATCTTTATTTTCAACCATTTACAAATTTTAGAAAATCAAATTTTTCACGTTTTTGAAAAAAAAAATCATTTTTTTCGATATATTTTTGCTTCTTACTTTTAAACTACTAAACCGATTGAAAAACGTTCTTTGACTAGATTATTGGAAATTGCATAACCTTTTTTAATCCCTTGCTTGACTTTATCTAAAGATTGTAACTCGAGATATGGCTTAAAAGGTGTGGGTACCTACCGAAAAACTAAAAAAAAATTCTAACTAAAAACGTATCCATACAAAATTTTTTTAAATTCATTTTTGAGTTCAGCATTCCAAAATACATCATTAAAAAATAATGGCTTCAATGGGTCCTTTTCGCTGTAAACTAGTGTAATGCATTAATTTTAGTTGATATTGGTTTTGCGTGAGTGAGAGAGAGACAAATATATGTGGAAATTAATGTGCTTTTAATGTCGCACTAACGCGTTATAATCGATTTTCGATACATATACATAAAAAATACTAACTTCAAAACAAATATACCAATTTCCCGATATATTATTGCATTAAATTGTATTTCAAAACTAATAAATTTGTCATTAATTAGTGGAAAAGCGCTCAAAATGGATAATACATACAGGGAGCAATTTGCTTCTATATTTAGCGGTATTGAAGTTGTATGCGGCAAACATATTAATAAATAACAAGAATAAAAAAAATATTAAAAAATTTTCTACTACTTGGCTGTTGCGACGCGAGGAATAAGGTATTTTGCTTTATTTTTAATGATAAATAAGATGTGGAATAACAATAAGAAAACTAACTGCAGGCTTCACTTATAAATTATATAGCTGTGCCGTTCACTCGCATTTAATTAATTAAAAGATTAATGTCGTGTCATATAGGCTTAATTAATTATCCTCCATCGTTTTTTCGTACAGCTACTTAACATTTCCATGATTTTTGTAACATTTTTTATTAATACCTATTTCCTGCTTTTTTTTTAAATTTATAACAAAATATTTACAGTTGTTTTAGTCTCTAATAAAGCTAAACAAATTTTAATCAATTGTTTTTCACAATTAAATAAATGTTTTTAAACACGTTCAACTCTAAGAAATATTTCGTGTTTTGAAGTTATAATAGCGGTTAATGCAGCAAACTCAATGGTCTTCACAGTCTTATCACAGGGATGCACTCGATGGTGACGCAGCAAATGAACCAAACCCATTTTGGTTTGCAAGAGACCCAAACGCATGCCAATGCAATTTCGTGGTCCAATACCGAAGGGCATATAGGCATCCATATTCAAATTATGACGATTTTCGGGATCAAAACGTTCTGGATCAAACTTCTCGGGCTCGGGCCAATACTGCAAATGGGGAAATATTAAATTAAATTAATTGAATCAACGATTTGTTGCTCTCAACTCACCTGTGGATCACGTTGTATGGCCACGGTGGACACATATACCGGCATGCCAGTGGGTAATTCCACATCGTAGTAAGGATTTAGCGTAAAACGTTCTCCTTCTTCGGGTTGAGTACATTCACGTTCCGCATAGCCGACTATGGGATATTTGCGCAGAGTCTCGTTCACCACTTTGGTCAAATAGGGCATTTCCTGTATTTTTTCATAGCTCACATTTTCCTCGTTACCAAACGCCTCCTCAATCTCCTGACGCAAACGATTCTGTATGTCATGATTTTTGGCCAATTCGTAAAGGGTCAGTGTCATGGTTGAAGAGCTAGTCTCAAAACCAGCTGTTTGGAAAAGGGCTGCCTGAGCAACCAACATATCCATATTATTAGATTTGGTAGTTTTATCATTTTTTAGTGCTATCAAAGCATCAATTAGATCATTACGTTGTTCACCGGATTTCTCACGCTCTGCGATAACATAGCGAATAGTTCGCTGTATGAATGCGGAGCTCTCCTTGGTGAAGAACTTGACACGAGCGAGTGAAACCAAAGCGGGTAGCGCAAAGATAACACAAAATTCAATGGCACGTCTAAATGTTACGGTAAATATGTTTATATTGTATTTGTAGAATTCACTGTCAATATCGGTCAATGAATTAGCCTTAACGCCGAATGCAATGGTGGCTATCAAATCGGTGGTGAATCGTGCACATAAATCCTTAATTTTGATAATGGAATTTGGTGAAAGTCGCGACAAGTTGGCTTCAAGATCCTTGGCCACCTAAAGAAAAGAGAAAAAAAGGGATAAAATTATTATTAGTTGAAAATATTGGAACACAACTACAAATTGTGATTCTTTGGAATGACACAGCATTTTAGGCCTTAGGCTTAAAAAGGGAATATAAAATTCCATTTTCAGACCTTGAGGGTGGATTTTCCCAAATTAGAAAGTTATTTCCCATAGAAAAGGGACAAAGGATATTTTACACAAAATTGAAAAAAAATATAATATTATTTAGTTAAACTTACCTCCACCATTAGCGGATACATTTGCTTGGTTTTGCCACTGGTAAAAACCGGTGACAATTTCATACGCAGCTCCTTCCACTGCGGATTGCGAGTAAAAAACAAATTATTATGTCCCAATGGATCATGATGGGGATCCGTTTTTAGAGCACGATTGGTAAAGTAATTAAACTTCTTAATCATCACAGTTTTAACCAATTCCAAATCACGTATAAGCAAACTCGGCCGTTGGGCCAAATAGATGCCCACCAAGGGTTCCTTCTCAAACCCGGGTTCATTATGCAGCTGATGAAGTTGTTCGAAGAATGCCACCTTGCCCGTCAAAAACTTTTGCATATTACCCAAAATGGGCGTTATGCCAGGTATTTGTTTCACTCCCTTGCGTTGCCAATAACTGTACGTACGCTTTTGCCATATATAAAACACTAAAGCCAAAGTGGCAAAAAATAATAGAATTTCCGTAGACATGTTTGTGTTGTTTCAACGACGGGGAACAACTGGCCGGTAAGCGAGTTACCCAGACAGTTTATAAAGACCCGCAAAACGGGTCCCCTCTTATCTATTAAAAACCGATGTTGAATATTATTGCCTGCTTTCGATGACTTGGCATAAAATAAATATTTACAAAGTCATGCAAAGCAAGTCGCTGCTCATAATGATCGGTTTAAAAATGTTTGTTTCACTATATGTCCAGTTTTATTGGGGGGACTAGCTCTTAGTTACTCTTTACTGTTTTGTTAAGAGAAAATATTGGAAGTGTTGATAGGGATTTTACTGAGTGTGTTTGACTTGTATTTTGGTTAATTAAAGAGAATCCAAATACTGCGAGTAGTGTGCTTATTTGAATGTTTCGATTTGGATTGTCACAAACGACAAACCCTCTTAAAAACTTCTTCATATTCTCAGAAAGAGAAGGCTTTTAGAGATAGCCTTATTTAGCCTAAGCGAAGAAATGGGTTTTCATTCCAATTCAACAAGTGCAACCTAACCTAACCCAACTGATTTTTGTACTTTGGGTAAAAAACTTCCACAGAAACCGTACGCTAAACTTACTTACCTTGTCGAGCTGATCAAGAATACGTTTACATTTTGGTTTTCAATGGCTCTTTCAATGTGATATATGCAAATGACTTTTAGGCAATGCCTTTAAAAATAAAAGTCTGTGAAAAATTTTTATAAAGTTTTTAAATAACTTTTATAAATAAAAGTCTTCTATAACTGTTATCATGTAAAGAAAATGTATACAAATCAAATGTATTAAAATAATAATTATTTATTAATAAAAGTAATAAAATAAAAATCATAAAATAATTGTTATTTCCTGAGTTTTATTTTAAATCGCAAAATATAACTGGTTAATAACATGAAAGCAAACTGCTCGGAAATAAGAAGTGGTTCGGCTTTGTAACGGATAACCCGTCTATGATTAGGCTTGGTGGTATTCACAGGAGGGAGCGCACGCGAGATTTTTCCGGCTCTGGCTCGTCGGCAAGTTGGGTGGATTTTTGCTACCCTCCTATGATGAGGCCTGTACGAATATACTTCTTTTAATTTTTTTGCGTGCTAAGACAAGCCAATAAAAACTTAAATCGGAGAAAAAACACACATCAGTAAGGGAAAGTATACTAGAAAAATGACGCTGGACTAAAACAAAATCAGCTGGACCTCAGATCTTAAGAGGTGATACGCCCGCCCTTCCTTGGTCATCCTATGCCGGTAAACGATA
Organism: Lordiphosa mommai; assembly: GCA_018904225.1. NCBI lineage: Eukaryota > Metazoa > Arthropoda > Insecta > Diptera > Drosophilidae > Lordiphosa > Lordiphosa mommai. Next base: position 1,502,300 of record JAEIFT010000028.1, read on the forward strand.
ATTTTTCTTTGAATGACCCCTTTTGTGGGAACCCTGCAGGGGCGATTTGGCTAGCCGAGATCAACACACATAAAATTTAAAACATTATAAAAATCTATTTATTACTAACGAAAAATTGATTGATTAGAGCGACCATTTTGGCGGTTTGTTTAAAAGAAAATATAAAAAAATTAAAATTAAATTAATAATAATAAATAAAAATATATTGAGTTTAAAAAAATTAAATGGCACCAATGCAAACAGAAATAAAAATGATAAAATATAATGTAAAGAGTAAATACAAAATTAAATACAAAAAAAATTTATTAAGAATTAAATATAAAAATTTGGACAACTATCTTGAACGTGCACAACGACAAAAAATGAGTTTGGTTGGATAGTGTACGCCCTTTAAGTATATTTATTATTTCTCTTTTTGAGGCGACCATCTCATATTTTGAAAAGATAATTAAAATTCATTTTGGGGACGGAAATAGTAGACTGGATATTTTGTTTTTGTTTTAGATATTTTTCTTTGATGGTTTAAATATTGATCGGAAATTTAAAATTACTTTGAAGTGGCCATTAGAAAATGCACACGCAACAAAAAAAAAAAAAAAAAAAGGACAAGGTTTTTGTTGGTTGACTTACTGCTTAATTTTCCTCCATTCCACCGTAGAAGCGCTTCCAGGGATCGATGTGAATCTGCAACACCTTTTTTTTTCCACAAATGAACACCACAAAAAAAATATAAAAAAAAAAATTTATCTCCAATTACATATTCTTGGCCCAAGTATAATTATATTCGCTTATTATTTTTTTTCCAGACACATATTTAAAATTTAACTCTCTCTCTTTAATGAAAAATAATTCCCCTTATTCTGGAAGAGAACCTTAGGGAAGAGAGGTTAAGTGGGCTCTCTAACTCTCCACTTTTGTCTGAGGTGCACTCACAATTGGACAAACTAAACAAAATATAACTGTTTGGGCCACACACATATGCAAGAAATGAAAAAAAATTTTGCGAAAAAAAATGCAGAACAAAATTATTGCCGCTTCATTTTCTTTCTTTCCTTTGGTCGGCTTTTCTCGCCTAACCTCCTCTCCTTAGTCTTGGAGGGAACACACACACGTTGATGCACAAACACTGAGAAAGTTGGCGCGCGATTCTTTGTTTGGGTGGGCGGTTTTCCCGCCTTTCCGGGCCGCTTTTTGGGGGAGGTTTTCCCACTTTTTCCCCGCGCCGGTTTGGAGGATTCCGGCGCGATTAAACAAAAAAAACACCGCCTCGCGATCGATCGCTTTGCCGTCTGCCAGCGACTTCCGAAACGAACTGCAGGGGGGTGGCTCCGTTTAAGCTGGGCGGCCAGAAACTCTCCACTTTTGGCTCTCTGGGAGAAAATTTACCACAATGTGGAATTGGGGAGAAGGTACCAAACCTGAATTGGTTGGTTGCAAACAAAAAAAAATTCTCTTAATTAAAATGAATTTAGAGTGCCGATTGAGGCAAAAAATCTATCCGCCTTTGAGTTAAGATTTAATCTATTTGTTTCAACTCACCAGTTAGCTTGGCATCAGCCACAACTTTGCTGCCTTAAATTTGGGTGGCTTATTTGAGCACTTTATATTTAATTTGGTTTGCAACTTGCAACTTTTCGGCACGCACTTAAAAAAATTATTTGATCGAATGGACCACAAATTATGACTGCTCAGCTCCGAGATAAAAAGCTTAGTAGTGATCTGCTGCTTTGGCCCTCAGCAAGAAAACTCCTAACAGAGCCTTCGCCATTTTCCTGAGAGAGATGAGAGGGCTGTTAAGGCTTGATTCTCTCGATATACATTGGACTTACGTTGCAAGTGCAACGTTACCTAATAGGTCAAAACGCTTTTTCCCTTTCATAAGCTGACTGCTACAGGTGCCTTACAGCTTACTGAGAATTTAAACCACCAGTTCGGTTTATTATTTGGTTTTTGTAGCAATCCGTACCGAGGTTTTGGTTCGGTTCAGTGGTTCAGATCCCGTTTCCAAATTCCCAAACTTTTGCATTATCGCATTTATTTTAAAAATGGATTTCTTAAAAAACATTTAAATTGCTTTGATTCTCAAAAGAAATATAGTTATTATATAGACAGGAATGTGGGCGGTTAACTGGCCCATAAAAGCCATTATTGTCTTGTTGAGCTGATCTTATTACAAATTTACTTATTATATAAAGACAAATGTGAAGCCGTCGTCCATAAGTTCAAGAAAATGCCATAGAATTTCGAAAACTGTGCGTTTCAATTGGATTCCCAGCTACAATGGCAATCGCGAAAACAAAATGGCGGATGCTCTAGCAAAAGTAAAGGAGAAGAAATCATAAAAACTCTTTATAAACGTTAAATTGAGATCTTAAAGGTACTGCAAAGCCTAAAATTTAGATTAACTTGACGAATTTATAAGTTCACAAGTACAATATTGTAGTCTTTACGTCATTGAACTCATCGATAAACTGAACCGAACCGTTTTCATAGGCGGTGTTTTGGTTCAGTTCAGCATTTTCAAAATAAAACCGATTCAGTTCTTGGTTCGGTTTACAAGCACAAATAAGTGGTTCAGAATCGGTTTGCATTCCTGGTTAATAATGACTTTTTTGATAAAACTTATTACTGTTACGGTCCCTGGTCTTAACATTCAGCTATACTTTATCTGGGAATCAAATTTGGAACCTCGCTGGAAATCCATCTCAGCGCAATGCACCGTTGCACACTTTACGATCCCGCTTATATTTTAAGGGCCCTTTCATTATTTTATTATTTGAAGGACTTAAAAAAGATGGATAAATGATTAAAAAATTAAGACCAATAAAAGATATCAATTGGTTCGCTACTTTGAGGATAGTTTAAGATCAACTGAACAACAGAACAGCTGAACAACTGAGCAATTTAATTAATGAACATCTGATAAGCTGAGCACTTTGAAAAAAAAAATCAAGTGAACATATTCAGTGAAATTAAACACATTTATACGTTTAATTGTCTAAATCGATTCTATAAAAGTTTCATATAAACCATGTCGATTTCTAGACCACTGATACTTAATAGACAATTAGTTTATAATCAAAAAAAATTACGCATAACTATATAACTAAGCCACTTGCTCATATAAGCGTTAACCACTGTATGCATTAAACAGAAAAACTCGACTCAACTGCTTTATCGACATCGATAAGGTAGTTCAACCAGCTTGCAGTAGGTGCCACTGCTTGTGATTTATATAGTATTTTTTTCATCGCAGCACCAACGGTCCTGTGGCGCAATGGATAACGCGTCTGACTACGGATCAGAAGATTCCAGGTTCGACTCCTGGCAGGATCGAAATTTTTTATGAAAAATTATTATTTTTTTATATTATATTCTGGCCAGCAATGTTTACCAAATTTATTTTAATTATGTAGTTTTATTTTGTTTTAAACAAACTATGTGTGTGCACGAAAAATAATGTGCATAATTTATTACAGATAGTTTTAAAACAGTCATCATTTTTGACTTAGCGAATGAATCAGATCAAGAATTTTTATACACTTGCGTTTTCAAAATTTATAAATATACTTTTAAATACCCTTTATTTTCCCAAATATTCATAACTAGTTTTTTACAGATACTGCCAACAGGCCCATTAGCTCAGCTGGTTAGAGCGTCGTGCTAATAACGCGAAGGCCGCGGGTTCGATCCCCCCATGGGCCAGCCTATATTTTTTATTTTTTTTTATTACTGTTTATCGATACAATTACACAAAGCAGCAACCCAGCAAGCATTTTGAGCGATTTCGGACTCTTTTCTGACACTTTTTTATGAGCATTCACCGTCATAATGTGTCCAAAAAAGAGTCCGGAAAGAGCGTTTTTTTCTATGAAAACGGTCGCACTTTATGTGGAAGATTTCTGAGTCCAATCTGACTCATTTCTGACTCTGATATAAGTGCTTCCACCCTCCCATTGAAGCATTGAAAACCATCAGAAAAGGCACATAAAAGTTGATTTTTTAGGCACTTGAATCGCCTCATAAAAGGTTCTTATTTTGGTTAAGCGCCATTTTTACTCACTTATTACTTACAATAATTCCGAATATGCTCAGACATAAGAGCTTTTTATAAGCCCGTGCTGAAAACGCTCCAATTTATGTGTTTACTGCAAAAACGCTCTGAAGCTCGGCTCTTTTCAGACACTTTGCTTGCTGGGAAAGTTCAACTTTTTATACACTTGAAAAGTGTATATTAATTTTGCCCAGAAGTTTGTAACGCATAGAAATATTCATTTCCGACCCCATAAACTATATATATTCTTGATCAGGACGACGAGCTGAGTTTATTTCCGCTTGTCCGTCCGTCCGTCTGTCCGTCTGTCTGTCTGTCCGTCTGTCTGTTTCTACGCGAACTAGTCTCTCAGTTTTAAAGCTATCGAGCTGAAATTTTGCACAGAGTCTTCTTTTTACTGCACGCAACTAATATGTCGGAACCGGCCGGATCGGATGACTATATCATATAGCTGCCATAGGAACAATCGGTCTAAGAACTAGTTCTAGTTAGAAAAATTTTTTTGTTTTCCATCGTAGCGTCACTAATCTTTGTATATGTTAGTTTTATATGCTTCTACATAATTCTGAAAAAATGTATCAAAATCGGACCACTATAGCATATAGCTGCCATAGGAACGATCGGTCGAAAAATAAGTCTTTGTGAGAAAAACTTTTTTGATTTCCATCGTAGCGTCTCCAATCGTAGTATATATTTGTTTCATATGTTTCCACACAATTCGGAAAAAATTTATCAAAATCGGATGACTATAGCATATAGCTGCCATATAAACTGTCGGTCAAAAAACTACTTCTAGTGAGAAAAACTTTTTTGTTTTTTATCGTAGCGTCCCCAATCTTGGTATATATTAGTTTTATAAGTTTTCACATAATTTAAAAAAAAAAAAATTATAAAAATCGGATGACTATAGCATATAGCTGCCATAGGACCGATCGGTCGGAAAATGTGTTTTACTAAGAAATGATTTTTTTATGGTGTCAAATTTTTATTATCAATGATTTAAAAATTTTAAATATCTGATATCTATATTCTATATATATTTTTCCAGTTAAATCAGTTGGAGTAAAGTTTTTCAAGTGTATCAAAACTTCGGCACAGTCGAAGTTAGCTTTGCCTTCTCGTTTCTGTTTATTCAATAATTTTCGTGTGCTGTTTGGCAAAATGCTCCATTACTTTTGGATTTTTGGTAGTTTAAGCCTAAAGTTGGAAAATATGCTTATTTTCAACCTTTTAAGGCATGTTTTGGGGACAATCCATACGTTTGTTAGGACTTTTCTTGATATTATCGTAAAGTACTATTCCTTAGCTTTAAAATACATTATCCCAGATAATAGTGCGATTTTTTCCAAGGAAGATTTACCATATACATATTAGAATTTCATGATTTCTTACCTAATTTTGCTAAGCTAAAAACAGTAGATCGCCTAGTAATTTAAATTAATTTATTCTGAAAGTTCTCAACGATAAGTATACTTGTACCAGAAGTTCGAACTTGTATTCAAAATGGTATTACTTCGTTAAAAAAAAATCGCAGAATTGTTTGGGATAATTTATTTTAAAGCTAAAGAATATTTCTTTCCGATAATATAGTTGCGATTAAAAAATATGCAAGTTTTAAAAGATCAAAATATAAATTCTAATCGATTCTAAATGTTATTCTCATCTTATTACTTTAATTTAATTTAATCTATAGAGGTCCGTTTAATTAAATAACTATTACATAGTTAAAATTTTAAACTGCCCTTGTAAAAAGATTATTTTCAATTAGAACAAAAAAAAAACAAAAATTGATTTTTCGCCCAACGTGGGGCTCGAACCCACGACCCTGAGATTAAGAGTCTCATGCTCTACCGACTGAGCTAGCCGGGCAGTTGCTGGCTCGTTGCCCAAATGACAATATGTATCACAGATTAAGAAATTTCAAAGACGATGAAAGAACAAAAGCTCGCATGCAGCATATGGCGCCTTCGAAACTAACGGTCCTGTGGCGCAATGGATAACGCGTCTGACTACGGATCAGAAGATTCCAGGTTCGACTCCTGGCAGGATCGAAATTTTTTGTAATTTTTTTATAGAAGGGAAGTTGATTTTTTATAAGCTGCCACGCTTACTTCTTCAATCAATTGTTGATGAACACACAAGGGCAAAAAAGCCAGCAGTGCTTCAATGACAAAAGCAATTCAAGTGGCGTGTGGATTATGCTGCACTTTATGCTAAAGAGTTGAACAGTTTCTAGGGGTGGAAAAAAGCAGGGGAGTAACGTTAAGGTTGGTATTTGTAGTGCAACAGCATGCCAAGGACATTTAAGGTGCATTTCAAATGTTTTCATTAAAGGGACAGTCAAAGCTAATATGAAATTATTTGAGGTCAATAAATGAGAACACTAAAATGAGAACTTACTTAAATATTTTGACAGTTCAAAAAATTGTTTATTTTATAAAAAAAATTAACTTAAAAATTAAAAAAAGTTTTACTTTCGATCCTGCCAGGAGTCGAACCTGGAATCTTCTGATCCGTAGTCAGACGCGTTATCCATTGCGCCACAGGACCGCTGATTCCGCCAGAATATCTAATACAAGCAAATAATTTGACAAACACAATATTAAATTAGCTTAAAAAATAAGTAGTAAAAAAAATTTATAGAAATTAACTATTAAAATTAATTTAATTAATAATTTTGTTAGCAAATATTTCCCCGAGAAACATTTTAATTTTTTATAAATTTTATATAAAAATTAGCTTAATAAAATATTTATTTTTAATAATATATAATTAGAAGTTAATGAATTAAAAAAAAAAACTTCAAAAAATTTCGATCCTGCCAGGAGTCGAACCTGGAATCTTCTGATCCGTAGTCAGACGCGTTATCCATTGCGCCACAGGACCGTTGCGCAATAATTCACCTAAGCGCCATAAGTTTCCCAAGCAGTTGTAACAGAAATGTTATGAACCATGTTATCGACTTTTAGTCGATAAAGCAGTGAGATAAAAGCTTTGATTCCAAATCATTTTATTTATCATTAAATTATTAAAAATGTATATTTTTAAATTTTAAAATTTATTTATTTTGTAAATAAATTTATAATTTCACTATCAACCACCCAGCAACCCCACAACCCCTATGTCAACTTTTTCCGATCGGACTCTGCCACAGCAGCAGCAACACCAAAAATTCATTTCGGTACTCTCAGTCTCTCTTTAGCATTCGAAGTGTACGGACGCATTAACGTCGACAACGGGAAAAATAATAAGGCAAAATAATAACAACAAAACAAATCAACAAAAAAGTTTAACGTGCGGCAAAATACAAAAAATTGTTTATAACCAAAAGCAGAAAAAAAGTGTTAAAGTGTCACAGTGTGTGTGTGTGTGTGTGTGAGATTTGTAGATATTTTTTCTAAATTTTCGATTCGGTAAGTTGCAACCAAATGAATACTCCCACTCCACAACAACAAAAAAAAAAACAGAACAAAAATAATTCCCTCTTTTGCCTATTTCTTATTCTGTTTTTCTCATACTTTTTTGTTTTCATCGTCTTGTTCTTTGCACTGTTAGCACTGACGTTTCTCCCATTTACATATGTACCCACATACAGGCAAACATTTTTATGCATGTGTGTGCCTGTCTTTGCGATTCTCTCGTGTTCGCTATTCGTACGTTCTTCGCTCGTTTATGTGTGTTTGTAGGCCTCCCCACAAGCGCCAAAATCGACGCTGTTAACTCGTTCTCTTCAACTTGTTTTCGCCTCTGATACCACCACAACACACAACTCGAACTCGGACTCCGACTCGACACTACGACAATCCGCAGCTCTGACAAAAAAAAAAAAAAAGTAAAACAACACAAAAATATAAAAAACCACAACAAATAAAAAACCGAAGTAGACACATAAAAATAAGTAGTCTGACTGAATTGTTGACTTCCCTTTTAACTAAATATGCCGCCGGCCCCACCAATAATGTAGATATACAAACGGAAGCTATAGATCGTACCGAATGTCTAGGTAGAAATCATTTTAAAATTTTCCGCTTTCCTTCCTGTCACTTGGCTAAGGTCAAAACCAAGATCTCCTAAATCCAACTAGATGTTAAACAGGTCAATTAGAGTTTCTTTTTTTCATCTACTGATCTTGTAAAATTCCTTCCTTTTCTACAGTTTCCCATTAGGGAACAAAAATATTGGGAAATACTTAAATTTTTGGCTAAAATCTTGTGATAAGCCCATCGACTGATCAGAATAAACCGACATTCCTAATGAACCTCACACATTATGATCTTTCAGCTGAGCTTAAAAGATGTAATATCATCATGAATCGAAGACTGTAGTACTGATACCATCATCTACTTTTGTGTCAAACCGAATCGAATTTCGAATCCGGTTCTGGTTCGTACCAAAACTGATGTTTCGGTAAAAGATTCTGTTTAGGTTCTATTTTATTTCGGTATTCGGTACCGTATCGGTACCTTGGTTTTTATTTCGGTATGGACAGGTATAATTTAAAAACCCTTTAATCCCAACGGGAAAATTAAACATAATAAACCTTAACCCAGAAAAAAATGTCCTTATAATACTTGTGGTACTGGTAGAGCGATAAGAACTTTTGATAACTGATGGAATGTTAAATACACCGTTTTCAGATAACGTTACCGATCACAATTTAACCCTGCTGTTAGGTTTGGTCCAATTATTAATTCGTTTCCTATGTTAATGCAAAAAAAAGACTAAGTTAATAATATTTGGAACTTATTGATCCTAAATAGATGCAAAGAAATAAGAAGAATTTGTTATTTTTAATGAAAATTTCAGTATATACCAGATGGTCCCTTTACCTAAAATTTTTAAGATTTTTCTAACGTTTACCCTAAGGAAATCCCTGTTTCGGTTCTTTTCGGTCATTTCGGTTCCAAAAATAAAGGTTCCGAAATACCGGTTCTCAAAAAATTAGTAATAACGGTTCCGGTTACAGTTCTGGTTCTGAGATTCAATCGGTTCCTTTCGGTATACGGTTCCGGTTCGTTTTCCGGTTTGACACCCTGGTTTTAATACAATTGTTGAGTGTACCATATTATCTTTCTTATACGTATAAGCTCTCTATGTACCAAAGCTCTTTAGATTCCGTTTGGGGTACTAGTTCCCTGTTCCATTATTAAAAATACCAGTTCCTTCATTTCTGGTAACATTTTTTGACCTTTATTCAGGTAAAAGTTAGAGCTCGAGCGCCATTTACTAAAAGACCCCAACGATCAGATCATTTTAAGCAATAATTTCTTATTTCAATCGTGGATCATTGTCAACTTTAGCCTTTAACAGCGCCACATTTTTCTGCTCCGTTCAAGATTTTGGTTGAATTTTGTTGTCTCTTTTGGAATCTTCAAGACTATTTGAAACCAGAGTACCAAATCCATTTTCGGTTACGGCTCATATTTTTCATTCAAAAGTTATTTTTAGGTTTATGTTTATTCCGGTATTCGGTTTCGTTTTGGTACCTTTAAAACAGAGGACTTGACAGAGTAGGTATGCAACATACTAGAGATCTGAACCGAAACACACCGTACCGAACCGCTTATTTATGCTCGTAAACCGAACCGGTGAATTTGTTAGAAAATGCTGAACTAAGCCGAAAACCGCCTTTGAAAACAGTTCGGTTCAGTTTCATTGTGTTTAATGATGTAAAGCAGCAGTACCCACTGATAGAATATGGAAGAGTATACTGCAATTGATAAAAAGAATTTTATTTTTTATTTTTCAAACAAAATCATACGTTGACAAATACAAAATCTACGTTGACTTGCACTTGCCAACAAACTGGTTCTTGTTTTCGAGAAGAGAAAGAGAAGAAACACAGGAAATGTCTCTCGCGTATGCCGCGATCTCCATCTGTGACTCTGTATGCTCGCAATTATAGCGGTGAGCTAACCAACAACAAAAGAGCACTGCGATAATAGGCGTTGGGCACCTCTAAAGTAAAATCTACTATATTGTACATGTGAATATATACATTTTTTTAAGGTATAGGTATTGTTTCATCGTCATTTGCAATACCTTCAAGTTCTCTATTTAACTTTAATAGAGATATTAGAACTCGTCCTTCTCGTTCATAGAATAGAGTGACGCTTACATATTCTAGGTCATCCCATATTTTATTTTCTCGAAAACCATTGTAGCTGGGAATCTAATTAATACGCACCGGTTTTGAAATGCTTTGGTTTATATTTCGGTGAAGTTCGGAAATTAACCGTGAACCACTTAACCGAACCAAAACCGCGGTACGGATTGCTACAACAACCATATTATGTACCGAATCGGTGGTTTAAAATCTGAGTGGAACCACGGAACCGAACCTCTCCCTGACTTATAATATACTCGTAGTACTTTCTAGTAAAAAGATTTCGACCCTAAACAACGACTTCCGTAGAAGTTGGCCTCAGAATAAAGAGAGTTGGTCTGTTAATCTGTTTGATGTTACCAGATCAAAGTAAAAGAGAAATAATATCCTCCATTGGCTATCTTAAATTTCTTGACTAAAGTTTTTAACAAGACACCTCTTGAAATTCTTGCTGGTCAGGCCTCCTACACTCCGTCAAAAATCGGAAGAGTGTCAAAAGCACCTTTTAGTATTTACCAAATCTCTGAAGGGTTATAGATAGATGTTATAGGATCTTCGTATGAAAACCTATTAAATCGATTAAATTTTTAAAGAATTTGGGCAGCAAGCTTACCGATCGGTGTAATAAAGAAAACTTCTCCAGCTTGCCAAGCTTTGATATCATTGTTATTACAGTATATTTGCAGAAGAAGTGGTTGATACGTTTTATGGTATCATCAGGCAGCACTATTAGGGTAACTTCTTCCCTAGGAGGGGAAGTCGTCTGCTGCCCCAATTTCCAAGTGATCATTGAATCAGCATTATTGTACAAAATTGGTCCTATCCTTTGAATAATATCAATTTGTAATTAACATCAAACATTTTATGAAAATAAAGTGAACGACTCTTACGTCGGGGATATGTTGACTGTTGTGCTATGAATCTGTTGATGTTCGTGAGTTTAATACAAAATATATTCCTTATACTACGACTTTGACTTATAACTATTACGAATTACGATTTTCGATGACTATATCTTATAGCTGTAAGAAAACAGTTCGGTCGGGAAATGTGTCTTGGAGAGAAAATCGTTTTTGTCGTCCGAAACAGTGTCGGTAATAGCGTTTCGGTTATGGTTCCGGTTTTTCGGTTCCTATTATAACGCTTAACGGTTTTCGGTTCTTAAAAAAATGTTAATATCGGTTCCGGTTTTGATACCGGTACGTGGCTTGAAACGGTTACGGTATTATTCCCAGCAAACAAAATGACGGAATTCTGGATTCGAAACTTTTCGGTCCAAAATCGGCTTGCAACCCTGACTTAGACAGTGAAATTGTTTAGAAAAATGTTTATGTTTTGATAGACGATAATTTTAGTTAATATTTTTAAAAAGGATGTTCGGATCGGAAGGCTACTGATTTATTCGGTTCAATAGACTCAAGAACCTGAACCGATCCGTTTCTCAGTGATTCGGTTTTAGAACGGTTTCTTTCTTTCTATCGACAAATTTATTCAGAAAATGTATTTCCCTATATTTTTTGTTTGACTAGAGCACTAAAAATAATTAACCTTGTTTCATCTTCTAAGAAAGGTGTCCTCAGATCGTCTAAAAACTTGCTTAAATCCTGCTTCATCTCTATCTCGCTCCCTCTTTCATCTGCATGTACATATATAGAACACCTAACCCAATCTAGTCCCCCATTAACCTGCACTGCAAAAACTAGTCGTCAACCATTTTGGTTTTGCAACTTCATCCCGTCGTCCGTTGTCGTCCATTGAAAGCGAAAATAGCGCGCACACAGAAATAAAATTGTATTCTGTCGTCTGCTGGGCCGTGTCTGAAATGTATCTGGCAGATACATATCTAGAAAAAAAAAAAAAAAACTCACATCCACATAGAATGCAGTAGAACCAGACACAAGTAACTAAATATATATAAAGAGCATGCCACAGCCACTCCACACACACCGCGCACACATCCCGCGCCGCTTGCAATTTCATTTTCATTGCAACTTCATGCCCCTGACATCGGACAACCGAGCCAAAGAGCCCAGAGCTAGAGCCGGAGCCCCAGACCAGAGTCGTGCTGCAATTTTTTTTTTTTGTGCTTTCATCGTCTGCCTCGTTTCTACGCTTATTCGTGTAAAAATTGCAAGTTGCTGCCGGCGACGGCCTATTGAAGTTCTCGCTGCAACGCCACCGCCACCACCGCCAGCACCCCCCTCCGCCCGCACTGCACTCGGCCATGCATGCATGCAGCAATGTTGTGCTCTCTGTATGCGTGAGTGTGTGTGTGTGTGTTGCCCTAACCTACACCACAGAAAACTTATTGCGTCGGTTTTCCCCCCTACATTGTATATCTCTACATTTTTCTGCGTTATTTTTTATTTCTTTATTAGTGTGAACAAGTTTCATTGATGCATTTATATTTTTTTTTTTTTACTTTGCCTTGCTTTGCTGCTTTTGTTTATGTTCTATTTATCATCGGAAATTTCTTTTTTTGGTTTTCCTCTTTCATTACAGTGCATAATGTATCAATGGATCAAGTGATCGATTAAATTATATAATTCACCTTTCTTTACGGGACAAAAGTGCAATAGTCTTTTGGACAAAGGAAGTTTAAAATCCAATAACACTGGGTAAGTTTATAATATTACTTATAAGGTTCTAAAAGTAAGTCTTAACGTTAACTTTAGTCTAGTAGTCCCATTGCTCCGAGAGTTATTTATCGGCAACTGGCGCCACTCTGTCGCCCAAGCAATTCTTTTGCTTAGGAGTGAGTTTTAAAAACAAAATGCCAGCTCGACTCGAGCCTCGCCTGTTATACTGCTGTCAAACTCAAATTTTGTTCCCACCGCTAGTCTAGTATCAAGGGTTCCATTTCCTCAAGGGTCAACGCGAATGACGATAACTGAATAAAGTTGATTTTTGGATTGTCTAAGAGTTGATCAATAGTCCAGAAAGAAGCCCAACATCTCAGCACCGATTTGGTACCGATATTTTAGGCCTAAGTAATCTTAATGTTAAAACAGCTCAAAAAGGAATATTTTACCATTTGCTCTTACCAATTCCAAGCGGTATGACGTATTAAATAGGACTTGATGACATAGAGAATGGTTACTAGAGAAAAAGATTGAGACGGCTCTTAAAATTGGGTGTTGTTAAGCGACAGTAAGACTGTAGACACTTTACTCAAAATTATAATACACATAGGAAATCATGGTGGATAGAGACATTGTCATAAAAGTACTCAGAGACCGAATATGACAACGAACATCTCACTAATTTCTCAGTGAAATGGTGTCGACTAGAGGTGCGCGCGTGACGTGATTTGAGTGATCGTGAGTAAACTCAGACTTTCGTGCGTGTGCATCTGTGATCCGTGCGTGATTCGTGCGTGTTAAAGTTTTACTTCGTGAATATAAGTTATGCATTATTCACGAATTTGTTTTTTTATTTGCTTTTGATTTTGTGAATCCGCTGCTCGTTTGATGATACATACAGAGGGCGCAGTGTGGCCATGAAACCCACTATGGAATGAGGGTCAACCTTGCTTGCAAGATCGATATTGATAAGATATACATAATTGCGTTACATAAATTTTTTTATAGGGAAGCATTTTTATCGTGCGCGATCATTCGTGACGTCTGGTAAATCGTGAGTAAATCGTGCGTGACGCGAATTGCTGAAAAAATTCCGTGCGTGAATCGTGCGTCAAGATATTTTTATTTCGTGAATCGTGCGTTACGTGATGGAAAAATCGCTCACGCGCGCACCTCTAGTATCGACTGAGCAATCGTTGAGTCTATATTTACCAGGGATAAAAACCGGTTCTGAACCGAACCAAACCGTACCGAAATTTTTTTTTGTGCTTGTAAACCGAACCAAGAACCGAAACTGTGGTCTTCAAAAATTCCGAACCGAACCAAAAACCGCCTTTAAAAGTGGTTCGGTTCGGTTTATCAATGAGTTTAATGATGTAAAGACGATATTGCACTTGTGAATTTAGAAATTTTTCTAAGGTGGTTGTAGTGTTTCCTTATTAATCAATCGATCAAATGATTATAAATTGGTTGGTACGCGTTCTTATTCAGAGGATAGACTGACGCTTACTTAGGCTGCGTTTACACTGTTCGACGCATGAGACATGTCAATCTAGTAGGCCCCCCTTTTGTCTTGTTTTCATAGTGAATAGCTTGTCATTTGACATTCAGAACAATAAAACATTATGGCTTACTAGATTATCATGTCTCATTCGTCGAACAATGTGAACTCAGCCTGATGCTAGCCATTGTAGCTGGAAATCCAGTTGCTTGTCAAGACAATCCTTGAACTTATGGACAGAGCCTTTACGACTGTCTTTATATATAATAATAGGTACATTTATAACAAAATCAGCTCCCATAATGGTCCTTATGCGTGGTACCTGATTTCTTTCTATTAAATTAATATATTTCTATTGATCGAATCTAAGTTAATTTAATGCTTTCAAAAAAATCCATTTCTATCTTGTTTTTTTTTTTGAAAGTTCGGAGATTCGAAAACGGGATCTCACGCCAGATCCCGTTTTAAAAATTAGTTGGTTTGGGCAGTACTGTTTACATTTTTAGAATAATTAATTTACTAAGGGCCGACTTCTCATATTGTAGATTGCTCTTAAGTGTCAGCTAGACATAAAATTTACTCTGTTATTTGTAAGGTTATGTGACAAAGAGCTATGTAGAAGATGAGAAAAAATTAAATGTTACAAATTGCAATATTTTTTTAACTAACTGATTCGCTGTCGATTTGCGAAATTTGGAACACCAACTAAATCGGTCTGCCAGAATTCTATTCAGCGAGGTTTGAGTGGAGCAGTGATCACTATTTGTATTTTGTTTGTGCGCCAAATTCTCCTTTTAAAAATTATTAAAAAAAAAAAAAAACAAAAAAATTTAACTCGCCCAACGTGGGGCTCGAACCCACGACCCTGAGATTAAGAGTCTCATGCTCTACCGACTGAGCTAGCCGGGCTTGGTGCCTAGCTGCCGCTAAGAAGCAAGCTTCCTTGAAATGTCCCCGAAACCGTACACGTGGCAGGCAAAACATAGCCATCGATTTATTTTTAACTCTTGTCTAGACGCCGAGTGGCGCTCGGTTTCCCCTTTTCTCCCCCCCCCCACACACTCCCTGATCTGGGTTGAGTATGTAATTGTTTTTCTTGGTTGTGGCCTCCCCTATTGTCTGCTTCCTAATGGAAATGATGTATAAAATTACGCGCCTACCTCAATATGAAGGAACCAGAACAGAAGACCGAAAGGGATGGGGAAGTAATTGGGAATGGGGAAATATTAAAAGGAAACAAAACAAAATACGGACAGAGTAGGAGTCGTGGGAGCCAACGGTGACAGAAACAGACGAGGCAGAAGAGAGATAATCAGCCAGACAGACGTCGACCAGGGCTAAGGCGCTTTAAGCCATAATGTAGGGCATATGCGAAGGAACACTCCTGATTTATGTACATAACTTAATCAAATCGTTTAAAAAAAGGGCAAAGATAAGGCATAAAATCAAACAAATTTCCATCATTATTAAACTTAAATTCAAGTTGACTTCCGGTTGTACCGTTTTCATAGTTGAGGGTGAATGTGCACACTTCCTTCCGTACCTAACCCCCACCCCTTTGTGTATAAATAAAAATGAGAAAAACATCCAAAGCAAAGCTTATTTGTGCAGACAAATTGTTTATGTTGTTGTCGTCGTCTGCTTGCTCCTATCCCTCGCTCCCCCGCCTCTTTATCAGTCACAGCCTCCTCCACAATGTATTATGTTGCTAGCTCTATTCCATGGTGTATGCCACAGGCAGTGTCTGCCAACGACAAGGCCATATAAGTTGGGGTAGGTTTCTGTTCCTGGAATAAAACAAACAGAATTCTGAGAATTGTTGATTAAAATAAAAAGTAAGCAAAAAAAAAAAAAAAAAATTGATTTTTCGCCCAACGTGGGGCTCGAACCCACGACCCTGAGATTAAGAGTCTCATGCTCTACCGACTGAGCTAGCCGGGCTGTTGCGCTTGGGCTGTCAGAAATGAAATAAGTGCTTGGGCAGGCATCGGGGTGTGGAAAGTGGTAAGATCATTAACATTATATTACAATGTAGGTAAAATAAACAATTATGTATCCACATGAGTTTTAAAGGCACAGAATAATTACAAAATATTTGCAAAAAAAAACTATAATTAGATTAGAATCCGATCCTTGTTCTTAGCATAATATCCTGCCAGGTATTGGGCCGCCCCTCCAACACAAGCCCGGCTAGCTCAGTCGGTAGAGCATGAGACTCTTAATCTCAGGGTCGTGGGTTCGAGCCCCACGTTGGGCGACTAAATATTTTTTTTATTATTATTCCTTCTATTTTAATTTGTTCATTTTCGTACAACGGCTTTGCATTGTTTTTCCCTTTCAAGTCAATAAACCTTGTCTCAGCTATAACAATACACACGACCAGTCTCTATTGAGGGAGAAATACGATTTCCATTTAATCACCGCCGTAAGCGAATGTAAATAAAAGCACGTTTAGAAAATGCAAAAATTGTGTGCATAACTCGGCTACAACAATATTTTGTTTTGTTTGTCATGCAAATTAAAACGAAACGAGGCGAATGACTGAACTTAACCTTACACACACACACACACATGCGCCCACCTACTTAGTATAAGGAATAGCCAATGGGGCTTCGACTATTTTTATTTAAATTGCGAAAAATGCTGTTAATGCAACGCTATCAAAACAAATCTTGCGTTTGTTGCAATTTTCCAATACTTGGAAATTTAAATCTTTATCAACTAATTAGAAATTTTATAGGTTTTTTCCCGGGAGAGACGAAAACCAAACCGTGACGCATTCCCAAAGGCAAAACTTGCACGCTTTACAAGTTTTGTATTGCATTGATCATTTGCTTAAAAAAAATGAAAAAAAAATATACCCGCCCCCGGGTGGACTCGAACCACCAACCTTTCGGTTAACAGCCGAACGCGCTAACCAATTGCGCCACGGAGGCAGTTGTTGCTCGAGTGTCAAATGCATGTTTTGTGAGACCGCTTGGGACCCTTCATTACAAAGTGACCAAAAATAATTTACAGTCTAACTTCTCCATTAAGAACTTCCGTCTAACGAAGTTGCTTATAAACCGAATTCATATCCAAAACCCCGCAATTTCATTCAATTCTAAAACAATTCTAATTAACGAATATTCAAAAAAACTAAGTTCGATCAAATTGAAAATCATATATTTCTGTAAGTATGATAAAACTGTAATAGTTTTTAAAAAGAAGAAAATTACCAACTTCAATATTATTAACCTATTTCGGGCCCTGGAATCAAGCTGCATTATTACTTTTCTGAGTTATAGCAATGGCTTCATACAAATATTTTTTTTAAATTCCACAAAAAGTATAACTTATTCTTGTGATATCTGAATAAACAGATTATAATGTCCTCTAATTTACTACATTTACAGATTTTCGATTTTTTAAAATTTGAAATTTACAAAAAAAATAAACTTTGTAAAAAACTAAAAAAAAAAAACCTAAAATATTAACAGGCCTGTGAGTAAAACTCTTTATTCTCCTAAAAAGTGTTCTTAAAATCAGGAATTATGCAATCTATATGCTTTCAAACAGCTCTTAAAAATTTGGTTTAAAACTATTTTGTACAGGTTATTTGCGTGTACATCCATAGCTTTAGTGTTGAGTCCTGAAAAATCGAAAGTAATGGGGCTGCCAGGTAGTTTTTCAAAAACAGCATATACATTTTACCATAATTTTACAGTTAGAACTTATTCAACATATTGTCTAAAGGTGTAAATTAGTGTTTGTGCTTTCCAGGAACCGCTCTAAAATTAGGACTGGTAAGGCTCTGTGGTTCACTCAAGTTTTAAGACACAGGTGTCTGATTCGGCTCAGTGGATCAAACTTGGAATATTATCACGCCTTTGGAAAACAATTTTTTATTCTCCGTAAAAGTGTTCTTAAAATCGGAAATGATGTACATTGGTTGCTTATAAACAGCTCTTAAAAATTTGGTTAAAATCAGATTCTTTATGATTCTGAATTTTTAAATATCTGACATTTATACCCTATATATATTCTATCGGTAAAATCACTTGAAGCAAGCTCAGAGCCGAGAGCTGTAACTTCGGTGCAGGAAGCGGGCTGATAGCTCCCGAGCTGGGGCTCCTAGCTCAGAGCCGAGAGCTACAAGTAAAGTGCTGCGAGCCGATAGAGGCTCCCTGCTCTCAATCTTTCGGCTCCCTGCTCTGAACGAGAGCCAGAGAGCGTGGCTCCGAAGCGAGCAATTCCGAACCCTGATAAAAAGGAATCAATTCCTATTCCGACAAGTTTGTGTGATTATTATAAGTAATTGGAATTCGAATACGGGGAAATCAATTTGGAATTTGAAAAGATGGCAGAGAGCCGTATATATACTCGTCAAATTTGGAACTCTGAAATTCGTAAGTCGCAAACTTTCATTGCTTTATAACTAGCGACAATTGAGTACGTGAAATGTAAATGGAAAAAGTCGCTTGAGCACTAATACAATACAATTTTTATAACATTCTTTGACAGTATAAGATCATTTTTGCGGACTATACTAATCAGATTAAATTGTATAATTGTAACATTTTTTTTTACTGATGACACCTAAAATAGCACAAGGAGCAAAACTACTACAACAACGACTTACTAATTACCAATTAGCAAAATTAAGTGAAACTTTGTTTTTTAGTCTTTATACCATGTGTTCTACAAATCGCATTCGACCCTAAAAACGTCCCAAATCGTATGGGAATAGGTCGTTTTTGCCTTAAGGCATATTTCTCTACTATTTCCCGGCGTTTCCATAGCCTCCGTGGCGCAATTGGTTAGCGCGTTCGGCTGTTAACCGAAAGGTTGGTGGTTCGAGTCCACCCGGGGGCGATAATAATTTTTTTTATTATTTTTATTTATAATAAATAAATATTTAAAATGTATATTACCGTTAAAGAAATCGACTTAGAACCGATTTCTCACAGGGACCGACCAAATCACTCCTTTTTATATAAAAACAGAAAATAAAAATTATTTTTGATTTTTAATTTTTTTCCTCTCGATGTAACAGTTATAAAAGATTTTTATTATTTTTCATCGTTTATAATAATTTTGACTGATTTTATTTATAAAAATCAACAATAATTAGTTACTTGTCGAGTTTTACTTGAAAAATCATAGATGATGTTTTATTTCGAGTTTTATTTTATTTATTCTCGATTTATTATTCTCGATTGTTTTTCGTTTCTAATCAAAACATACAAATTATTAGGGATTTATTTGTTTGAAAATCAAGAATCTTATTCCGAATAAGAATTTGTTTTCAGAAGTTGATTTGTTATACAAAGTAGGCGGGGGTTTTTACTATATGGGTGCTATATGTCAGATAATGTTAGAAATTGAACTGCTTTTTACAAGTTTATGTGTCAAATAGTGCTAAACAGAGTAAAATGTTTGTTTATCTGACACATAGCAGATATGTTGAAAATGAGAAATAGGCTCTAAAGGAAATATAATCGATTTATTAATTATTTAAAATGAATTCCAACTTGCAAAAGATTACAACAAAAATTAAAAAAAATTCGATCCTGCCAGGAGTCGAACCTGGAATCTTCTGATCCGTAGTCAGACGCGTTATCCATTGCGCCACAGGACCGGATGATCGGAGGGTGACTAATAACGCTCCATTAAACAAAACTGATAATAGTTTAATTATTTTTTCATTAATTTATGCAAACTCACTGACGTCACAAGTGGCTTTTGAATTAATTACAAACAAAATTAACATTATAATAAATCAATAATATAAAATGCGTATATGTACCTGATTAACTAATATTTAGCGGGGACTTCAAAGCTCAAAACAGTCTATTTTTTTTCGTTTTATTTGCAGTTGGAAAATAATTGCAAATTTTGAATAAGCCTTGAATTTTGGATGAGTTATAAAGAGTATTTATTAAAGGTCTAATCTCAGATGACATAAATTTAATTTTCGTCACTATGCTTCATATAAATAAGACAGTTATTCAAAGGCATTCTGATTTCAAAGCTCTACAAAAGTGTTTCTATTCATATAAAGCATTGTGTCGAAAATAATTTTTATGTCATCTGAGAATAGGCCTTAAACTCCAATTGTTTTTCTCCGATACTATTTAGTAAGTTTATATACTTACCTTTGGTTTTGGTTCGGTTCAGTGGTTCACGGTTCCGATTTTCAAACCTTCTAAATTGAAATTTTTGAAATGCATTTTGTAGGAAGCATTTAAATAACTTCCAATCTCAAAAGAAATATAATTATTATAAAGTGTGATTTTTTAAGAGCTATAGGAAAGTTTAAAAAAAACACATCAAAAAATGCATGAAATCTTTATTTGAATTGATAGTACGGTCCATATAATTTATTGTTTGAAGATTATTTCATGCAAATGTTGACCGTGACTGCGCCTCAAATGGTCCATCCGCTTAGTCCAATTTTGGCATACTCTTTCCAACATTTCGGCCGGTATCTCACGAATAAATGCTTCAATGTTGTCTTCCAATGCGCCAATTGAAGCGGGCTTGTCGGTATAGCCATGAGCTTTAACATAGCCCCACAAAAAATAGTCTAAAGGCGTTAAATCGCACGATCTAGGCGGCCAATTGACTCGTCCCGAACGTGAAATAAAATGTTCACCGAACTCGCCTCTCAATAAGTCCGTTGTTGCGCGTGCTGTGTGGCATGTGGCACCGTCTTGTTGAAACCACATGTCATGCAAGTCAAGCTCTTGCATTTTGGGCAAAAAAAAGTTGGATATCATCTCACGGTAGCGCTCACCATTCGCAGTTACGTTACGATTCGCATCATCTTTGAAGAAGTACGGTCCAATGATGCCACGCACTCTACGTAAGCTTGTTGGTGGTTTAATGTCCAACAATGTAAATTTGGTGCGAAATTTAGTCACAATATCCCGAATAGCCGCTTCAGTGGGTCGATTAAACTGACCATAAAATGGAAGAAGCGCGCGAGATGAACTTTCTTAACAGAGCACGCATTTTGATAATAAAATTCAATAATTTGCAAGCGTTGTTCGTTTGTAAGACGATTCATGGTTAAATTATAGACCAAACTGAAGATGTTTGACAGTGAAACAAAACAAGAAACGTGCGTGAGCTGTGTTGCCAAAAGGATAATAGCTAAAAAATCACCCTTTATAAGTCCTCATTCCAGATGACATACAAATTTATTTCGGCACTATGCTTCATATAAATAAGACATCTTTTCAAAAGCATTCAGCTTTCAGAGCTTTTTAAAATCGTTTCTATTCATATGAAGTGTTGTGCCGAAATAAATTTTTATGTCATCTGGAATGAGGCCTATAGACAGAAATCAGGTACAGCCCATAAAATCCGTGATCCTATTATATTAAGACAGGTATTAGCCTTGACGAGCGAAAATATATACCAAAGAATTTCAAAAATGTCATTACTAAATCCGTTACCATAGACAGGTTTCGGTTCGGTTCAGCATTTTCGAAAGAACACCGGTTCGGTTTAAGAGCACAAATAACCGGTTCGTTTCGGTTTAGAACCGGTTGGCTTCCCTGTTTAAAAACCCACTTTCCAGGGTATTACGCATGTTGTCCCTCCTAAGACCAGTATTTTTTGCATGTTTTCTTTCCCTTTTAGTGTCAGCGACGGGCCATTTATTTTGGCCTCCGGGCACTCCCCCATCCGTCGTTGTCGTCCGTCTGCCTTGCGGGCCAGGGTCGTAGTGGCCGCTCCTGTTTTATAGTTGTTGTTCTTGTTGTTGTTGCCGTTGTTTCCTTTCCAACTTTTCTTGTAGTGTGTGACAACATGCTTCGCTTTTATCACTGGGCGTTCCCCCCATGTCTGGCTTTAGTCGTGGGACCCGGAAAATGCAGGCCATAAAATATGCAAAAAAAAACTGAAATTTATTGATTTTCTTGCAGTATTTTTCAATTCCATTTAAAAGCGAGACGGCGACTCGCGTCCTTGTCGCCGTCGCCATGGTGCCAGCAGGCAGGCAGGCAGGTGGTAGACCTTTTTTCTTTGCACTTGGTCATTGTCATCTCGCCCAGTGTGTGAGAGGAGAGCGGGCATTCATTGGAGTGCTTTTCTTTTGCTGTTAACTTAACTTTTCACTTCGTTAGCCGTGCTGGCCCACAAATATAATGCGCCCCGCATTGTGTTTGGGTCAAGGATGCAGTAGGAATGCAACGTCATGCTGTGTGCGGTTCATGTGGGCGTGTCCATGTCCCCCAACACGCCCTCGTTTGGATAAAAAGCTTTGAACTTTTAAGCAGTGCGGGGTCGGTCAACCTCATCAAAAATGTGCGCTAAGTGCAGGAATTTCCAAGTGTCCGTTGTCTGTCGCTTGCATAAAACATGAAGGAATGTCTGGTGCTGCTGCTGCTGCTGCACACGATAATCGATAATTCCAAAAATCAAGCCGCAAAATAATATGTTAAATTATGACACAGGGTTTTAAAAAAAATGTTACAGTTATGGACAATTGAATATGGAATTAATTCCGAAATTAATCTCAGTTTCGGTACTGATCGAAATCAGTACGAAATGAGTTTTCCAGCTTAAGTAAACATTTCGGTTGACGGTGAATTTGTTGAGAAACATGTTTAACTCCTTAAAAAAAGATAATATGAAGTCAATTTTTACAGCGAACCTTCATTTAAAAGAGGAGAGCCGTTTCGGGTTCAGGTTCTGTACGTCTTTAAATAATATGATTCGGCTTAAAAGATGTTATAAACCTGAATCGGATGGGTTCTGGACCGGCTTACAAACATTTCTTCTGAAAGTGAGCACTAGGAAGGGATTTTGAAATAATTCTCGACCAAGAAATAGAAAAATAAACGCAAAGTTTTTATGGGTAAGTAATTTTTTTCATTCGGTCGACTAGAAAATCGCCTTTTAAGCTAAGTATGAGAAAGAATGAGACACGTAATGTCAGAATTTTGGAAAATCCACCCAAAGGTTAGGAAATAGGAGTTCATTTCTAGCAAAAATTAATTTTTACATTTGCCTATTAATTGTTCTAAAAATTAGTCAGTAGGTTTACATTAAAAAAGGGAATTTGAAGTCAAACTTTATTATAATTCAAATAAACGAACAAATCATTTTATGTAAATTGATCAAATTCTCCCTAAAGGAAGATTGATTTGATTTTATAAACAATTTCAAAAATTGAGAAAAATCAAAAAAACGGAAAAAGGGTTTTTTTTTTTTAATTGATATCTTAGGTTCGGATAATCGGACAAATTTCGGGAATAGAATTCCGTTGTGGCTATTAAAATTATTAAATAAAAATCGAATTTTTTACTTAATAATATTACAAAATTATTGCTAATGTTTATATATAATTTATTTCTCAAAACACTAAATCGGCCAAATCGGACACCTATATCATATAGCTGCCATAGGAATGATTTGTTTAAATGCATTTGGTTAATGTATTTCCGCCAGTATGACCATATTTTGAAGACAACGTTTGGCCAAATGTTAATTTTACTTCCCAAAATCTGGTCACACTACACTATATGTTTTTTACATTGTACACCTAAATCTGTTTTTACACGGTTTTGATATAACACGGTCTACAAACAAAATTTGATTCTGTTTTCACACGATTTAAAAAAATCTCATTGATTAAAATTTGAAAGAATTTTTAAAAAATTAGTTAGGGAATTTCCCTTTCCAATTTATATTTAGCAGCTTTAGTATGTAAATGGTTCAGTCTCTAATATGTTATCGAAGTTGCTTTAGAGACTGTTGATTCCACAGATAGTCGTGATAGTGATGAACCGGCCCAACTAACTGCAAGTTCAATTCTAGAGGGTATTCAACTTGCTAATAAATTAGGAAATCATTTCGTCACAAACGATCCTATTGATCGGATCACAACGCCTGATAACCGATTTTGTTGTCAAACGCAGTACTAATCAGCCGGAAAGACAGTTACCACAATTAGTATGTGATAATAACGTACAAAATATTTCGAGTGATGATAGCGATTTTGAATCATTTTTACGAAAGCGATCGCGTATAATATCAGATAATGAAAGCGAATAGAGTTGTGTTATTTTCAGCCCCTTGACTTGAAAATTAATGCTTTGTTTTTTTATTTATTTTAATTTTGATGTTTTCTTATACAATTTTTAAGTTCCTGAATTGCTATAATTTTATATTTATTTTACTTTTACTTTAAAAAATGAATTCTCTTTTGTTTTCATGTAATAAACTGTGCATTAAATGCATGAATGAATATTATATTTTAATTTTTACTTTGATGGTTGGAGGATATGGAACCAATCCCCTTTTTTTCTATGTACTTCATGTCTTTTTTTACACGGTTTTTTCTGGAACGTATCTACCGTGTAAAAACAGAATTAGGTGTACTACATATATGTGTCAATGGAATTAGGCTATTAAACAAGTTTCGAGTTTAGGTTGGAAACTTGTCAAACTTTAAGAACTGTTAAATCGAAATGGAATTGAAGAACTTTAGAAATTCAGTATTAAATATCAAACAATTAAAGTAATAACTTTTTTGGCAAAAAAGGTTGGAAATTTGATGTTTTTTCGTTGTCCAAACATGTTTTTGAATTTCTGTAATAATTTAGTATGTTTGTTCTGATAAGCCGAATCAAATAGTGCCGAATTGTATAGTGTTTTGTCGTGTTTAGTTGTTAAATTGACACGCACGTGCACGGACAAAATCTGATGTTGCAAAACGAACACCTTGTTTTCAGCCGTGTCACGACGAAAAATACGACATACGCCAAGGACCGATTTCTCATCTACTAGATAGCTGCTATGTATCAGATAAACCTGGAATTTACGCTGTTATCTGTTAGTTTAGTTGACATATATAGGGCTATATAGAAGATGCGAAATCGGCCCTTAGCATTTTTGCATGCTGTTTTGTCAAGTTGGGTCGTGCTAGCCGTGTTTTGGAGTGTTCGTCGTGTTAAGTCGAAAATCTGATGTTGCAAAACGAACACCTCATTTTTAGTCGTGCATATTTATGACAAGAAGAAAAACACGACACGCGCCCAACTCTAGTCTATTCCTTATAACGTACGTGACAAAAAATAAAGATTTATTATTATATTCCGGAAAAAAATAAACATTTTAAAATTGCAACAAACTTAATTTTAAAAACGAACTTTTACTGCGCTTTATGCTGAAAGCTAATTGTTGGACATTACTTAAAAGTAAAAGATATTTTCTACATAGTGTTTCTTAGCAAACTTGTGCCTCAGTTTTAAATCTATCGAGCTTAAATTTTAAACAGAGTCTTTATTTTATGCACGCTGCTAATAATTCGGAACCGCCCGGGTCGGATGACTATATCTAATAGCTGCCATAGGAACGATCTTTCGGAAAATGGGTCTTAGTAAGAAAAACTTTTTTGTTTTAAAAAATGTAGAGCTCTTAAGCTCAGCCATTATGCATATTATATGTTGTCACACAGTTCTGCAAAGTTTGAACATAATGGTATGACTATATCCTATAGCTGTCATAGGACAGATGAGACGGAAAATGGGTCTTAGTGAGAAAAATATTTTTGTTTTTAATGATAGCGTTCCTCAACTCAGCAATAATGAATATTTTATGCTGTCCCACAGTTCTGCAAAATTTGTTCAAAATCGTATGACTGTATCCTATAGCTGCCATAGGACAGATGGGTCGGAAAATGGGTCTTAGTAAGAAAAACTTTTTTGTTTAGCATGATAGCGTTTTTAAATTCAGGAATTATGAATATAATATGCTTTCAAACAGTTCTGTCAAATTTGGATAAGATCGGAATACTATATACCATAGCTGTCATAGGAACGATCGGTCGGAAAATAGGTCTTAGTGAGAAAAATATTTTTGTTTTGCATGATAGCGTTTTTATATTCAAGAATTATGAATATAATATGCTTTCAAGCAGTTCTACCAACTTTGTATAAGATCGGAGGACTATATCCTATAGCTGCTAAAGAAACGATCGCTCGGAAAATAGGTCTTAGTGGAAAAACTTCTGTTATCTATATTCTATCAGTAAAATCAGTTTAAGCGAGCTGTCGCAAGTGAATTAAAATAAGCCCAGATAAAGATTAAATTGAAATCTAATTTAGAACTTGTACTCGAGAAATTCTAACCCCAAGTAATTGCATTTCAAATTCTGTACCTTTGATATTTTAGTATCTATTTTACATGTTTGTTACCTTCTTCTTCTTCTTCCACTCTCAAGTATTTCGTCGTTGTTTATATCGATTTAATCTTAGGACACCTCACATTTAACTCACATAAGCCGCCTTCTCAGCTAACACCTTAATCCCATCTAATAACAAAAATTGACCTACCTATGTCATTTACACAGGTGTAAATGGCTGGGGCCCCCCTCCCCCCCTTCCACTGTACCTCTCCTCATTCTTCATCACATGATGCATCCGTTGTACAACGCCCTAAAATACAACAACAAAAACCCGAGGCAAAACGAGAGTGAATGCGACTGCGACTGCAGTTGTTGCCGCTGCCAAAAATAAACATGCTATGTAAAATAGGCCGTCCCCAAACCGACTCAAACTCATAGTTGTAGTTGTAAATGTAGTCGGTTGTTGTTGTTGTTATTGTTGGTAGTTGTTGGCGCTCTCAGGCCAAAAGCGCAGGCTCTCAGACTCGCGCCAAGTGCAAGAGCAATTTACGTCATCGTCATGCAGTTTGGGGCCACTTTCCTCTCACACTCTATCTCTCTCAGGCTTTTAGAGATGATAAAATGCAGTGTGCGGGCAAACCTTTATTACTGGTAAGGATATCAAGACACAGATATTATTCACATTTATCAAAAGAACTTTTAATAAATGCAGAGAATGGCGTTTTAGGGCACATAAAACTTGAGTAACTTTTAAGATACAACGGAATTTCGGGCGCATAGAGTCCATTTGAAGGTGTATCTATTCCTGGTGTGGCGATGATTGAACTCTGTTAACTCGGAGCTTTTGCTTTATGAGGAAGAGTGAGACAGACAACGTTTAAAGAATATGAAAGCTATAAAATTAAAGCTTTTGAATGACCGCCACACCATGATAGATAACCCTTGGTCTATACCCTGGCAGAGGGTATATTCAAAATGTCGCGATGTTTCTAACGCATAGAAGGAAGCTTATCCGACCCCATAAAGTATATATATTCTTGATCAGCATGACGAGCTGACACGATATAGGCATGTTCGTCTGTCCGTCCGTCTGTTTCTATGCTATTTTCTTCCTCAGCTTTAAAGCTATCTTAACCAAACTTTACAAAAAGTCTTTAATATAGGCATATAGGCTACACATTTGTCGGAATCGGCCTGATTGGATGACTATATCATATAGCTCCCATAGGAACTATAGGTCCAAAAACTAGTTTTAGTGAAAAAACTTGTTACCAATCGTGGTATATGTAAGTATTATATGCTTCCACATACTCCTGAAAAAATTCATTAAAATCGGTTGACTATATCATAGGTACGATCGGTCCAAAAACGAGTTCTAGTGAGAAAAACTTTTTTGTTTTCCATCGAAGCGTCTCCAATCGTGGTATGTATAAGTTTTATATGCTTCCACATAATTCTGGAAAAATTTATCAAAATCGGCTATCTATATCATATAGCTGCCATAGGAGAGATCGGTCGAACAACTAGTTTTAGTAAGAAAAACTTTTTTGTTTTTCATCGTAGCGATCCCAAACTTGGAATTTATTAGTTTAATATGTTTATCCACAATTTTGAAAAAATTTATCAAAATCGGCTGACTATATCATATAGCTACCATAGGAACAATCGGTTCAAAAACTAGTTTTAGTATGAAAACCTTTTTTGTTTTCCATCGAAGCGTCACCAATTTTGGTATATATAAGTATTATATGCTTTTCTTAAAATCGGATGACTATATCATATAGCTGCTATAGGAACGATCGGTCTAGAACCTAGTTCTATTGAGAAAAACTGAACCACTGTTCATATTGAACTAAATGAAATTCATTCATTAAGGTTCATGTTTAATTTTTAATGTTTTATTTTTAGAAATTTTTTCTACATGATTAAAGACGCTAAGAACATGTCTATTGTTTGTAAGCTTTATCGAAAGAGCAAAAATTAGGGGTGAATTTTTTTGCAGCACACTAGCCAGAGTTGGCGAAGGAAATCTGAAAATTGAAAGTTCATTAAATGAATTATATTTAAAACGAGAGCGTAAGTTGAAGTCGGCCCTGCTCGACTTCGATATACCCGTTACTCAGGGTAAGGTTGCCCAAATTGTGGGAGATATGAGGTATTTTTCAAATTGCGTGGGTGGCAACTCTTCTATCGTTCATCTGATCGAAAAACGAGAAGGCAAAGCTAACTTCGACTGTGCCGAAGTTTTAATACACTTGAAAAACTTTACTCCAGCTGATTTAACCGGTAAAATATATAGAGGATATAGATATCAGGTATTTTAAATTTTTAAATCATTGATAACAAAAATTTGATACCATAAAACAAAACTTTTCTTAGTAAAGCACATTTTTCGACCGATCGGTCCTATGGCAGCTATATGCTATAGTCCTCCGATTTTGATAAAATCTTCCAGAATTGTGTTAACGCATATAAAACTAATATATACCAAGATTGGTGACGCTACGATGAAAAATAAAAAAGTTTTCCCACTAGAACTAGTTTTTTGACCGGCCGTTTATATGGCAGCTATATGCTATATTCATCCGATTTTAATAAATTTTTTTCACAAATGTGTAAAATCATCTAAAACTAATATATACCAAGATTGGTGACGCTACAATAGAAAATAAAAAAGTTTTTCTCACTAAGACTTATTTTCCGACCGATCGTTCCTATGGCAGCTTTAAGATATAGTCATCCGATCCGGCCGGTTCCGACATATTAGTTGCGTGCAGCAAAAAGAAGTCTCTGTGCAAAATTTCAGCTCGATAGCTTT
Organism: Lordiphosa mommai; assembly: GCA_018904225.1. Taxonomy (NCBI): domain Eukaryota; kingdom Metazoa; phylum Arthropoda; class Insecta; order Diptera; family Drosophilidae; genus Lordiphosa; species Lordiphosa mommai. Next base: position 1,531,482 of record JAEIFT010000028.1, read on the forward strand.
AAAACTGAGAGACTAGTTCGCGTAGAAACAGACAGACAGACAGACAGACAGACGGACAGACGGACAGACAGACAGACAGACGGACGGACGGACAAGCGGAAATGAACTCGGCTCGTCGTCCTGATCAAGAATATATATAGTTTATGGGGTCGGAAATGAATATTTCTATGCGTTACAAACTTCTGGGCAAAATTAATATACACTTTTCAAGTGTATAATGATGTATGGCGGATCGATAGGTAATGATGATTAAAATATATGTCTAGAAGGTTTGAACAATCTATTTTCAAAATTGTGGGAGATATGAGGTTTTTTCATTTTACGGGGGCGGGAGGGGGCGTGGCAAAAATTTGAAACAAACTTGATCTGCGTGCAGAAGATACAAGTCTACACTGAAAATATGGTAGCTCTAGCTCTTATAGTTCCTGAGATCTAGGTGTTCATACAGACAGACAGACAGACGGACAGACGGACAGACAGACAGACGGACAGACGGACATGTCTATATCGACTCGGCTATTGATGCTGATCAAGAATATATATACTTTATGGGGTCGGAGATGCTTCCTTCTGCCTGTTACATACATTTGCACGAACTTAGTATACCCTTTTTACTCTACGAGTACCGGGTATAAAAATAGTTCATCAAAAAATTAACTATATTCTTCAAATAGTAGATTTTGAATTGAAATTCAAATTGAAATTCGAATTAATTTCGTGATCGTGTTCCTTGATCGCTCACCATCTCCACCATCTCTAGGTTACAGAGATATATGTACACTTACATATGTACATATCATGCACAATTGGCCCCCCTGTACTTGTAAATGGGTTGTTACTGTGTCTGTTGTGTGTGTGTGTGTGTGTGCTGGTGGGGCTGGTTGCAACAATTTTTGCCATGGCTCACTGCGCGCTTAACGTTTTCACTACGACGCTTCCTCTCTCGCTTATTCGCTATCTCACTCGCTCTCGTATAGTGTGTAAAGCTGTAAGATTGTAAGTTGCATGCGCCGCTAGCATTCACATTTGCATGTGTGTGTGTGTGTGTGCGAGTGTAAAATTATTCAGTTTTTTGTTTTCTAAGGTTCAGTCGCAGAGTTGAAGGTCAGTTTGATGTTTTATGTCATTCAACTTGCCGTCGTCGTTTCGTTGTTGTCGTTGATTTTACATTTTCGTCATCGCGCTGCTGTGCTTAGCAGTATTTTTTTTTTTTTTTTCTGATGTTATTGTTGTTGTATTATTAGCTTATAAATGTTTGGCGCGATTCAATCGCGTGTCGAGACATTCAATTGGGGCGTGGAGGCCCTTTTACCTCACATCTTCAAGCCAAGTGAATGTAATTTTTGCAACAAGCCGGCGCGAAGGATTTTTAAAATGCTTTTTTACTAAAAGCAATAAATAAATAGAATTTTTGTGCTATTTTCCCAAAATAGCGGAATTTGAGGCAACAACTGCTAGATAGATAAAATATTTTTTAACCCAAAATTTAATTGTTTTTAAATATAGAACGCTTAAACGTTTAAAATAGGCGCTTTTAAGCAGTGTTTGTCACTCATAGCCCCTGGGGGCTTAACACATTCGGCTATTCACACTTACAAGAGCCGAACGCATGCCGAAGCTTATGCCAAGAGAGTAAATAATTTTGAGAGGCTGGCCAGCGTACAATGAAGTAGGTGAGAGCAACCCATACACTCTCGCTCGTATTGACAAACACTGCTTTAAAGTAGAAATAACGTTTTTGTATTTCGAGTAAATTCGACGATTATAACATTTATGTTTAAATGATGGTAATTTATACTTACAATGAGTAAACATTGAAAAAGATACGTTTTATGCATATAAAAATCTCGTACTGAAACCTTAACCTTCATTTTTTGAGAACCGAAAATGGTTTACTGTTATATTTTAAACCGAAAACCAGGAACCAATCTGAAACGTTGATATTGGTACAGTTCCGGCTTATAAATTTTGTTTAAACCTGTTTCACTATTTTATCAAATATTCTCTTGTAAGTTCTACCAAATTTATCAATGGTAAGGGTTCCGAAATTTGACGTTCAAGGTTTTTGAGCTAAAGTTTCGGTTCGAACCTTGGTTCAAGTTGGACCCAATTTAAATCGAAAAGCAATTAAATTGTTAAAAATAATACAAAAAATTCCGAATTTGGTTTAAGAGAACATAAGATTTCATTAACTTTCAATATAAATTTTTAAGTCGTCTTCGAGTATTTGTTAGTCTGCATTTACACGATGAAGTTTCCTTCATGAAGTTCTTCATGAAGTTTTTGTTTGTGGGGAAGAGGTGAAGAGGGGCAGCCGAAGCAGGCAAAGCTTCATGGCCTACCGCGGCGTGAAGCTTTTCGATCATTCTCCTTTGCTTTGTTCCGATATAACTGATGCAGGGTTGATTTGTGGGTTTTTTGCTTATCGATAACTCGGGTTGTCAGGCGAGTTGAAAAGAACTTCACGAAGCAACCTGCATCATGTAAATGCGCCTGAAGTTTTGAAGATGCTTCAAAACAAAATCGAAGAGAGCTTCATGAAGCAAACTTCATCGTGTAAACGCGGACTAAGTCTATTCTATTTCTTTGATGCCCGCTTAACTTAGACTAGTAGCTTTTTTTAAACGGACCGAAAGTTTTGGTTCGGAACCGGTTTAGGTTCAAATATTTTTCCAACATAAGTTCGGTGCAAGGTTCGGTTTACAGAAAGAGAAAAGTTGGAATTCCGGGTTCGAACCGGTTCGGTTCTAATCCTGCAAAAGCTCGCTCCAACAGATTTTAATTGATAGAAAATATATGGGATATATGTAGTACATATTATGTATGTAGATGTCAGATATTTATAAATTCAAAATCATTAAGAATCTGATAGTAGACTTCAAAATTTAATCACGCTATCATCAAAAACAAAAAAGTTTTCTCAAAAAGACACATTTTCCAACCGAACGGTTCTGTGGCAGCTATAGGATATATTCATCTGATCTTACCCAAATTTGGTTAAACTGTTAAAAAGCACATACATTTATTTTTTCGATCGGTCCTATGGCAGCTATAATATATAGTCAACCGATTTGGACCAACTTTTGCAGAACTGTGTGACATTAGATAATATTCATAATTGCTGAGGTAAGGAACCCTATAATTGAGATCAAAAAAATTTATCTCATTAAGACCTATTTTCCGACCGATCGCTCCTCCTATACAGCTTTTAATGGAGAAAATATGTGTAAAATGTTATTTTCGACTCAGATTATATGGTAGAATATATAGTTTATTGTCCAAGGTTTAACATATTCGATCTAAATGAAATTTCTTTTATTTATAAACAAGATGTAACTACCGATTCTACCTGAAAATGCGTTCTTAAAATGTAGCTTTTAACCTTAAAGGCGTGTTTGAACTTATAAAGTAAAGATAAAAGATGGAACATCTTCGATCTAAAGTAAATTTTGATTTTTAAAGAATATTTGCCAAATTAAATAAGTTCGGGTGGCTTTAAACCGTATTAAATAGTAGTTTAAGGTATATATACTTCATTACGGAAGACGTTTTATGCTTTAAAAGTAAGTTTGACGAAGAAATCGATTCTAAGCTGAATTATTTTCGAGCAAACTTAAATTTATCTAAATTAAGAACCTTGCGGATGTGCCAAATTGTACCTAAACAGCTGTTTAAGGTATGAAGTCTTCACCCTGAAAGGACTTTCTTTAAATCTAAAATTAATTCAATACAAAAAGTCGCGACACTTACGACCCAGATCTCATTATTAGCAAATAAAAATCAGGTGGCAGCGGTTAACCATATTTAAAAAGCGGGTTTAGCCGCAAATTTATGTATTTTACTTCTTCCACTGTACGTTTTTTATGCTATATACATATGTACATAAACATATGTATATATGTATGTTTTTATGCGCTTTGCATTCTGCTTTTGCTATGCAGCAGCAGGGTCGTTGGCGCTTTTTTGGATTCCCTACCTCGGCTAATAGGTTCAATAAACGATTATTGACAAATTGTGGTGAGGTTATGTGTGTGTAGCAAGAAACAACAGTAAATCTCTGAAAGTGCCCACCACATCTGCTGACCTTTAAGGGGGGGAAAGAAAAAACCTGCACACACTCCCACCTCTCTCCGCTGACAAAATGCACTCTGTGAGAGCGAAAATTCCATTGACGAAAAAGACCCATTAAAATCAAAAGTCACATAGCCGTCTCAGTGGCAGCGACGTCGACTGCAGGCGAAATCAACTCAACACAAAAAGTGTGTTACAAAGTCAAAAGCACAATAACAACAACAACATTAACAGCAGACCAGCAAGTAGAGCTTAAAAAGCGAAAAAGAAACCAAGAATACCAGCAACAACGACAACAACAACAACTACAATCCGGAGTCTACAATGAGCCGAATAACCAGTTTTCGGTTTCTCAAAAGTTCCGCACGCAGCACATCAACTCAACTAAGCACAGTGGAACAAAAGTTAGCCAAGTGCCAGACGTTGCTCGGAAGCTTAATCACAAAATACTAAAATATTTTCGATACCTTTAAGCTCTATATTACCCACTTACACTCCAAAATCTAAGTTTATGGCTTAAAAGATTTCTGATACATCATTTAAACAGGATCGGAACCGGCTTTAACCCGGGAAATTATCTTACTTCATTTTACAACACACCAAAAATTGTAAGATATAGTTCTAAACCAGTTTTGAACCGGTACAAAACTGTTATAAAACCCCTTTAGGACAGGAAAAAAATCAAGCTTCATATTACCAACCTACACAGAACAGTCCAAGTTCATTGCTAAAATAATGTGTGATATACGGTTCGGATCCAAATTGAACCATGTTTGAACTGGGAAACTGACTAACTATATTTTACCAACCTAGACACAAAATTTTTGAGATATGGCGCTAAGCCTTCTATGAACCAGGTTTGATCTGGGACAATGTCTTCTTCCATATTACCAGCCTACACACAAAGTTTTAGGTTCATAGCTTAAATAGTTTTTGAGATATAAGTAACTCTGAATCATTTTTAAAAACGGTACACTAACATGAACATACGGGAAGGACCTCAGAATCAGGGGTGCAAACCCAAATCATTTTTTTGGAGCTCCGGTTTGCGGGTTCAAACCAAAATTTACCAATGGTTAAGGATCAGAAATTAAAGGTTGAAAGGTTTTTGTGATAAGGTTTTGGTTCGAACCTTGGTTCGTCCGAAGTAAAAAAGAATAATTAAATTGTTCAAAATGTACAAAAAATTATGGATTTTCTGATTTTTTTTACTCGAACATACGAGTTCTATTAATTTCCATTAAATTTTATAAGTATTATTTCTTCGAGCAATTTTTGGTTTATACTACTTCTCTTATCAATAAAATGCCCGCTTAACTAAGACTTGTAACTTTTTTTGAACCGATCCGATATGTTTGTATGAACCGATATGTTTGTATACAAACTTTCATTCACTTTATAAAAAGGTAGATTGAAACCGGGGAATAAAAGCGAATCCGTTTGCAGGACCCAAACCTTAAAAGATTTATTTATCGTAGAATATTACTTGAAAATTCGTTAAATTCGTATTTATAAATTTATCTTGAGATTTTAAAATATTTTTGACTTTACTGAAGAAGCATTTAAATTTTGCACTCATTTCTAATTGGAACCAAAATACGAAAACGGTGGTACCGGTACTATTTCGTTTTTTCGTTATTTCATATAACTAATTTTTGGGAATTACAAGTATATATTTTAACAGGTAAGACAGCAGTTATATGTATTCAAACCAGTGATAGGACTTCGTTGATCCGCAAGCAGCAAAGCGACAACTGCCAAATCTTCCTTAATTTTTTTTGGATATTATTACGAACTTACCTTTTTGAATACTAGTGTAAGTTCGTGTCGGTATACCGAAATACAAATCCATATGTTACCGAAATAAATTGAGAAGCTCAATATACCCATTAACCGATTTCTCATTTCGCGACGAACCGGAAACGATGCCGAAATTACTGTGTGATTAATCACTGATCACTATGATGATGTATGACTTGACTAAAAAAGCGCTTTATCGAAATACATATGATGATAATCGCTGCTAAACAAAACTTTGATATCTTGTTATATCCTCTTCACATAAAAGGTATAATTTTCGTCTCCACCAAGTTTTTATATTCTTCATCAGCGTTGCTGTCTGGATGAAACTTGGCAAGAAGTCGTAATATACATAAAGCTAGCCGTATAGGACGATCCTTTTATCAGATCTCAGAAACTTTTGTACTTGATTTTATATGCGTTTACAAGTCAAGTGCAATTGTCTCATATAGATGACTTAGAAGGCTCCTTTTTCGGCGTCAAATATTTTCTAAGAAATGGACATTTCCAGAGGATTCAAAGATATGTATAAGTAAAAATATGACCTGACGTGACGTTTTATAAAACGGAAGTGGGTTTTGACTCGGGTAACAAAATTGGAAAACTCTGCGAATTGTGAAAGAACCTTTTTTCAGTAGTTTTGAAATAATATGAGTTTATTTTTCATATAACCAAGTTAAAAAAAAATTTCCCGTTATTTTTTATTAGCTTTTTATACACTTGAAAAGTGTATATTAATTTTGCCCAGAAGTTTGTAACGCATAGAAATATTCATTTCCGACCACATAAACTATATATATTCTTGATCAGGACGACGAGCCGAGTTCAATTCCGTCTGTCCGTCCGTCCGTCTGTCTGTCTGTCCGTCTGTCTGTCTGTCTGTTTCTACGCGAACTAGTCCCTCAGTTTTAAAGCTATCGAGCTGAAATTTTGCACAGAGTTTTCTTTTTACTGCACGCAACTAATATGTCGGAACCGGCCGGATCGGATGACTATATCATATAGCTGCCATAGGAACGATCGGTCCAAGAACTAGTTCTAGTGAGAAAAACTTTTTTGTTTTCCATCGTAGCGTCACTAATCTTGGTAAATGTTAGTTGTATATGTTTCAACATAATTCTGGAAAAATGTATCAAAATCGGATGACTATAGCATATAGCTGCCATAGAAACAGTCGGTTAAAAAACTAGTTCTAGTGAGAAAAATTTTTTTGTTTTTCATCGTAGCGTCACTAATCTTGGTATATGTTAGTTTTATATGCTTTCATATAATACAGGAAAAATTTATCAAAATCGGTGGACTGTATTATATAGCTCCCATAGAAAAGGTCGGTCAAAAAACTACTTCTAGTGGGAAAAACTTTTTTATTTTCCATCGTAGCGTCACCAATCTTGGTATATATTAGTTTTATATGCGTCAACACAATTCTGGAAGATTTTATCAAAATCGGATGACTATAGGACCGATCGGTCGCAAAATGTGTTTTACTAAGAAAAGTTTTTTTTAGGGTATCAAATTTTTATTATCAATGATTTAAAAATTTTAAATATCTGATATCTATATCCTATATATACTTTACCGGTTAAATCAGTTGGAGTAAAGTTTTTCAAGTGTATTAAAACTTCGGCACAGTCGAAGTTAGCTTTGCCTTCTCGTTTTATCTGACGTGACGTTACTAGCGTGACGTTACATAAATTTCCTTTGCCAATTTTTAAAGTGAAGATTTTTTTTCTTAAATTTTACAACGCAACAAAAAATCACTCAATTATTGTAGCTAAAGTTTTGCGAAAAGAGAAAATGCACTGAAAAACTGGCCAAAACGTGAATTGGCCGTTAAAGCGCCATAGCTACAAAGGCAAGCTTTAAGCTCTTTAATAAAAAATAGTTTTGAATATTTACCTGTACTAAATCAAGTAAGAAATTAATGAATTTTAAATTTTTTCGGTCATGGTGGACTTTTCTGTGGAAATGCCCATATGGGCAATTCCGCAGAAAAGTCTACCATGACCGAAAAATTGAAAGTTAATTTAAAGTTGATTCTTACATGATTTAGAAAAAGTAAATATGCAAAATAATTTTAATTAAAGAGCTTTAACCTTTCCTTAGTTCAGATAGAGGTATATCGGGCTAGAAAGTACAAATTTACGTTTTGGCCAGATTTTCAGTGCATTTTCTTTTTTCGATTTACAGCTCTAAGAGTCATTGAGCAATTCCACTCTTTACACAAAACTTTAGCTACAATTAAAATTGATTTTTTTGTTGCGTTGAATAACTTAAATAAAATTATCTTCACTAAAAAATTGCCAAATGAAAATTAAGTAACGTCACGTCAGTAACGTCACGTCAGATATAAAAAAACAAATAAAAAAAGAACGAGAAATGATTTTTATATTTGGTAAATTGGAAAACAAACTTATATTATTCTAAAAACTACTGAAAAAAGATTCACACAAAAAGAGATTCTCAATTCGCAGAGTTTTGCAATTTTGTAATCCAAGTCAAAACCTACTTCCGTTTTAAGTAACGTTACGTCAGGGCATATTTTTACTTATAACTTTGAATCCTCTGGGCCGATTCTTGTAAATTTTTTTTCTAAATAAAGTGCTATTGAATTACTACCTTAATGTTAAAAAAAATTTTAATACTTCTCTGCTTCATATTTTATTTTTGACATTTTATCGTACGAATGTCACGTCACGTCAGAAAAGAAATGCCCATATACGAATTTTCCCCAGTGTCTACTTATGTCTTCTCATGCCCCTTTACACATGTAAATAGTATTTTAATTTTTTCATTCAGTTTAAAATTACGACTTCTGTGTGTTCCAAATTTCCTTTAAGTATATTTAGATCTTTTTGCAGTGATTGTTTCAATTGAACATCCCAATTTTAAAGTAAATTCCGCTTTTTAGACTAATTGGAACCACTGTGCCCCAACATGATGCCGCTGTGGCTACTGCAGGCAATTGTTGTTGTTGACGTTTTTGAGCTCAGCTTGAGAAAAAAATAAAAACATAACAGACAGAAACGTAACGTACACAACGTTACGCTGGAACGTAAGCCATCATAACGTAAAACGCGGCTCAGAGAGGAAAAATCAACAATTACAAAGAGAGCGAGAGAGAGAGAGTAACTCTGGCACCCCCGCCTCCGACGCTCCCCGGCGCCCACATCTGAACAGCAGGCTGGCCAAACCAAACTGTGACTGCGGCGTTGACGTTTCAGTTGTTTCAGTGTTGTGTTCGCGTCGCGGCTCTCGTGTAATAAAAATTACATTGCGCGTTGCAATTTCAGCAAAAAAAAAAAGAAGAAAAACTAGCAACAAATTCAAATATTGTGCTCGAAATAAACTAACTAACAAAACGACAACAACAACAAATTGGTTGTTGGATTTAATTAACAGGCCAAGCGCTCTGTGCAAGTGCGTGCATGGCATGTTTGTGTGAGTGTGTGTGTGTGTGCGTGAGGAAGAAAAGAAAAAGAACCAGAAAAGTGTTTTAGGTCCAAACTAAACAACAAAAACTGTGACACGAAACAACATTTTCCTGCAGTTGGCGCTTGTGTTTACTCGCTCTGAGAGAGAGAGAGCCCCGCCAACTCTCCAATTCTCATAGTCTCTCTCTGTGTCTCCCCGCGCCTTAAATGTTTATCATACAAAACAAAAATGCAATTCTTTTAAATAATGCCAACAAAATGTGATTTTCATTCAAAGTTTTTGCTGCGTTTGTGTTTTCTTTGCATATTTTTTGCAACTTTGTCGCCGCCTGTGTTACGGGCAAAAAATGCACGTGTCTGGGGGCTGCAGGCGGTTGCATAGCCAGCCAGCCAGCCCCATTTTCCAGACAAAAAGCTTTCTCTCTCTCTCTCTCTCGCTCTTTTTGTTGTGCTCTCGCGTTAAATCTTGCGGCACTCTCTCTCTCTCTCTGAAGCGAAATGCATTGACACAGCCACAGTGGGCTGAATGTTATTAAACAAAATAAATAAATAAATATGTGTGCTGATTTTTGTTTAATATTATTTTGCAGATTTGGTGAATAATTTGAAAACTGACAAAACACAAAAGCAATAAACGCTGCTTAAGGATATTAAATTAATTAAACATAACATAAGACTGCATGCTGTATAGGGTGAGTACCAATATATTTTTCTAAGTCATGTATTTATGCTCTTATTAAGTCTTCGTGCAGTTAGCCGATTTAAATATATTTTGAAATATAACAATAAAACAGAATGAAAAAAGGAACAAAATAGAGAATCGTTTTGTTAGCGGAATGTCTAACCCAGAGTTTGTCAAATTCGGCAATTCACATAGACAAGAGCCGAGCCCTTCGCTCAAAGAGTAAATAAATCAGCAAAGCCAATCATTCGCTGGCTAGCGTTCAATGAAGTAGGTCAGATACGCCTTGCTCTTCTTGACAAACGCTGGTCTAAACTTGTAACCGGATCCGGTTTTGAACCAGCTGAACCGTTTAAATAACGGATCAGACCCATATTATAGAAATTATTGAAGCTTTGTTCTTGAAATTTGGTGTGTAAGTTAGTTATTCAAGTCAATTCAAGACCGGTTTCGAACCAGTTTGGTTTAAAAATTGTTCAGAGCGATATCTCAGAAGTTTTGGTAGGTTAGTTTTATGGAGTCAGATATTTTTCTAGCTTAAGTCTGGTTTCGATCCAAAAATTGCTTGAAACGTCGTTTCCATGTTGATTCAGAGCCATGTCTGAGGCAATATCTAAGCTATGAACTTAAAACTTACAGTTATATGGAGTTAGATATTTTCCTGGGTGTAAAACGGGATCCGTACTAGTTTGTTAAAAGCGATTCTTTATCTGTTTTAACTTGATTATTAATTTTTTTTAAAACAATATCGAATTTTTCTTTAGTTTATATTTTATATTTTAATAAGGACCCGAGCGGTGCCGGGTATATTTCTAGTATTCATATAAAAATTCTTAAAACATAAAAAGTATTTGCGTTATCACGAAAATTATTATTTACTTTTAATTCCACTGACTTAAAGCCAAAAACTTTTGAATCCGAATAACCTGATCGTTTTTCATAAACGGGAAAAGCCACCATTTCCGATTTGGCAAAATTTAATTAGTGTTGGGTAAAGGTTGTTCCTTTCACGGAACATGTTCACTTGTTCCTTTTTTTAAGTGAGTAAACTCATTCCAATCGCTCCGTTGTTCAGTTGCTAACCAAACACTAAGGGCCGATTGCTATATGTCAGATAAACGTAATATTTACTTTGTTATTTGTTAGTTTATGTGACATACAGTGCTATGTAGAAGATGAAAAATCGAACCATAGCAGTATCAGTAAACGGATATCAATCAGTTAGTTCACTGGGACATGCTCAACACAAACATTCTCCTCTTGATAAAAATTTATCCAGGGCAGAAATTATGATTTATCATTCAAGCGCAGGCTAACATTTTTACCTGCGGCGCTTCTTTCTTTTACATAAATTCCACTTGTCACTCACCACCGAAAATTTAACCTCTTCGTTAATAATGCATTCCCTTGTTGGGTATGTAGTAAAAGTCGGACTTGCTCGATTTTGATATATCCGATCAAGGCTGCAAACCGTTCCGGAACCGAACCCCTGAGAACCGGTTCGGTTTGGGTTTTTTGAAATTGCCGAACCGAACCATGAACCGAACTCTACATTCTTAACCCAAATTCGAAACAAAACCCAAACAAAAACATAACCCAAAAAGAGGGGTTTGGTTCACAATAATAATTATTTTAACAAACAAAAGAAATTCTTATTGAGATGATTGCAAAAAAGGGAAGATTATGAACAAATATCAAATATAAATTCTATTAATGATGTTATTAATTCTTCGGAAAATGCCCATGGGAACATATAATAACATCGGAAATGTTTTATAATTTTGAAAAGGTCTTAAAAACGAAGACTTAAAAATATTTTGCATACTTAATTGTACAAGCATTTTTAACACTATAGTTTGTTCTTTCTAATCTAAGAACTCGTAGATTAACAGCTCCAGAAAGATTAAATGCCTACTCAGAAGAACTTTGAGATATCAGGAATTAAATCGATCCCAATCAATGAGAAATAAAGGTGGCCAATCCCGGATTTTCTCAAATCAAGTGCGAAAAGATTGACTTGACTAAGGATTTTTCAATTCCGAAATTATTGTCACGATCATGAGAATGGTCAAAAAATCGAACTCGATCTCGTTTCATTCGTTGATTCGCTATGAATTGCAATCCGTATTACTTTTTTTTTTGATTTTTTATTATTTGATTTTCGTAGATCCATACTTCAATGAGACTTTCGAAAATGGTATCGTTTGATACTATCATTTTATTTTCTTTAAACCATTGAAAGTATAAATAAATCGAACCGAGGTTCCCTGGGGTCTGTATTCGAAACCGGTCCGCGAACCGGTGTATCCGATACTTAGGAAATGGATCAATTTAATAATCTTTTATTAAATCACAAAATGTTACTATTAACATCAAATGTAAAGATTAACGTTAATTTGTCTGACTGAGCGCACAGTGACCCCAAATATATGAAAATTGTTGAAATTTGTATATCTCTGGTATTTAATATCCGATCATTCGGAAAATTTGACAGATTTTAGATATTGAGCATATATACATACACTCATAGACAGTAAGAAGCATAGAAAGAGCATATTTTTTTGCACCCTCTGGTCCGAGCCAGTCTTTAATGCAAAGTGTAACCTTATCTTTAAATTTGCCGTTCAAAGAGAAGGGACTATCGGGCTATACTGTCAGATAGTTTTGCACTTACTAATCGCTGTCATTGACTAATTAACCTAGACTGAAACTTTGCTCTGCTTCTCTTCTCTGCCGCTTATTTTAGGTTCGAGCAGCGAGTTTAATCGGTCTGATCACTAAGTGTTCGACTCGCTAGTACTGAAACAGCTGTCAGTCACAGACTAGGGAAATATAGACTGAACGATTGCGCTGCTTTTTTGAATGCGTCGCTGACGTTCGATTGTTCGAGAGAGAAAAACGCTGACGTTCGATGGTTTAAGAGAGAATTGCTTCCAACTGAGGTTGCTAACAGCTGTTGCTTAGATTTTCAGTACAAATTAGTAGGCCACATCATACATACACGTACCGTTCATGTCGGAAACGTACCGTTCAAAACGCCCTCTTTGCTGACAGAGATGAGGGACTGAGCAAACGAGCAGTCTATGTTAGTTCGATTATGGTTCAGTCTATATTTTTCTAGTCTGTGTCACTGTCGGACAGTTCGTTATGACACGCCGTTACCAATTTCGCTTGAAATCGCTTTTGATGATTTAACAGGGTCACGTTTGGCCAATAACGTAATACGATTATCTGTAGCTGATGAATTTTTCTTGGAACCTCCGCGCCTTTCAATTCTAAGATAGTCCTATTTATGTTTCAATGCATTTGTAACATTTTCAATATTTTTGGAGTATACACACAGTCAATACGAGTCTGTACTGAAAAAAATGTAGCTCTAGCTCTTATAGTTTCTGAGATATAGGCGTCAATCCGGACGGGCAGACGAATAGGGCTAGATCAACTCGGCTATTTATGCGGATCAAGAATATATACTCTATGGGGTTAGAGATGCTTTCTTTTACCTGATACATACATTTACACTAACTTCGAATAACGTTTTTCTTCTACGAATAACGGATATAATCACTTATATCAAAGTTATAAGCTAAATAACATACAAATAGGACTTAGTAGTGATATCGAACATTTCTTGGTACAGTTGGCAATTTATTTTTAAAAATGCGAGAATATTACCCACAATTATTTGGAGATTTTTTGGAATAACGGGCCGGGCTGCAAGGGCTTAACGGGCCACTATGTGCCTATCGCTGATCTAAATTCTTTTTAGGGCCGATTTCTCATCTTTTAAATAGTTGCTATTTGTCAGATAATCGTCAATTTTACTTTGTTATTTGTTTAAGTTAATGTGAGAGATAAACTATTTAGAAAACACATATTGATTAATTGGACCCAGTTTTTCAATTGTGTGTCAATTCTTTCAAATAATATTAATACTCATTAAAACATCATTATTATTATTCACAAAGATATGCTAAAATTCGCTATAGTTTTTATTTTTATTTTTAAACTCAATACTTTGTTGTTATATTCTTTCGGTTAATTGTTATGCACATAAATTGCAGCAATTGGAAATGCAGATGAGTTTAGTTTTGTTTGGTCGCCAAGTTTTTCCTCTCACATGCATGTAGTATTCTTTTTTTTTTCTTTCGTTTTTGTGCAACGGAAATGCATCGTTTAACAGTCTGTCCATCGGTCGGTCAAAAGTCTGTGTGTGGTGTGCGCGTTTGTTTAGTCATACAGCCCAGCAGCAGCCCCCAGTCGTTGTCGTTGTCGCTATACAAAAATTAGTGCAAGTGCAACATGTCAGAAAGGCGAATAAACTTTGGGAAATGCAAAAAAAAAAAAAAGAAACAACAACAAACAAACCAAAAAAAAAAACAACTAGCGAGTGGGATGGGAAATTGTGTATTCTAATTTTAGTGCAAAATGGCAGAATACCTAAAAATTTGTTAATCATATGGTGGAACGGATTGCTTATATAAGCAGAGTCATCAGTCCTATGGAAATTGGGTCAACGTCAATCGGTGATTCGTTTGGGTTCGTTTCGTTCGTTGAACGAAATGTCGAACGACCTTATCAAGGATTCTGGGTCAATATGCTTATGCCATTTGGCCTCTATATGTGTGAAAGTGAGTAGTAGTGGTGGGCGTTGAAGGGGGGGGGCGGGGTTCACTTGAGAATTCAATTTGAAGTGAAACAAAAGGCACCGCCTTCCCCAGAAGGGTGCATTAAACTACTGCCTGCATTGACCCGATTCCACCATAGCCATAGGTAATTGACATCTTGTCAGGCCACTTTCGAATGAATAATGCAAATTTCAGGTTGAGCTTAAACAAAAATTTACCTTAAAGGAAATTAAATATGAAGTAAAAGTTAATATTTGACTCACTGTGTACAAAGAACAGTTGCTTTGCTTAAAATGCTACTTGACGGCC